>VWZP01004815.1:1928058-2146842 GCA_013396995.1 Dicaeum eximium | reverse complement strand
GGAGGCGCAGCCTGGCGACGGCGGGGCTGGGCGCGGGGCTCAGTGCGATGGAGCGGCCTTTCCTCACACACCTCCGCCCGCCTTCCCCGCAGCAATCACCGCTTTCGCCAATCCCTCTTCCAGCAGCTCCCGAGTACTTTCACGGGATCGCTGCGACGGGGCGGCCGGGCGTGCTTCTGCCCCGGCACCTCCCCGCCTCAAGGCCCTGCGGCTGCCGGTCCACCCGCGCCTCCCGGAGCGGGCGGCTCGCGGCCGCTGCAGTGCCCGGAGCCCCGGGCGCTTGTGCGATGCCCCAGCTGCTGCCGCTGTCGGGCGGCCCGGCTGCTCTGCGCCCCGCTCCCCGCCGGTACCGTGGCACCGGCAGCCTCCGCGCAGCAGCAGCACCAGGGCGGGTGGTCCTGGCTCGCTCCCCGGGGTGGTAGCTCTGAGGAGGATGCCGGTGCCACCCTTCCGAACCGTGCTTCGAAGCTCTGAGTCAGCCCAGGAACCTCCCTCCAGCAATTTCTTCATCACCTGGGGAAGCAGGAGCCCCAGCTGGGTTTTTATCCTCCCAACTAGGGCGTGAAACGGAGGAAAACACGGTAACACATTTCCTCTGGCCTCTGTGGGAGAAATACGAAAATGCCCAGGGAGGCAGTTACCTGTGTCTGGCTTACCAGGCCATACGTCATGGGTGTCAAAACATAGTTTAGACTTAACAGCTATCAACGTGAAGTAAAAGTCCTATTTCAACTCAAAGAATCTTCCTAAGGTTCCCAAAAGACTCTTGAGTAGGCAGCCTAGCTTGAGAACAGCTGTGGGTTTGGGATGACCTTGGAGATAAAATTTCAGGTCTGCTCAAGAGAGCTAGTAAATAACACCTTAATGACCACTCCCCAAAATACTTCAACTCAAAATATTCTTTTTTCCGCCCTCACTGAACTGGAGGAGAAGCACCAATAAGAATGCTCGTGTCAAGTGTACTTCTGTGGTCATTTACTGAACAGCACTATAACCTGCTCTCCTGTTCCACAATTTCATCTTGTCTGCAAATGCATTTTGGCCTTAGAATATCTCTGGTATTAAACCGGTCTGGAAAAAAGGGTGATTCAAATGCCAAACTCACAATCAATGCAGGTACAAAGGTGCAGCCTGACAAAAATCCTTGATCTGATGACAGCAGGAGCTGGTATGAAGACAAATGTGCACTGAGAGAACCACACCAGTGGGAAAACTGTTTTTCAAAGTGATCAAACATGCACAGGCTAAGTCACTGCAGCTCAACTCCGAGACTCAATGTCAGGATCACTACTATCATTAGTTACTCTCATGGGTTACATTTTTTCGGTGCTTTAAAATAAAGACTTCAAGGAAGAGTATCCTGATGATGTCTGCCTTATATTTTAGTTGAATTCAAATATTGCTGTTTTGCTGTATGCAAATTATACCCATCCCACCTAAATCAAACAGCCCTTCACATCATGTGAACTCTCCCTGAGGCACAGCACAGACTTGTAGTCTTTATGGGACCCTACACTGCTCCTCCATTTCTTGGTGTTGCTTCAACAGCTATCAGCTTCTGCAACATTACTCTTATCACACAGAACAAAAAAACCACAATCCTAGAAAAGTTTCTAATAATTCTGTGCCTGTAATATATAACAATATAATGTTTAACTCTTAGTATTGGTTTTTGGGGGTTTTTAGCTGAGAAAATTGTATAAAAGTAAAGGCAATTTTAGCAGAGCTGATAGGATTTTTTAAGAAGTACTTATTTTGTGAGATTACAGAACTCTGCTGAATTGCATTTATTTTATGAATATTTATCAGACAGCAATAAAGCTTATCCTGAGAACACCACTACATTTTAATGGTGTGAACAGCAGAATAGCCCAAGCCTTTCATGTGCTTCATATCTTGATTTGGGGAATTTGAAGTGAGAACAGCTGAAAGAATAAACAAACATTCAGAGACATGAAAGTGTATTTTACATAGTTTTAATTGTTGTATCTTCTACATTATACCTCCTCCTTTAGTTAAAAAACCCAAATCTGGGACATTTAAATTTAAAATAAGACAGTTGTGACAAAAATGGGACTTTTGCAAATAAATGAGAAAGATTTAGCTATTTTTTACTGTGGTGATTTAAAACCTGAAAATTCAACACACCTAGAAATGTAGCAAGATGATGAGTAGAGCTGGTAAAAAATACTGCCACGCATACAAGATTTGAATATCACAACAAAGGCTGCTGGGCTGCCCTGGTACTGCATGGCTGCTTCATTAAGGGAATTGTTTCCTGGCTGAGGGGGCCACTCTGAAAGGAAGTCAGGAGTGTGACTGTTTTTCCTGATTCCACATGTCAGCAACATATACAGCATGAAATTATCCCTCCTGCTGTTCTCTCCTACAAATTAAAAGGCAGTGCTGGACAGTAAAAGGCAGTAAAAGACAAGAGTCTGACTATGCAGGTTCCTGTAGGTTTTTGCCTTTTGTCCTTTTTTTAGCATCAGAGAAAGAGGTTAAGTGAGGAAAAATAAACTGAAGAAAAAGCAAGAGAGAAAAATAGGGAGGAAAAATGAATTGGGAGGAGGAAAAGAATTCTCCAGGCAGAAAAAGTCAAGTATATTTTATGAGTAATACATGGGCCTTACAACTAATTGCTATTTCACTGATTCACTGACCTTGAAAAGACATGCTGCCTNTAAAAATACACACTTGGGGCAGAGGAAAACCTGAGGTTGCTAACCTGATCTGTTCAAGACAATCTAGTATGCATCTCTCCTACTGGGAATACCATTCTAGAGTACTAACCTGAACAAACCCCACCTCTAGTAGGCAAGGAACCAACACAGTCACTACAGTCCCCAAGAGGACTTGTTTTTGCAGCAAAAAATTCCTGAGGGACAACACAGGTTACATTCCCCACCTCTCACACCAAAGACAACATTCCAACTGTACAATCACCTGGCAGTTGTGTTCAGCATGAAAACTTCTGGATTCAACTATAACAATTAACACTTGACAGCACAGCCAAAACGTATTCCTTACCTCAAGGAGCCCAAATTTCATTTTCTTCATATACGTTTTAAGAGCTGATAGATTAAAATAAGCCACAAATGCAAAAACCCCAATGGAAGAAATGAGGAACTAAACACATCACTTATCAACTCACAATAGTAAATACTGTAAATCCCAGTGAGTTTTAAGTGTTACATGTTAAAATTTGTCTTGTGATAACCACCTCTTTATCATCAGTGTGTCAACAGGAAAACAGTACTAAAAAAACCAAACACATGCAATCAGCTATCACTTGCCTAAATATTTATTTTGACTGTTTTGTAAACTTCCTTTTTATCAATCTCCCCAAATATCATTAATATATACATTCATCAATATTTTTATCAATTAATTAGTGCGTCTGACAACTACCCGTTATTAGAATCGCTATATTAATTTTTACACCGAACGCCCCCACGGTCAAACAACGTAACTCCACGAAGGCCTGGTGATTAAGCGCACTTAACTCCCAAAACACCTCTACTTTCCACAGTCCGTGTGCTGGAAGGTCCGAGCCAGACCTCGCTGACCCGGTCCCGCGTCCCGCCCACCCGGGGCCGCCAGCGGCTTCTCCACAGCCTGAGGCCGCCACAGACAAAATGGCGGCCCCGCGCGGCCGGGCACGAGCCGGGGCGCCCCAGCGGGACGGTCCCGCTGCCCGCCCGCCCTNTTTTTGCTTCTATTATTTTTATCTGTGGATAACAACTCTAGTTTTCCCACCAGCCTTTTAAGAGCCTTTCAGGGAAATAAAAGCATTAATATATCCATGTCAGAAAGTGTACCTGATGAAAGATTACTTACTTCCTGCTCTGAAGTTCATAAAAATGCCTCTTAGGATGTTCCTAGAAGATTGGCTTCTGTCTCTGTTGCATACACAACTGTATTAAAGAAAAAACAAAAATGTGTATCTTATGAAGATGTACACACTGATTTCTCTTATGAACTTGTGACTGGACTCTACACCCTGAGCCCAAACTGAAAAACCCAAGAGCTCTTAGGTATTCAAGGACTTGCAGGTGACCTCTCGAGGGAGTTAACAGTGCTTAGAAGCACTGATGGTGGTCGCCTAAGGAGCTCCTCTGTGTACAAGTTATGGTCAGTGCTATGTGAAAAATGCAGAAAGAAGTTACTCATTTCTGGTAAGTTTTCAATTTATTCAAATGGGTGTATTTCTCTTATATGGTATTCCCACATATCAGGCCCTTTTCCCACAACACTGGGTTGGGCACATCTCTCTTCTCTATGAGCTGTGACTTCTCACTCCATCCCAGTTTCCACCATTCTCTCTAACCTTTGTCTCTACTCCTACTTTGTCTACTTTGTTGCCATAACAACACTCCTGCTCACCCCCTCTTGTCTCTGTACCCCTTATTTAAAAACAATTAGTAGATACATAGGAAAAACAAGAACTCAAAGCATTGATTTTTAAAATGGATTGCTAATCTTTACCTAATTAACACTGATTTTGAAGAGCTTTTTCCATATTAATGTTTCAGTTAGAATCTAGCTTTATGAGATCACTTATCTTGCCTGTGTGAGTGATTACAGGATTTTTATGCTTTGTTTCTATTTTATTTTGCTCAATTTGCAATTCACTCTTTTCCCTGCATTTTGTAGAAGACACTCTCAGGGAATCTGTGAGCTCTGAAATATTTTTTACCTTTTGCTTTCCATTCAGATCAAGGGGGTTTAAGTGTTTGGACAAATAGGTAATTTAAATTCAGTTTGTTTTATTTGCAGTGGCTCATAGGAAATAATCCAGTGTAAGTTTTGGCCCACACTATGGACCTCGGGATTTACAAAACAAGAGACATCATTCTTCCATTCTTCCTTAGTTTTTTCCTATCCTCCCCCAAATCACAAACCTTTGAAAAGTGCTGTGTTCACGCATGGCTCACTGAGGCTCATTGTGTATAATATCTGCTCATAAAACCATTTCTTGGCATCTTTGAACATCAAACTTGCAGAGTATATATGAGACAATCTCTGCTGCCTTTTGACATCTGCATAGCCTGAAGACATAATACACCTGGATCTCCCAAATCTTACTACCAAATCTGACTCTATGTCTAAGATAAGATGAAAACTGGTTAGAATTAGAGAATTCTTCCAAACCACAAAGTAAACAGGTGACTAAGTTTGCCCAACACATTTTATTATTGCTTAGTCTTTAAATCTGTATTTGGGAGTAAAACACTCCTGGCCTTGTGTTTGCAGAATTCTTCAGTTTTGCTAATCTTGCTGTAAGGTACAGTGGGAGTTAGGATAGCGTATGGATTTTAACCAACAGCTGATTTAACCCCACTCAGAAAAGACACAAATAAACAGTGGTTAACAATCCTTCCAATTTATGCATGTTATACTCCCACAGTGGCAAATTTCAGGAAAATAAGCTTACTTAGATTAGTCATTAGGCATTTTTTTCCACATCCTTCCAACCTGACATTAAGGAACATGAGATCTTGCAATAAATACACTTCATCCCTGGTGGAAAATATTTTTAATCTTCTTAAAATCCTGCTTAATTAATACCAGAGGAATTTAAGTTATTTTGAGGATTACATTGTGATCATAATCAGATTGCCTTTTTTTTTGAGGTGACTTTTTCTAATGAATTGAGAGGGGCCAAATTTACACCCATGAAAAAGAGCCAAACATAAATGTTTTTAGCAGTTTTCAAATTCATGTAACCCTGTGCTTGGAAGTGCTATCAAGGACTAGACCAGCCTGCATATAATTTTAGTTCCAGTTTAAAAAGGAAGACTTTACAGGGTATCTGTTCTCAGTATCTTTCCATATCCTGCCACTTTAAATCAGTGTAGAAAGTGTCAGAAATATTGCTGGGAAACACTATCTTGACTTTTTTTCACAGGAAACCAACTTTCTTTGAAACGAAACTAATGTGGATATAGCTCTTTCCACTCTTTCCTTGTGAGGCCAGTCAGGCACAGGTGAACTAAAGACAGCAATGTACTTTTAACACTTGCTTTGGGTTCATCTGGTTTAGCATTTTTGTTTGGATGGAGGGGCAGTTTAGAAGCAAATCTCTGGACCATCCTAACTTACTGACTTGGTTCACATCACGGAGTAGTTTCTGAGTGCAAACTGACCTCTCAGTTGAAACCAGGAGCTATTGTTCTCTTCACCAATGTGCAGATCTCCTATCCATGGGACAGGAGCTGTACCTCCACCAGAAATGCCAATGGAATGGATTTCCAGCTCTCATCACCAATGCTCTCCCCACACAGACCCACTCCTATTGGGTTATTTGATAGTTTGCCTCACATCCTTGTCAGGACTCCTCAGAAAGAATAGAAATGAATTATTTTCTCCTGGTGCTTAGGCTACTGCATAGCACCTCAATGGTCCAGGATGCTCATGATCAGCTTGTTTCTGTCCAAAACTAGTTAGGCAATGCAAAAACCTTTCAGACAGCACATGTTAGGAGGGAGGTTGTATGATTAACAGACACAAGAACGCCTAAATTCCATTCTTGGCATACTGAGCAGATTTTCTCAGAACCCTTTAGCTACAAAGTAGATATGAATATGACTCCTGCTGAGGTTGGTAGCAATTTCCTTCTGAGGTAGCAAGATTAGAGAATGTAAGGGTAGCTTTTGAACTAGAATATTACCAGAATACTTTCTATCCTTAGTAAGAAGAATTCCTGGTGAATAGATATAATTTAAAACTAATGCTGCTTCCCCAGCAACTGTGCAGTTCATGGTAAGCCAAATATTCCCCAAAAATTGCAGGTAAGTGTGTGGGTGCCATGTACATTTCTAACACTGAATATTTCCATTGAGCTAGCAAGGTACACGGTACACTTGAACCTACTCCTAAGTAATTACCAAAGAATGGGAGAAATTACATACATTTATTGGATCATACTCTTCACAGTAGTTAAAAAGTGCATGTAGCCTGAAAGTTAGCAACAACCACAGTTAAATTTCTATGTATGTGTCACAGCTGAAGAAATACTCAAAGCAATGATCAGAGGAGTTAAAAAGAACTCTCTAAAAGACAGTCATTGGTAAATGTTCTCATTAAGTGGAATTGCCACCTACCTTAAACAAGAGTCATTATTATTATCATTAGACTTGAATAAGAATTCATGTTTAAGACTCCTTCATATCCTCATGAAAATTTCTGTTATAATGTATATGACATGCCTTCTCTTCCCTCCCTAAAAACTAGGCACTAGCAACTAAACATGGGCAACTTGAGCAAGCTTCACTGGTTGCACAACTGAATAAACTCTGTTTTACCTAGATCGTAGCATGACTTCTGGGATTACCTCAGGCTGTCCATTAAAAATCTTATTTTCAGTTACTTGTTACCTTCTCGAACTTCAATCACTTTGGCCAAAAATCTGAAGATGGGTGTGACTTATGATGTGAATCTTCATGTAAGTGAAATGAATTCTTGGCAAACATCTACCTTTGAAAATCAGATTGGAAAAAAATGTTTAGTTATTTACAAAATTAAATAACACATTTTACCATTCTCCCTTAAAAAATTTCTAATGTCACTTTCTTCTTTATACCAATTTTGGTGAAAGAATACTTTCTTATCAGGAATCTACCCTTTCCTGTCTACAAAGTTTGGTTCAATTGTTGCTACCTGCTATCACTGTTTACAGAATCTATCTCAGATTTTACCCCCCTTTTCATTCCAGGTTTTACCTAACCTGGGCTCCACTCAGGCTTGGGCCTGTGAAACATGATTAAATATGATGTAATTTGAGGTCCTGATTTTACCATTTCTCACACTTAATTGGCAGATCTTTAGGGAAAACAATACTCCTAAAATAAAGGATTATTCCTCAGAGCTAAGAATTTGCAGGAATCTTCTGTAACCACAGCATTTTAATTTTTAAAAACACTGGATCTGCCTGAAAGTATCAGCAGACTGAAAAGAATTCATCAGTGACTTCATCTGGAACAAGAACATCATTAAGATAGAGGCATATCACAAAAGTCTGTCTTGTTAAATTAGAGAAGACACATTTATATTACCTGGAAAATATAACATGATATGTAAGTATAGTGAAACTTTTTCAAATACATAGGAGGCAAGACAAAACAAGAATTAACAAAAAAAGGGGCATTGAATCAGTGTGTGTGTAAGTACATTTTAAAAATAAAAACTGAAAACATATGCAGTATATTTTCAAATGGAGTTTAATTTCACATCCTTTAAGCAGCAGTTATGCCCTGTAGCCAGGCATTTGCTAGTAGCTAATGACTGGTTAATGTAAGGAGGTTCTCTCTTATTTTCCTCCTCAATCAGTGACTGCCAACAGGTGCCAAACACATTCATTAGGGAATTACTTTAGAAACTAGGGAGAAATTAATATTCCCTCAGAGTCTTACTGCCTTTAAAGTTGCTAAGTGTAATTTTGAAGAGTCTTACATCCCCAGTGACTACCAGCTTGCCCAGCCCTACCCGTTCTATTTTCCATCTCACTCTATAATCTCTTCCTCACCTCTTTCCTGGGCTTTCACCCTTGCCGCACTCCACCCCACCTTTCCTGAGGTCTCCACGTGGATAATCTCCTTATAACTAAATACCCCCTGAAGAATTACAGGGGACAGCACCGCGCTCGCACGAACTCTCTCAAAGGCTGCCCGCGGCTCCTGCCCTTCCCGGGAGGCTCCCGTTCCCCGCCCGCCGCCGGAGCCCCGCACCGGCACCGGGAGCGGCCGCCAGGAGGCGGTGTCGGCCCTGCCAGCGCGCGCCGGGCCCGGGGCTGTGAGGGGCAGGGCGGGAGCGGGACCGCCCCGGGCCGGCGGCCGAGAGCGGAGCGAGCGGCGCAGCCCCGCACAACCTGCTTCGCTTTTGGCTCGTTTTTAAGAGGCGGAGGAACCCCAACGTGAGTGTTCGCCGTCTTTCGCGAGCTGTCCCTTACTCCTCGCATCCACTCTGCTGGCCCCCCGTTAGCAGCCTCAAGGTGTCCCTTACACCCGCAGCCCCCACGACCGCCGCTGGCAGCCTCCCTGTTCCTACCACGGTGCCTCCACTTGAGGGCTATGCCTGCTGCAGGGTGTTTAACCTAAATCACCTCTTCCGCACGCTGCTTTTACCCTGACACAGAGGCAGCCCAAACCTGCCTAAAACACGCTTTCTCACAAGCATTCCCGCGGNACAAATCCTCCCAAATCCTCCTACACCGCCCCGGCCGCCCCCCGCGTACCGCCCCGACCGCCCGTCCAGGAGTCCCGCGGGCACGCCCCTCCCCAAGGCCATTGGCTGCCGCTGCGCCGCCGGGGGGCGGCCGCGCCGCCGATTGGCCGAGCTCGCCGTCCGTCAACATAAGCCCGGCTCCTGTCACAACAGCGCGGGGCTGTGGCCGCACTTCCTGCGCGCTCTCCGCGTCCCCCGCCCCGCTCCTCTGGCACCGCGGAGTCCCGCGCGGGCACCTCCCGCCCTGGGGACGGACATGGCTCCTCCGGGGAAAGTTGGCGCTGCCGCCGCCGCCGCGCCGTGAGAGGAGCGCCGCGGGACGCCGTCCGTTCTTCCGTCCGTGTGACTCCCCCGCCCTCTCAGCGCCCCGGAGAAGTTGACACCGCTCGGCGGGGCGATGGCAGAGGCTGCTGGCGGCAGAGAGCAGCCGGCGGCGGGCCGTGCTCTTCTCGACGCCGCTTACCGTGCCGACGAGGAGCCCGAGCCGGCATCGCTGGACGTTCCGGCGGCAGCCGGGGGCAGGAGGCGGGAGCGCCGCAGCGGCGTTTCGGCCGTGGGTACCGTGGAGCGCTTCCCCGGCGGCAGCCTGGGGCCAGCGGCAGCGCCCGACCCCGACGCCTGCCTGCTGGAGGCGGCCAAGGCTACCCCGCGGAGGAGCAGCATCATCAAGGTAAGGGTGTGTCGCGCCGCCGGGAAGTTTGCGCGGGTCCCGCCGCCGGGTTACCCAGGCTGGAGCCGCCCTTCGGTGCTCCCCTTCCCGTGGGAGGGGGCAGGGGTGGGCAGAGCCGTGGTGGGACCTCTCCAGGGACGGGCTGCCCACCCTCCGCGCAGGTGAAGCGGCCGCCAGGACGGCGGGGCCGCGGCGCCGCCTCCCCGGAGCCCCCGGGGCAAGGTGCGTGCCCGGAGCGAGCGGCTCTCCGCGGTCTGGGATGGGGCGCTGCTCCCGCCGCCCTTGAGAGGGGTCGGGGTCCCGCCCGCGCTCGGGCGTGACCCATGGGGCAGCTTCCCGCCGAGCTGTAAAGTTTTTGTGTAGCAGCTCGTATCTGTTCTTATTTAATATTTACGAGACACCTGGAAAGCAGAATAAATAGCTTCTACAGCGCTGGCTTTCTTAGTTCTTGAGCAGCAAAATATGCAGTGTCACAAATTAACAGAAGGTGTGTTAGGAGACGGGCTGTAGTACAGGTTGTTGCGGAGCAGCACCGGGTGTTTAGCACCTTTAATGTGAATTAACAGGTCAGGCGTGATCTTAAAACCTCCGTCTTTGTTACAGTCTGGTAAGGAATATGGCTTTATGATTATGTTAAGTCTTTTTTTTCCGGTTTATTTTTTTTTTTAAATAAACGGTGTTTTTTAATTAAATGGTATCTCCTTGCAAGTATGTAGGCTTAATCGCCAGTTTCTGGGGTACCGATGAATGAAATCTCCTGGGCGAAGTTAATTTAGCATACGGTCACACGTGATCCTCTTGTTAGTGATTTGCACTTGGAAGGCTTCGGGAGAACAGCGGAAAACAAGACTTCTCATCAGTAAATGTGTGAAGGCACTGGGTAGAGCTCTACCTCAATGCAGGAAACTCAGGACGCATGCTTAGCTCTTGCAGCTTTGTATGGCTATTCAAAGGAAGAACAGATACGCGGGGTATTTGCGTTCTGCATTTTAAAGCCTTTAAACGTTCAGAGGAGACCGAAGTTAAATGCAAAAGAGCCTCGAGGGTCCTTTGCAAGTTTCACGTTGAAATATTAACCCGTTACGTCCAGCAAAGCGTTAAGGGTGGTTTTAGTTTTCTAAAGACATCCACTGAATGTGATGGGAATGTTTCCAGACTGAAGTTGCATAAATGTATAAATGCTTTACTAAATCAGGACCAAAGTTCTGTAACTGTACTGGTATGGAGATCATATTTTCTCTTAGAATTGTGTGAAGGTCTCAAAAATTGAAAATACATAGTCTCAGATTTCAGTTAAAAATGTATCATTATTTTTACAGCCTTATACCAGTTCTGTGTGGTAGATGTGTTTTAATGTCATAAATGGTGTATAATTGTTAATGACTGAGTAGCATTTTCACTACAGGTTGGTAGCATGACTTTGATAATTTAGCACATCTGACAATGATCAGCACATTAGCACATTGTGATAATGATCACTCTTCTAACTGGAGGAAGTTTCTTGAGACTTATCCTAGGATGCTGTTTATAAAGAGAGAGATTCCTGACAGAGGTAAAAAAGTATTAACTATCTTATACAAGGAACTGGTAAGTCCTCATCTGAAATAGATATCTTAGACAAAAGCAAGGACTCCTATGCGTAGATCCAGTCTGGAAACTAAAAAGTTATTTCGGGCCCTATAAGGGTTTGGAATGGTCTTATGATAGGAGTGGAATGAAAAATACCATTGTTAATCTTAGATTTAATTGTTAAATAGATGGATTAAATTAGATAGCATGGCTGTGTCTGATAGCAGGTGTCTGAACTTCAGAATTCACAGGCTGTGCATCTCTAAGGACAGTGTTGGAACCTCATACAGAGCATTGCATTTCTTTCCCACAAGGTTGTCTCAATGGTATATGAAAGTGTTTTGAATCCCAGTTTTCCTTTGGCATTATGCTAGGAAATACTATTAACTCAGGGTAGAAATTAAATAATGTATTTGTCGGCATTTGTAATGTCCTAGGACATATTCATCAGGTGTTAAATGCAAATTTTACTTGGAATTAAGATAAAACCCTCCAACTTACTTTCCATTTTTTTATTTTTTCAGGACTTCAACATGCAGGATTTCTGCTCAAGCATTATGGTTTACAGGGAAATGAATTTTCTAATGATTTATTATCTTTATTTAATCCAACATGTCCATAGGTTCATATAAATCTATAGTCAAAATAGTATTCTGTTGCTTCCTCTGAGCTGATCTTATCTGCTGAAAAATGTGACTTAAGAAAGCAAAGGAAGTTGCACAGTAAGGGCAAGCTCTTACTCTGCATGAGTTGAACACTCCTGCTCTGTTTTCCCATTTCACTCCTAACTATTTCAAAGTGTACTTTAAACATGAGCGGTCTTGCTCAATTAAGCAAAAAGTTAAAATTCTGTGAATTGAGATGGTCAAAGTACACTTCTAACAGCATTTTTCCCTAGCTGTCTTTTGGAACTCTGGAGGTCTCAAGGTTAGCATCTGAGAGTTCAATTCCAGTGGAAGCCAGACTTGCTTACCTTGGAGTGTTCTGGCACCCGCAGTATAACTCTGAAGTACAAAGACCAAACAGGGACTTGCTTTAAAAACCTTCCCTGCAGCAAATTCCACTTGGCATGTATTGCAAGTAAAATATGAACCCTTCTAAATAATCTTCAGTGCGTTCATGTGCTCTATATTTGGCTTCAGAAACAAGAGAACTCATTTATATAAAAAGAAAAAAGTGTAGCCAGAATATTTTTTTCCCATTTTGCTTTGCTGTTGTTCACAGCTTTGTAGATTGAGGTAGAATAAGATTGATGAGAAATAGCTGTAGCTGTTCTTGTGCATTAGGTTGTTTCACTGATGTGCATTAGTTGGGTTTTTTTAAGTTTTGTGTTTTGGTTTTGTGGGATTTTTTTTATAATGCAAGGAAGAGGTAAGTGGCCTTACTACAGAACTGGAGCAAGAAAGGGAGTTTGCCATGAGGAATCTGAAATCAGCAGACAAGAATTCTTGGAGATAAAACAAGAGAGAACTTGACCTGTTTTCTAGGAAGCCTAAAGATGGAGTATGTGTTGACTAAGAAAAAAGTGTAGCCAGAATATTTTTTTTTTTGTTTGTTTTGTTTTGTTTTTTGTTTTTTTTTTTGCTTGTGAATAATCCAGGCCCAGTTGTTTGCAAATAAAATGATAATTGCAACCATTTTTAGGCCAGGAGAGCAGAAGACAGTGCTTGGAGAACTGCATTTCTGCTTTCTTTACATGTGATGCTTCGCAAGCCTTCCTGTGTGGGGTGCTCAGAACAGAGTAAATGGATGTTGTTTTCTTTCTGGCACGTCCCTTCTGCCATTGCCATGTAGGAGCACTTTAATAAATGAGTTGGGTTGAGTTTGGTTCCACTTGGCACACAATGTAGTGCATGACCAGTGATCTCAGTAAACATGGGAGCGCAGATGGATAAAGCCTTGTGTTTGGGCTATCTTTCTGTACCAGTTCATAATAGTCAAGGTGATTGGAGTGCCCTGCACTGAAATTACTGAAAGGTGACCTTTCTGTAGGATAACAGCAAGTCCAGTGGTCTGCAAACACACTTTCTCTGGCAGACCTTTTCAGGAAGTTGTTGGATAGGTTTTCTAGGTTAAGAGGTAGGAGCTGTTAAGGTTGGGAATAAGAGATGAAGTTGGTGATACTGGTTGATTTGTATTTAAATTATGTACATAAAGACTTTTATGCAGAAGTACATAAATAATGATTAAAAATAATATTCTGATAAAGTGGTAGGGCTGGTGGACAGAGCAGTGGCAGAGGAGGAAAGCTTTCCAAATAGGTTAAGCAGCCTGTTAATAAAACTGAGTTTTTGTATCTGTGTGGAAATGCAAATCCTGTTTCTCATGCTAATATTTTATTCATTTTGTAGTTCCACTGAGATCATCGCCATCTGTAACAAAAATGTTTTAATTGAGTTAATGGTATAGGTTTTTTTCTGTTCTTCCCTACAGTAAATGTGAAAATGCAGGCAGTTACTGTAGAAGCAATAATACATCTACTGTGGTGAAACATTTAACTGGTTGTTCTTGTAAACTTAACATATTTCTGGTAATACTGGGTGATTTTTCTAAGATATGAGGAAGGGTGATGAATATTACTTTAATAACACATGTAGTCTACTTTTTTTTTAGCTAGTGTGACTTGAAGGTTTTGACATGCATGACAGTTCAGGAACTACTCAGACTTGATTAAAAAATAAGTGCTACAAATGGCTAAATGCCTTTATTAAATACTAACAATTTCTGAAGACTCATAAAGATCTTTATATGTATAGGTTTGGAAAAGTTACAATCAAAGCTTGTTCTTAAATCTTTCTGTATCATGAATATTCTAGGGTTTGAAGCCTGCTTATGTAGAATCCTGTTTTCTGGAAGAGTCTTATGTCTGAAGTTGGCGGTTTTAAGTGATTATTAACCCCCTTCCTAAAATGTGTTAAAATTGCTGAGATTATTGTAATATCTTCATTTAGTTGTGGTTCACTGTTTAGTGTGTATTTATTAAGTTGAAAGTCTCTGACCATTAAGACTTTGTACAGGCCTTAACTGAAACAAACTGGAATCCAACTAAAGTAAAATATTTCTCCTCTTCCAGAGCCACTTAGATCAAAATTAGCCTTGGGATTATTATTATTTGAGTCAGCATGCATCAGGTAATGTTATTGTGATATGCCTATTTAAAGGTGTATCACAATCTGAAAGGTAACTGGCATCAAAGTTTTACTGGACTGAGGGTATTTGAAAATATATATATTCTAGCTGTAAATGTATTTGATTCTCTCCTGAGTGGCCTGCTCAGGGGAGTACTGACACACCATGTTTTAAATAATCCCAGCTGAAACAGCTACAGAAAACATTAATTAGAGTCATATTGAATTTTCCCCAGAGGCTCTCCATCCTGCTGGATCCTAGTTGACCTTCAGGTTGACCTGTGTTACGCTGCTTTGGTACTTCTTGAAGGAGTGAAAGGAGCATATGTTTGCTGCCCAGTTCCTTTTTCAGACATTTGTTCAAAGTGGAAATGTGTTTGAATACTTCCAAGTTGTCATACATTGATTTGTGTGGGTGTAAATGGCTATAGAAGAAGCAGAGTGGTCGGTAATTAGGACTCAAATCATCACTGCTCACTGGATGCTTGTTGTGGTAACTGGGATGCAACTTCTGAATGGGCAGTGAGAATCTCAGTTGGAAATCTATTCAGTATGGAGCTGGCTGCTCAATTGCATACCTTTCAAATAAGTCTAGAATCAGATAAAGTGCAGTGCTCAGCATTTATTATTTTATGGACCCAAAGTCTCTTAAGCTAACGTTGAACGGTGATCTCCCTGAGTAATTTGGACCTAATTACCTGTATTGTGCTACAGGTGGGCACAGGGTGTTTTTAATTCATTGGGTGGCTTTGATGGATTACTAATTTGTTTGGATTGTAGGCTATGAAAATTTTTTATGCTATTTCACTCTTGCAGATAGTTTGGAGGGTAAGTAGAATAAAAAAGAGTTCCTTAAATAAAATGCGGGGTGCACTTGTGGTATGAGATGCCTGCTGCTCGTGGAAATGTGTCGATATTCATCTTGCTTTTGTGTGTACTGATGGACTTCTCTCCATTTTGTGTTGGTGTATCTCCTGGAGAATGTGTTCACTTAAAAACCAAACCAGAAGAGCAAGCAGCCAGACAAAAACTTCTGCCAGGAGTATTGACAAAGAAGATTCCATGAATTTAAGCAATTCTGTTATATGGAATCCTACTGCAGTCAATGCATTTTGAGGAGTAGGTGTGCTTTGGAGACTGCCTGAGAATGACAGCTACGTCATGCTTGCAAGAAAAAGGCAGGAAGTAAACAGCAATAAGAGGTAAAACTCCCTCATCAGGAACCAGATGCTAATGCTTGAGTACTCTGGGAAAGCCACAGGACAGAGCAGGGTGAGAGAATGTCTAGAAGCTCAAGTGAAGTTCAGAAAATTGGATTATGTGTAATCAGAGTGCTGCTGAGAGCAGAGGCTGTCAGGGGAGCAGGCAAGGCTGAAATAAAACCAGGAAGCCAGGCTGGGAGGTTGGGCACTGGAGTCAGCAGTCAGGCAGGAGTGCACAAGCAGGGCAGGGGTGAGGTGAAGGAGCAGGACTTGAGGAAGAATTTTGAGCACAGCCATGGGGATCACATTTGCAGCACTGAGCTCTGATGCAGGGAAAGTCACACAGGACAGAAAAATAAGTTTGTTGCCTGAGCTGGATTGCTCTGATTTTGTGGTCTTTTGGGCATGTATTGTGCTAGAGGTGTGTAGATGTTTAAGGGGACTGGCTGCTGGATGATGTCAGGTTTGGGGAAAAGAGCACAAGGTGGCTGCCAGAAGGCCAGAGGGTTTTTTTGCCACAAACATTTACAGCATCTCTGGTTGAGAGAGCAATGGGAGGATGATTGAGGGCTGCCTTGGTCCTGCTCTGGTCAGCTTGGGTGGTGATTCCTTGCATCTCTCTCAAGTGAAGATTGCTGCCTCTTTGGGCATCACCTATTAAGCTTTCCATACCCTGTAGCATTTAGGCAAGTTTATCACTGTATATTAGTATCACAGTGGTGTTTTAGTTTTGTTTTCATTGTTGGGGTGATGTTTTTGGTGATTCTCTCAGTTTTAGCCTACTTGCATAGAAGAATGAAAAGCATCATTTTTACTTAATGTTAAGTTTTCTCTTAGGACACAAAATACATTATGGGCAACACTTATCATAAATGTAGATGAGTTCTGGGTTCTTGCATTTAATTTTTTTATAAGCTGTAGTTTTGCTTGGAAGACCCACGTGATTTTTTTTGTTGTTCTTTTAATTTGATTTTATAACAACTTCCATGAATATCTGATTAGAAGCTGCATTTGCTCACCTAGAGGGACTGCTGAACTCTTTCAGTGAGAGCTATCAGGAGAAAGCACTGTGAATGGATTTCTGCAAGATCTTTCCTCTTTTTCCAAATGAGATTGTATAAGAGGTTATTGCATTAATTTAGCAAATGTAATAGTTTAATAGGAGTACTATGTTCCATTGGAGTATGACGCACCTCCAGGCTACCTCATGTAAATATTGTAATAAAAAATTCTCTGAGCACTGGCTAAAAAATAGATGTTGGAATTCATGCAACATAATAAAAAAGACTTTGTGCAAAGATTTTGTGTTCAGTGGTAGATGAAGCCCAATCCCCCAGACTACCTGGAAGCTGCAAAGCCTTCATTGGGAATGGAGCCTTCATCTGCTGAAGCTGGCCTTGCTCTGTGGGTGACACCCAAGCCTTGGCATGGGGGTAAGGACAGGTTTGTCCTGGGACATACACATGGATGTATCCTGAAGGAAGGCTTGTCTTGTGGTGTTATGTAGAATTGATTGTATTTTTGTATGATTTGGAAATGCAAGTCATGGTTTTCACGTAACTTGTGAATTTCTTCCTCAGTGCTATGATTCACAGTGGCAGTTGCTCCCTAAAGCAATGCAGATTTTCAGTATAAACATAGTTTCTGCAGTCTGAAATCAGTGGCAATTTTCCCATTGCCATCAATGGAGGAGGGATTGGACTGAACACAAATACCCAATCAGTAAACCCTGTTATTTTACCTCACAATTTTCTTTTTCAGACTCTTAAAATGTGGTTAATTATGTTATGCTGATTCTACTTTGAACTAGGCAAGGTTTGTTTGGCAAAACTGTATGACTTGAAATATCAGTGCTAATACTGCTGAAGAATGAATTTTGGGGGATTATTTCTAGATAAGTTGTTCTTATTAGAGGCACAAAAAAGATGAAGTTGTTATTAGAACTGAGAAAAGAATTAGATGACTTAACTCAGAGCCAACACAGTTTGCTGTTTCCTTGGCAGTGATGCTGCGGCATCTGTGTGCTGAATGCAGATTTACAATTCTGTTCATATTCAATACTACTTTTTGCTACATCTTTATGGATGAAAGGGAGGTACTTTGATACATAGCAGTGAGATACACTACTTTGATGGACAGGGTTAGTGCTTAGAAGTGAGTGATTTCAATGGGCTGATCCAAGTCTCTGTTTGATCTTGAGATCAAATTGGAGCCTGTTTGTGGACTTGAACATTCTCCTGGTACCCTTGGTTGCCAAAGAGGAGTGTTCCCTGCAGCAGTACCTTCCAACTTTGAAGACTTTTTTTTTTTTTTGTAAATTTTAACCATTATAACTACTTAAATTATTTTATGTTCTCATGCTGAGCATAGGTTACACAGACCAGTCCAAGGACTGTGGTATTTTTCTGCAGAAGAAGCTGGGTTGCAGCAGTAGATGGAGGATATGTTTGGGAGAGAGAAATGTGAGTTAAGCATTGTGCTTTGCCTAGGCTCAGCAGCTCTGCTTCGAGGGGCATGGGTGTGGGGAACAGGTAGAGCTTAAGTGATAGGAAAAAATGTTGATTTAATGAGATGAGGTTAACATCCTCATTTGCATTGACCAGTGTAAAGACTGTAACGATGTCCCCATGTGCTGTGAGATGCTGACATACAAGCACTTGTGATAAAATCTTGTGACTTTGCCCGAAGAGCTCACCTTTCTGAGGGCTAATGGCCAGTATCATGTTTAGATGCGAGCTGGGGCTGGATGGATGATCCCGTTTACCAAGAAGAGATGAGACTGAGAGGAGCAGGACGCGTGTTAAACAGGGCAATGCAGAGCAGAGAACAGAGATGTTGGGAAGCTGCGCCTTGTATCTGCTTGTGGCAGTGCCTGTGATGTCTGGGGAAAAGAGCAATTTTGTTCCTTTTGAAATTATCAAGATTTAAATCCTGATAAATAAAAAACCCTGGAGCTTACGAGTCCACCCTTATCCTGTATAGCAGTGCCTTACCTTCCAAGTATGGAGAACCACACATTTTTTTTAGCTTACTTAAGAACATTGGCATAAAGCTGGTGCCTGGCTTCCACATAGCCTTGCTCTGCAAAGAGGAAACTATCTCACTTCAGACCAGCTTTTAACTTCTCCAATGATACACAGCTCTCAGCCTGAATGAGCAGCTAGCTATATCCTACTGCAAGTGCATTTGGCATGGTTTTTAGAAATTTGAGGATTTGAAAGGAACAGTGTGGGCACAGTGTTCTGTTCACCAGGAGAAGGAAGATCAGGTTTCTAACCTAAGGAGGTTGCAGCATTTTCTGTCTGCTTTGAACAGTTGTGAGGCACAAGATATGACCCTGCTGAAATCCACCGTTGGTGGGGTATAATATAGAACTTTATATTTAATTTTAAATACCATCAAGTTTGTTTATTTATCTGTACACCTACTCAAGGATCACAGAATGTCTCTAGCTTGTGTTGTGGCATATTGCAGCCAGGAGCACATATTGCACAGTTCTCCAAATACTACTCAAGGAAAACATTGAAGTGTTTGTCTGGATATGTGTATGTTCCAAAGAACATAGTTCCCACTTGCTCAATTTATTATCTCCCCTTCATCTATATATATAAGTATTGTATATACTTTGCATGATAATAGAAATATACAGAACACATTAAATTGACATTTTATGCACAAAATTTTGCATTGTTGCATAATTTTAGCAGTGGGAAATGATAGTGTTTTTCCTTGCATGAATCAAAGAACTGAATGTGGTAGTTATTGGAACATACAACTTCTTTTTAAAAGGAAGAAAAGGTCATTTTAATTCAGTATTGCAGCAGATGTATATGAATAAGAAGGTCAAGTATGGTTTACACTGCTAAGTAACTTGTACGTATTGGAAAGATTTCTTTCCATCTCCTGCTCTTTTTGGTATACTGGAAATACAGGTTGGAATGGTTTATTTGGAAGGTTTAAAAAAAAAAGTGCATGGACAAGTCTCAGGTTTTGAACTTAGGGTCATCAGGAGGTAGCTAAAAAAAGCTGGTGCTATAGTGCCTATATAGTGATTTGCATTAGGTCTTAATTAAAACAACTTTCTGTGTGGACAAAGGCCTGTTTCTTGTAAGATGGAGATAAAAATAAGAATGAGAACAACCAGAGAAAGAAGAGCAAACATTGCATCCATAGACTGATGTGTGTGCTGCAAAACTGGTGTGCTACCTACAGCCTGAGCTGGTGGTTTCTGCAAAAAGCTGCTGTAGGAGGAAGAGAGGTGCAGGCTGCCTTGTGCTGCTGTGGCAGACTGAGATACCTCTGTATGCCACTCCTCTTGCCAACAGAATTTCTTGGACAGAGGTGTTGCAGGCCAGAAGTTCTTGTGTTGCCCCTTTGGGTTTATTATGCTCCAATAAAGTAATTAATGGATGAATGCAAATATGAAATTAAATTATATGAAGGAGTAATGTTGTAGAAAAGATGCAAACGTGCTGCGTGTTTGTATAACTTGATATCATCAGTTGCTTCTCAGGTGACTTGGCTACTCATTAATCTCTACAGCAGATTTTGTTGAGGTACAAAACTTGAAGATTTCCTCCCCCTTTCATGTTTTTGAAAGTACAATGGGTTTTGTTTTTCATTTGGTTTGGTGCTTTTTTGTTGTTGGTTTTTTATTTTTTTTTGGTTGGTTGTGGGTTTTATTTTGTTTTGTTTTTCTAGTTCAACTTTTTTGGTTTTACTGTTTTATCACTGCATATATATGTGTTTTGGTTGCTGTATAAAAGATTTACTACATCAGGAAGGTGTTTGGGGTACCTGTCAAGCTTGGCTGTGTGGGTTGTGGCAGTTCAATTGCAATTATAATTCTAAATCCCTTTTAAAAAAGGCTGGAGAGGCTAACTTCAGAAGCTTTCAAGACTCAAGACATCAGGGAGGTATTTAACATCCTTCTGGAAAGACCTGAGATGGCTGAACATGTAACAGCTGTTAAATGAGCTTCTAATGGTGTCAGATGAGCCACTAAGAACCAAAGAATGCCAGGTTTCTCTCTTTTCTGTGGTGATTTACTGCTCAATAGCAGTACAATAATCCAGGCAATGCATCAGGGAGAATGGCTGCTTTTCTCAAGTGCTTCTTTAACTTTCAAGATAAGCTGCATGGTGTTTCCAGTGATAATAATGATTAATGCTTCCTTTGCTGTTGACTGCTCTAGGGTTTGTTTCTTGGTAGTTTATATACTATTCGAGAAGTTTAGCACTGTCTCTCCCAGCAGGTCACTTCCAGCCATGCCTAACTGCTTAATTAATTGAGTCATTACGGTAATGGATTCGTAGTTGGTTTTACAAATCTGTCTGAGTGCCTTCTTCCCTGAGGACACCACTGTACTTTCTTCTGAGAGGTGTGAAAAGCAAGAAGAAAAGTTTAACTGCCAAATAACTGCGCATAGAAGCGTTCAGAGAAGAGAAGCTCCGGAAATAATTCCATGCTCCTGGTCACTTGAAAGTATCTTCTGTGTTGTGAAATGGTTACTTTTAGGGGAAGTTCTGTGTGGCCAAAAGAGAAAGCAGAGCTTGCAGAATGCTAGCGGCAGGACCTTCCCCATGTAATCCTATAGAAATAATCTGCTGGAGAAATTGTTGCTTGTATTAATTACTGTATGCATGGAGCCAAAACACAGGTATATTCAGGATGGTGTTGGAGTATCTATTACTGGGAATACATAGGGAGATATGGGATAGTATGGAAGTATGTATTCATACAGACAACAAAGGCTTGTGATGGACCTACAAAATCCTTCCCTTGGGCTGGGGCAGCAAAAGGGGGAAAATGTCTCATGAATCCAGTTAAAGTTTTTCATAACATTTCTCCTGTAATTTTTTTTCTGTAAGCAACAGTAGTTCATGTGTGAAATCTTTATCCTGACTAGCCGTACTCTGTCCATCCTGTGAAGCCAGGGCCTGGTTTTGAAGGTCAGGAGCACTGGAGCCTTGCATGTCTGAATGTGTCTGGCAGCTTGGGGGAATATGCTGGATGTGTAGAGCAGGGGAGCAGTGTAGAATGCTTGCAGTGGGACTTAATGTGGCCTTGGGTAAGTATTTCTAGCCTTTGCCAGAGACTGCTTGGCATTTTTAAATAGCTGCTTTACCTTGTTTTATGGCCAAATACCTTTGTTCTTTCCTGTGTTTTTTTTTCTTTCTTCCCAATCTTATCTTGCCACTTAAAAGTATGTTTGATTTTACTGCAAAGCAAATGGTCATCGGTTAACGGTGAAGATCATTAATTACATTGTCAAGTTAAAAACTACATCTGCAATATTTTTTCCACATAATCATGGTATTTGCTCTTTATGGTGGATTTAAATGTATTCTGCTTTGAAACGGCTTGCAATGTGATCATTGTTTTCCAAATGTCTGGAAAAGCCACAGTGATGGTCCTCAACCTCTGAATATTTGCTCAGATTTTGATTTTTGCCCCCCACTCACTTTCCACCATAACCACATTACTGTCAACTCAAAGTCTGCTCCTTGATCTTGGTCTGTGGCATTGCCTGCTCTGGGAAATAGAAGACAATTTGCCTAAAGATGTCAAAACTACACATAGAAGTCCAGATTATCAGAAAATAAGATTTAGTCCACTGTCATTGTGATTCCCTGCTAAGTGTGGATTTAACTCTGAGACGTGCTTTGACTTGATGCATTTATCTAGTCAGTCTTGTATCTGTGCTGTCCCTGATCAAATCAAAGCTAAGTGTTGACCCAGTTCTTTCAGTGTGTTTGGGGTACTGCCCAAGATCACCTTGCAGCACCTTTACAACAATAGGGTTTGCCAAGACTTGCAGGAGTTTTGCACTATGGTGCCAGCACTGAACTACTAACAATGACAGTATCATGTTGTCAGCAGACTTGTTGAATCCTAGTAAGTTCTGGGGGTTTTTTTATTATGCTTTTTAAAACTTACGCTATATTTAACAAAAGTGTGGTGCTGTGATTATTTCTCTTTTTGTAGGAGACAATTCCAGTGTCCCAAGACTTCAGAATATGGAATAAGCTGGATAGTTTTTGCTTGAAAACTAACTTTGGATCATGTAGGAGTTACTGTGTTTGTTTCTTTTACCTCCATGGAAGTGTTCAAAGCTTTATTTTTTTGTTGCCATGATAACATAGTGGTGAGTCTTGAGTTCATGTGTTACAGTTTCAGAGATGAAAACCCCGTCCTTCACGTGTCTTTAACTTAGAGATTGATGGTAGGAGAAAGAAAGGCAGACACTCCCTAAGGACACTATGCAGCACAATAAAAGGTTGGTTGTTTTCTTAAATGAGCTTCTTCCCCAAAAGCAGTATGTCTGCAATGCTGATTATAAAGAGTATGCTGGAGAGACAAATGAGAAAGCACAGCAAAGAGATTATTTTATTGAATATGAGAGGAGTCTTTGTAATTGTGCTGTAGAAGCATGAAACTTTTAAACCACTGTATGAGAAGAGAAATGAATTTATTTTCTTCTTCATTGGGCTTTGAGGGTGTCAGATACCTCTTTTTGCTGTCAGTGAAGTTAAAGAGGACACAATGTCTCTTGTGCTGGGCTGTTTGGCTGCAGCCACAGCCTGCAGAGCCAGTCTGCCTGCTGACCACAGCTGCATAGGTGGGGAAATCACTGTTCCCTTTGGAAGAGCTTTTACTGAAGCAGTCACCTTTGTCTCAAATATGACAAATGCTGCTTTGTGTGACAAGTTGTTAGGTACTCCTCAGCAGTTGGCTTAAAATCTTAGTATATTTATATCATGTTCTCTTTCTGCAAGTGGTTCTTCCTTTTTGCATAGAAGGGTGGAGGTTGTGTGCGTTACTCTCCCAAGCAACATGAAAAACTGAAGATTCTTGGAGGCTGATCCTAGTTAGTATTCAGCATTCACCTCTTGTTGGGATGTGTCCTGAAGCTATTTAGGCTTCATGTGTTTCCAGACTGTTGTAGTCTCTTTAGCCCCAGTATCTTTCCTTTCAGTGCAATAATGACTCTCTTGGCTTCATTGTTCTCTACAATTTTTCTGAATTTTTCAATGCTTGAGGCAATTTCACCTTGGTATTTGATTGCTCTCTTGCAGTCTGTGTGCTCTCACCAGGTTGGATACTTTCCCTTTGGACTTGCTCTCCCCTCCTGGAGCTGCTGTGGTGGTATGGTAATTCAGGCAGGTCATAAATAACTCTTGACAGAGGTGTTCTATAAACTAAATTTCTTGGCTGTTTGGGAATCCTTCAGTCAGAGAATCCTTGATTGCCAGTTCCTGAAATCAAGCCCTCCTGCTGCTATGTAGGGAATCAGACCTGTCTGATATTTGATTCTTTCCTACTCTGCCTTGTAGAGTTGTCTCAAAGATTAATTCAGTTGTCTTCCTACATGGCCTTTGGAATTTGCCAGCACTATTAAAACTCCATTGTTTTGGAAAGAAGCCCCCAAGTGTTGTTATATTTTATGGGTCCTATAAATTATTACAAGTTTTTACTATAAAGAAAAATAGTACCTTGAAAATATTTTCAGAATGAAATTATCCATACTTCAGTGGATGAATAAAATACCTGAAGGATGCAAGTAATATTATGTTTCGTAGGAAACAGTGGCAAGAGCTGCAGCGATGGAACAATGTAATGAGTTACTTTAATCATGTGTTTGAAAAGGGATAAAATAATCTCAACCTGCAGCTTCTAGGAGGGGAAATAAACTTCCCTAAGATGTTTATTTTGGATACAAACTGAAAGGGATTTCAGAATGATCGCTTCTGTAGCCAAGCAAAACTAGAGGCTACTGTTACCAAAAGTCAGCAGTTATTATTTTACTTAAAATCTGTGTAGTTCTGCTTTATTTTTCAAATATATCTTGCTTTATAAGGTTACAACCATGCAAATGGAAATCTGCTGCTTTTGCAAAAAACTGACACGTGTTTCTATAGAAAAGGTGGGTTGCTTTCCCAAAACTCTTTAGACTTTCAGGGTGGTGAAACCTTCTCCCACAAGAGAGACCACTAGGAGAAATATGCTTGGTGTTAGGCACCAAATAGCTGTTATTCTGGGTAATGCACATTATGTATTGGACATAAATATGCCAGAATATACAGATTCTGAACTGGTAACCTGTTTTTTCTTCAAAGATTCTTTTATTCATGAGAGGGTCTGCTCAACAGAAAAACCTTTTAGTGGGTTGACAAATCTAAAGAAGATCTTATTGAAAAATCAGCTCATTAAAAGATGTAATTGCAAAGTATATGAAAAGCACTGGGAAGAATCTGCATTACTGTAGCCATATCTAGAAGGTATAGTTTAGTGGGGGTGTTAGTAACAATTTAAAATTCTGCAGTCGAGTCTGGTTTAATTTCTTCCTGATGCTTGTTCTTCTGAATGTTTTTGCATATAAAAGCTCTAAATTTTTTCCAAAGATGGAGCAATATCAGGTAAAACAATCCCCTCCACAGGAAAGCCCCTCCAAGTCTATTCTAGTAATGACACAAAACTAGTAAAAATACAAATAGAGTTCTCAGTTCTTTCTTCCTTTGAAGAAGCAAATGGTGGAGGTATGAGCTTTAGAGCATATAAAAAATGTTTTAACTGTTACTTTGATTTGAGTGACAGAAGTGTAACTATGGTACTTCTTGTGAAAATGCATTCATAACTAGCTTCCTATTAATAATTTTTGCTACCAGAATGTTATTTAAGAACATGAAATTCTCAGTTTCTATCTTCAATTTCTGGTAACCAACTGATTTTACCAACTGATTTTTTTTTTGTTTGTTTGGGTTTTTTTAAGTGGCAATTACAACTATTAAGGTAATCTATAGGATGTATTTTCCGGAGGAACTGTTTTCTTGTTTATAAATACCATACTTGGTTTGTGTAAGGAAAAGCTCTGCAAGATGCATATTTTCTAAGCAGTATTTTCTTGCCAAGGTCCAGTTGCTAATGCTGTTTGTGACCATCCCTTTGAACTTGCTGCCAGTGCTGACAGGGAGGTGGAATTGGTAACTTCTGGCAGAGTCGCTGCAACTCCCTGTTTGGGTGGGGAGACAGTGTGGGGGGCTCTGTTGGTGCTCCCCCTCCTGCAGTGGGACAGGGAGCCCTGCTCAGTCTGAGGGGATGTGCTAGGGAGTTAGGGCTATGTGAGGAGCAGCCCCAGGCTCTCACGGGTAGGGAACTGCAGTTGCAAGCCAAGAAAGCTGCAGAGGCTGAGGATGTTGCTGTGCAGCTGAGGGGATATGGGACAAGGCATACAGAACATGATTCCGCCTCTAATTTTCAGTGGATGTTTGTTTAGAAGTGTCATTCCTTATCTTGCTCATGTTAATTTCTTTTGCAGTGGCTTATAATGACCATCCCAACTGCCTTAATTTTCTCCTCACTGGAGTTGCTATGCTTGGCCTTGCCACAGAATTCATGTACTGAAGTGTCCTTTTGCTCACTGTTCCTCCAGATGCTTTCTTTTATGATAGCTGTTTTCTGCTGATCCAAGCCTTGTAATAGTTGAATCTGTAAATATTTTTATTTCATCTTGGTTAAGCGACACTACTGCAGAGTGTGTTATGACAGTCCTTCAGTTCCAAATAAAGGAATCTAACATACTTTCCTTTTTTTCCCTGGGAGCTACAGAATTTTGGATGTCAAATGTAGTTCCTACATTAAAGCAGCATGGTAAACCAATGCACTGACTAATATGACCATTAAATTAACAGAATGTGATGGTTTAGAACAAACATCCTCCCTTGCGTTAGTTTATTGGTAATTTTTTTGTCCTATAGAAGCTATTGGGTCAAAATAGGTCTAGATGCAATTAATTTAGATGTAATGTTGCTCTTACAGAGTTATGTAAGATGCATTTTAACTTATTACTTCATACTGAGATATTTCAAATACCCGGTTAACTGAAAACATGAAGAAAATGTTTTATTTCTTGGATTATCTTAAATTATAATTGGAAACTGATTGTTTCCTTTTTTTTTTGTTCTGTTTTTAGAGAGATTGACAAGGCCAACTTTTCTTGTGCTGGGTGCAACCTTCCTCTAAATACTGTCTTGGTGATTATTCCAAGGCCTAGAAAGGTTTCAAAGCTGATGGATGAATTATTATTTCCTCTTCCTGTCTTCATTTTTTCAATTTTGTTGTGAAAGTAGGAAGCGGAGACCTGCAGGCTTCGTTATAAATTAAATACTTCAGTTTTTTTCATGGAATTTTTTTGTACTAATGTATTCTTATTTAGCAAAACCTTGGGGTTTGGCTGTCAATCCAAGGAAGATCTTTAAATGATTAGTTGAGCCTTGTGAAAGTGTTTTAACAAAATGTTTATGTATGTTGATCAAGATTAATTAGAGGTTATGCTTAAAGGGTAGGTTTTTCTGGCATCAGTGAGAGATAATTGCTGCTGTGCTGAAGCAACCTCAGGAAGCCTCACTGCTTAAACTGCTGCTTGTACTCATGACAATATACTTCTGATTGAGTTCTGGTCTCCTCAGCAGCCTCTCAATAGTGATACAGCTGACAGCTTTACAAATGTGTGAAACAAAATTGTCCAGGGTAGCCAAGTCCTTATTGCTTTGGCAGATGACTGTAGGACCTATTGTAGTAGCAGTGTCTACCCTTGGAAAGAAAACTAAGCTTGGGCTATTTAATTGTGTTGCTCATATGTAAGTTTCTATAAAAGTAAATTTAAAAGATAAATTTGGACTAGACAAACCTTTTTGAGGAGAGAACTATGTTAGAAAAAGGAGATGATACAATTCTCCTAAATGATACTGCTCTGCTGAAAAATGTTGGTAATACATAGATTCAGAATTTGTCACAGCTGTGCATCACAGGTAGGTGAAGAATAAAACATGGTCACTGAGACAGAGGTGTTAGTCTAAATACTAAAGTAACTCATGAGTATTTTTATTCCTAGCCCAGCAATTCACGTAATGTAAGCAGAAGCTTAGGATGTTCTGCTGCAGAGTGATACAGTACAGACTAGAGTACTTGGAGAAATGAGAGGCTTATCTCTTGGATTATTCATTTTAATCATGGCAATGGACTTGGAAAGCACCATTTATATATGCCTGGCTCTGTTCTTTGCCCTCTGCGTCAACCAGATGACCTCCCCCTGAATTTGTGATGTAAATCACTACAAAAGTAGACTAAGCCAAATACTGCCTATTTTAATCCACTGCACACTTGTGGATGGGACTTCACAGGTAATAATGGAGGCATTTTTTAAAATAACACTGACACAGGACATTGAAACAACTTGCCCACATGCACAGTAAATAACCTTTAGGTTGCATCTCCAGTGTCTTGGGACAGTTTTACTGGCGATGTTGGGTTGAGTTCTGATGCTGGGTTAGAAACATCTGATAAGCCTGTGGCTCACCAGTGATGGTTAATGTTAAAAGAAGAATCTTCTCAGTGTTCTGGTGAATATCTGAAGTAGATACATCTTTGCGGTCTTCACATGCAACACTTGAATAAAAATTTCATTCTTGAGTGCTTCCCCTTCTGTTAAGGTGTGCAAAATATTCCAGGTGCTGATTCCTATTTGCTTCTCTCCTGCTCACTTGGCTGTGGATATTTCCTCACATTTGACCCCTTTCTCTCTGATTGAACTATTTGATGCATATTGCTGAAGTAGCCAGGAGTGGGTGGGTGAGACTGCTGTGGCAGGGGGCAGAAAGGAGTGGGCTTTTACTGCTGCTGTCCTTCCTCCTGGGGCTATGGCAAGTGATCTTTCATCTGTCTGTTACAACAGGGAGCCCTGCTTTGGCTTCTGCATATTACAGTGAAGACTGTGCTATCTTGAGACTAGCATTTTTATTAATTCTGTTGCATTTATAGGACATCCCAAAGGTTAAATAACTGAAGTGATAGAATGTGGTTCTTCCAACGTAATGCTGTGCTTTAATGAGGAGACAGAAGGATATTGTTATAATGGAGGCTACAGTTGTGATTAAGTGCCTACAGAAACCTCTTTAATTACACTGTCAGCAGTCTGCTGCTGTTGTTGGATGATTGCTTAGAGCAGACTGCATAGTGAAGGAAAAATGGTGGAGATTGCTCCTCATTTCTCTTTAGATCCATCCAGCCAAAAAACCTTTTACCGTTTTTTAGATCTGGAAGTAAACGTAGCTGCAATGGATTTCATACAAAGGCCTTTTCTGTCATTTTGGTTTTGTGCAATATTTCCTTTTACATGAGTATGTACAGACTGTTTCATTGAACAGTACGGTAAGAGTTTGGAAATCAAAATTTATAGTACAAATTAAATACATTTTGGGAAGCTGACACTTAAAAAATGGAAATACTGGAGGAAAATGAACATATTGAACCACCCACTTGACTGCTTACTCATTCTGTTTCTTGACACACTCAGCTTCTGCTGGGTTTGGTACAGCACAAAGATGACAAGAGATGATTCTTCATTTCCTTGTCACTTGCATTGCTGTTCATGCTTGATCTGAATATTGTTACATGATCTTGATGTTCTTGGAAGGCTGCAGGGAAGAGCAGACATCAGATATGGACTCTGTCTCCTGGTTGAGGGTAGGTAGCAGCTTTGTAATGTCAGTAAGGAGTTCTTTGACTCTTTGGCTATATGTGCAATATTTTTTTGTAATAGAAACAGATTCCAGAAAGCAAAGACAAATGTTCCAGGGGCTGATTCTGACAAGCTTTCTACAAGTAATTGCCCCACCTCTGCCTTCTTGGGAAAACACAACTTTCAACAACAGCGTTGTATCCTTTTCACATATGCCTTGAACTACAAGTTGAGGTGAGCTCAACTGGTACATGACTCCCCATGTAATAGTACATGACACACAAAAAGCTCTTTCAGATAGTCTTACAGTAAGGTCACAAAGTCAGGCATTGGAAGTGTAGGTGCTTGTGTGCAATTACGCCTTTGAAACGTTCTCCTGACCTTTCTCCAGATGCTGGCAAAGCAACTTATTTTTCCTAGCTTTCCTGCTGAATTATGTTGGTGTTTTAATTTTTTGTTTGTTTGTTCTTTAAAGGCAGGTAGCTGATAGGGAAAATTTCAGCTCAGAGTTGAAAGCTGGCAAATGTAAAAGCAACTGAAAAAGGTGAACTTTTGCTAATGAGCAAAATTATCAAGAGATGGTTTCATTGGCTTGGCCTTCACTGTGAATGACTTCTGAACATACGATTCAAAGAGAGCTAAAAATATTTTCTCAATACTATTTAGTCAGAGTTACTCAACAGTAGTCTGTCTGCTGAAAAAATCTTGAAGACAATCACAAGGAAGTCAGCATCAGTCTTGCTTTTTTTGTTTGCTCTCTCAGCCTGTGTAGGTCACACTGATATCCTCGAATTCTTACTTTCACGAGTAATGGGTTTGCATGAACATTATAAAGCTTTTATGGAGTGTAAAGAAAGTAAAATAAAAAGCATGTATCCTCAAATGCAAAAAGCCCCTCCCGTCTTCTCGGCACTTGGACGGTATTTGTGGCTCCATTCGATCCCATTGTCTCTGAAAAATTCCATTTTCTACTGAAGTTTTCATGTAAGCAGGACTGTAATTTTGCTTCCATGCACACAAAGCTTTGCTCTTTGATTCCTATTCTCTAGGCAGCAAACTGCAGACAAATCTCAACTGTGAAAAATTCGAAGAAAGCTTTCTGCTGAGCTGGTAGTCATCTTGGTCTTCCAGCTCTTTTCTGGGAGCCATGGCTCTGTCACCAATGAACTGTGGCTTACTGGATCAAAGGAATGAAGTCCCTCAAAGGTAGCATGACTGGGCTAAGCTGGGCAGCTCTGGTGGCAGAGTATTGGGAATCAGATGATGTGTAAGGCACAGCTCAGTTCTTTGTCCACACCAGAGAATGTAATGCTCTAAGTGCCTATCTTCCTCTTAAGGGGAAACAACTGTAGAGCTGGTTTTTTTAATTGTTTGTGAGGGAAAAAAGCAGGTACCCTACCTTGTCATTACCCACTCAGCACACCACAGGGGTAGTGTGTTTTCACGAGCATGTATTGTTTTGGTGAAATAGAGGTATTGTTCATTCTCACGGAATTTTTCATAGCCTGCAGCAAAGATAATTAACACAGAGATAATACATCTTCTTAGTGCTAATGCCTTGTTAGAAATATAAGCAATGGGATTAAGAAATGGGGGAGAATTTTGTCATCTGGCAGAGGGAGTTTGTATGTCAAAGTATAGTGGCTTAGGACTGCCTCCAAAACCAACTGCAATAACTATGGTAAATGTTTATTGTGGTTCTGCTCAGGATAATCTGAGGTAAGACCATGTTTAAACCCAGTTAAAGATCATAGAAAGCATTTCCAGCTTTGTTTGTTAAATCAGTTCTGTTCCTTTACGATTCTAGTGGTTTTTTCCCTTCCGTGTGGGCATCAAATATGGTAAAGTCATTGACCAAATGACTGATTCTTGTGGATGTACCTTGGAGCCACCAAGACTTGGGAAGCTTAGGCAGAGATCATGGCTTCTTCTGTGCTTCTGTCTAGCTGGGTGGGTACCCTAGGCTGCACATGAGTGTTAGCACAAAGATTCTTCTTGGAGTGGATGTTGTGTGTGTGGGGGCTGTTGGTGGAAGCACCACAGCACTTGGCAGGTGAAGAGCCAGAACATTCCTCTGGGGTGCCCACTGTGTGAGCCTGTATGGCCACAGTCAACCTGGTTACTAAAATAGCTCCTGAAGTAACTCTTGAGATCAAGTCTCATCTAAAGAAGCATTATCTGTGGCTATCACATACTGATATTCCTAAGGAAAAAAGCAATCACTGGATACCTTATCAGCTGCTGTTTGTTCTCCAATTTAACTTGAATCATGATGGACATAAAAAGCTGTTTGGGTTTGTTGTGTACTTTTTTTTTTCTTTTCATCTTGAGTAAAGAAAACAGCATTTTTAAACACGTGTTTGTTCTTATCTGTGGCTTTTAATGAAACAAATCACATGGTACTGTCACCTCTGCCGTCCCTGCAGTCCTTCATCCTGCGCATACAAAGGACAATATTCAAACCTGTACTGTGCTGTAAATTGCTGCGGAGGCAGTCAGCAGGCACTGACCCAGACGGTTCCTGGTGGGGAGGGAGATGAATGGAAAACTGAGAATCCTTTTGTGGCTGTGTTGTTTGCTTCTTGAAATTGGAAGGACTGTTTGAATACTGCATGCTTCCTGAATTCTACCCTCCCTCTTCTTCCCCCAGGATTTAAAATATTTAAGTTGCTAAAAGACTTTGGTTTGAAATCCCGTAAGTGGGAAAGCACTGATTGTTGGCAAGTTCAAGTGTAAAATTGGTTGTAAGTACTTGTGGGGGAGCAGTGCAGTGGAGCCAAGCAGTACACTGAAAATGAGAGTACTCTAAATCAAAACACGTTTGTTAATTAATGTTCGTTGCTGGTTTCTGAGAGCACAGCTAGTAAACATGCAATCCAAAGTCCATTTAAGTAAATCAGCAAAATCTTGCTGGACTTAATTTGGGCTGGATTTTTAATTAATTCCTCCTTCCAAGATACTTTACCTTAAATTTCTGTTATAAGGTGTAGATCTCTTTTCTTTGGATGCTTCATGAGCACGGTTATATAGTGTTTTTATATGACTGAGGTAAACCAGATAAATATTATATCCATTAATTAATGTGGAAATCTATAAATAATTTTGATTCTCAGAAAGGAACATGGATAGATAAACATGGATTCTTTTCTTTGCATTTATATGTATTTAAAATAACCAAAGCATTATAAAAGAGGAATTAAAAGGAGTATTTAGGGAAAGCCTAAAGTAAGTTAATATTGCTGCTTAAGGCTTGCTTTTGCCTCATCAGAATTGCTAGATGCTCAGATTAATTTCATTTATTTTCTAATCTTAGTCTGACCTCTCTGTAGAGATGAGGGTTAATCCACTGAAAAATTGCTCTGTTCTGCATTGTGTGCTGCTAAATCTTGCAGAATGGCTTTGGTTGTTGATGGTATTCCATCATTCTTGTAGTGCTCTGTAGGTCTGATGCTGTGCCCCGACATCAGACCAAACAGTATCGAGGCATTTTTCTGTTTACCCAAAGCTTTGCTGGTACTGCTGTTTTGCAGTACTGGAAGCTTGTGCCAGAGCTGTTTGGCATCTTGCTTTCCAGCTCTCCACACAGTGCACTCTCTCTGGCTCGTCTCCCATTTGTTTTGGAAGAACATGCTGGCTATTTCTCCCCTCACTATTTCCATGTAATTTTTATTTGCCAGGGAAGAAGTGCTGCTCCTTCATCCAGCCTGTGAGCAGGCCCAGTCCTTGGCCTCTGGGGTCCTCCAGGGCTGCTCTGTATTTGGAGCCAGCTGGGTTGTAGCTCCTGTTTGCTTGGGGAGGCAGTTCTCAGCCTCATGAGGGCTTGGACATGGGGCATTTTGCCATGGATCGTGGTTTTCTTTAAAACTCACCTAAATAATTGAGCAGGGATGTACTTTGCTTTATCTCCCATAAACAAACAGCTTTTCCTACATTAAAAGATCATCAGTGTGGTGATTAAGTCAGCTCTTGGAAGGAAGAATATGGCAAATTATTGCATGGGTGGTAATGCTGTGGCTGGCCAGGTGTATATGTTCTAATGCTCTCCTTTATGGTTACACTGGCCACACAGAATGTTTTCCCTGACACTCCTATTTAACCAGCACACAGGAGTGGCTCTTTACCTAATGATCATCTCTTATTTGTTGTATTTCTGCTGTGTGCGTGCCCAGGCTCTATTTCCTACGTGCTGTTGAAGTGATGCTTTCAGGATAGGATTGTTAACTAACTCATGAGCTTTCCCTCGGCTCTCATTAGTGTAATAGCTTAGTGTTGCTCAGGCAATAATTACTTGTGCCTACAAACTGAGGGCATTTCTTTCATTTTATAAGCATAGTAACCATAGGAGATAAGAATATTACTTAGAACCTGATTTAAAAGGCTTTTGTTTTGAAGAGTCCTTAGTATTATGTATCTACAAGAATGGATCAAAGAGGGGGTCATCATGTTTTTCTGACACGTAAAGACAAGGAAGAAGAGCTGGGCTTTTCCCCCCTCTAATGTCCTTTTTTTAAATTGCAGATATGTCTGATTTGAAGTTCAGCTGGTGAGAAAAACAACACTTAATTTGCACAAGGTGGAGAGTGTTAAGTAACCTTAGGAGTAATCAGGCCCACCAACAATGAAGTCTCTGTTTTATCAGGAAAATGCCTGCGCTTTGCCTGCTGTTTGTCTGCTCCAAGCTGGTGATGCTCTGCAAGCTCACTTGTGGCAGTGGCAGATGGTTGCTACCTCCTCCATACCAGCTACAATCCTTGCAGCACTCAAGTCTAACAGGTGGCATCAGGATGCTGCCCCCTTCTCCTCCTCTGAATGTTGTTTGCTGGAGCTGCCAGGGCTTTTTGGATGCACCAAGCCAGGCTGGCTAACCCATGCTGTGGGAGTGGGTGCCAGCCCTTGGACAGCCCTGGGAGTCCCTGCCCGTGATGTGGGATGGCACCATGGGTGCTCCGGGTGTTCCTGTCAACTGCATTGCAGGGGAAATCCACTTACCACCTTATTCCATAGGACCTGGTACTAACTTCTCAGTTCAGTCAACCAATCAGCATTTTTGCATTGTTTTCCTGGGACCTAAAGTAAAATGGTAATAATTACATTTAGCTATGGGCCTTTTCCTTATGAAGTTACTTGTTTTGCTTTTTCTTTTAAAAGAGCCTAGGGACTCAGTGGAGGGTTGTGTCTCAGTCCAGTTTTGTGTCTGTGACAGTGTGAAAATGGGTGTTTTCATATTAATAAAAGCAGTTAAATGGGGACCAACTAGATTTCTAGTTGCTTTATTTTTTTTCCTTTTTGATGCCACAAGAATGTAAAGAGCTTTAGTGTAAGAAGAGTGGTGGCCAGAGTGATCTAACTTACCTGATTGTGAATGCTTTCTGACTACAATATATAATATGCATCCAGTGCAGAAACATAAATCATAGTTCACAGTGAATCATGTTGTGAAGGCCAGTGGAAATGGCATGGCTGTATTAGCGTGTGTCCTTCAGAGTAAAGTGAGATGTGTGTTGCACTAATACAAAGAATGTGGAGTTTTGGGAGGTTTTTGTATGTATATGTTAATTTTTCATGTAGACTGGGCAGGTAAGGAAGACTGTTCACAGAGCAACAGAAATTAGGCGTACGTGTTTTGTTTCATCAGTTGCTTTATATGCTTGAGTGTCAAGATTTCACAGCTTGGATGTGTACTTAGCATATATTTATTCAGTACAATTTTTGTAACTCACTGACATTTATTCTTTCTATTCCTTTGTAAGCTGTTGGGTGCAGCACGGTGTAACTTCTCTTAGCAGGCAGGATTGAAACCCTTCTGAGTCAAACCACTCATTTGCATGAACACATCTCCTCTTGCTGATCACAAGACGCATAAATATGGAACAAAATGAACCAAAGCACATAAATAGACTCCTGCAGCTACTGATGTTAATAGTAATTTACAGTTGTTTGTGTTCTAACTCCCCATTCCACCTGCCCAATCATCAGAGTCACGGTTCCCTCATGGCTCCAGTTCAAGAAAGCACTTTATTATTAGTCTTAAGGAGCTGTTGGAGGGGGACTGTTGACTTAATTTCTCTCTGAATTTCTTGCATGTAGTTATTGTATCTGGCGTGTTTCTCCTGGAACAGTTTCCCAGAGAAGGCTTTTAGGCTCAGTATGAGCTGGTGCATGGGAAGCACAACACAGAGGCTTTGTCATGAGATCTCCAACAAGTTCAGGTGACCTTGGGTGAGTTATTTAATATCTTCATGCTTTTGTTTCCTCTCCTACTCTTTGCCCTTGTCTTTTGTTAGTTGGGATGGTATCTTTTACTGAGCACAATGGAAAGCTTGTCTTAGATGGGCCATCCAAGTATTATTGTAATCCAAATGAAAAAAAGGGATTTTTTTCCTCTCTAGTTGAAGAACTTTGACCATGAAAAGCACTAACATTGTGTTTCTGCTGTTACTTTACTACTGATATTATTCTTGTTCAGCTTTTCTCTTTATTTTGGATCAGAAAAACATCTGCTTCATGCAAATGCCTGATGTTTCCAGTTGTTGATCGAACTGGGAGGATGGAGGAAAAAATAAGTAATTCAAAGGCTATTTTTACTGAAATGAAGGAAAACTGGATTTTTAATTTTGGGTCAAATGCAGTTTTTTTGATGTGTCAAAATAATTGATTCTGATGTATCTGAAGCTAATGGTGTTGACGTTTTCAAAAGTGTGTTGGTTTCCCTTTGCAAGGGGAAGCGAAGTTCTCAAATCAGGGCCAGAAGTTACATCCCCCCTTTGTGCAAGCTTGAACTAAGTGCAGTGTGCAGGGTTTTCATTCCTGTTGGAGGGGCTGTGGAGCCAATTCCCAGCACTCCAATGGCAGGCCATGAGCAGCCACCATCCTTTAGCAGGTTCTGAGTGGGAATGGGAACTGGGATTTCCACAACTTCCCCTGCAGAACAAGAGCAATGCAAACAGAATCATCCTCCACAGCTGGGGATGGACTGGGATTGAAAGGTAAAAGGGAACAGTGGTTTGCAAATCTAACATTAATTTGTTAGTGGGCAGGTGTTTATTACAAGAGCTTGAAAATTTAATGTTATGGAAATATATATGGTTTATTCTGGAACTGCTGGAAGACACTGTTAAGAGGTTTTTTTTTTTTGGTGTACTGTTTTTGCTGAATCTGAAGCAAGTAAGCCCAACGTTTTCAAAATATTTTTTTCTTTTGCTGTGGCCGAAGTGTTTGGGAAAATTCCCCCTGTTATTTCAGTTACTCTGAAGTACAGATTTTGACAAAGTGAACTGTCTAAAAGAAAAGCTGAAAAATATTAAGTCTGGTTCTCTTTTTATAGTGGAAATGCCAACTGTATTTTCTACTGGCTCTGCATTTTGTAAATTAATTCAGTGGTCACATGAATTAAAAACAAGACTGTCTGTTAGCATGAAACTTTGGGATCATGTAAAAAACCTTTTCATTTCCATTGCGTTTCCTTGTTTGTGGTACAGGCAGCACTATAGCCACAGAACAGTGACAGCAGTGAGCTGATTATCCTTCACAAAGTAGCTGAGACTGAGGAGTTAGAAATATGGACTGGGAATGACATTTATAGTGTTGGCTGTGAAATACTTATGGAAATCCCTTTCTTCCATAAATATTAATTTGACATTGGTTTAGGATTTAATAAGTGGAATGACTCAAGATGATAAAGATGTGTTATTACATCTGGATAGCCTTAGGAAATATTTCTGTATGCCATTAAGAAAAAGGTGTGAAACAGATATGAAAAGATTTTAAGTTATGAGAAGTAAAAGAGCGTTGAACGTAAGGTAATTGGTCTTTAGAGCATGTGAAGTAGGGTCACATTTTTTTTAAATTTATGTAAATGGAGTCAAAGCCTATTCTGAATGACAAGGGAATTCCTCTTGATTTCTTTCCATATTTGTCATATGTTTTCAAGGCACCTGTGCTGTGAATTTAAAAATGCCCATGTGCAAAGTACAGGCTTTGTTCCACTGTAGCACACATAAAAAGGCTTTAACTGAGGAACCAAAATAACTCAGAGGTGACCTTTTGCTTCAAGATCTGACTGCTTTAAAGGCAATTTATAGTATCATAGAATCCTTTTGGTTGGAAAAGACTTTTTAGAACATTGAGTCCAACCATTAACCTAACACTGCCAAGTCCACCCTTAAACCATGTCCCGAAGTGCCACATCTATACGTTTTAAATACCTCCAGGGATGGCAGCTCCACTCCTTCCTTGGGTAGCCTGTTGCAGTGCTTGACAACCCTTTTGGTGAAGATATGTTTCCTAATAACCAATCTAAAACTTCTCTGACACAACTTGGCCTATCACTTGGTACTTGGGAGAAGAGAACATTCCTTGTTAAGTGGACCTGTGGATTTCCTGAAATGAGTTTCTTGCAAAAGGAACATTCCCAGAGAGAGGAATGCTTCCAAAACTTTTTTTTTTGTTAATTTTTATTGCCATGTTATTTCATAGCATCCTCCAGGTCATAGGTTTGTTGTCCTAGTGGTGATATTCATCTTTGTAAAATAATAAAATTTAATTTTTTGACAGCAGGAAGAGAAAGTAGATTGAGTTGTTGATAGGCAATATCATAATCATTCTTCTTGGCAGGAAACTTGTACACATGATAAGTCTTCAAACAAAAACTAGACTTTTATCTTCTTAGGGAGATCTTAACTGAGTTTTTGATCAAAAAGTTTAAGACTATTTCAAGCTGTTGTTTACTCTTCTATTCTACAGCCATGAGTACTTTTTTAAAGGCACATGGTACTACGAGTCCTTTAAAAAGAAAAGGAGCAAAAAAACCCTCCAAAAACCCAAGCCAACCCAAACCCCTAAAAATATGAAGTTAAAATGTTCTTGTAGTGTTCCTTGGTAGCTATTTTGGTTTGACATTTTAATTCTAGTCCAAAGGCCTTAACATCCCTTTAAAACTGGTATTTATGTAAAGAAGAGAATTGTCTTTATTCTCAAGAGCTTTTAGAGCTTTGTTCTCAAGAGAACAGACAAGGCAGATGTTTGAAGCAAGAATGGGGACTGGGGTCACATCAGCTGAACCCACACACTCAGTGCTGCCAGTACTGGCTTGTACCATAACCTCTTACTAGTGCAAGGTGCAGTTGATCCTGTTGCCGTAGATAAATGGTTTGAACTTGTTTTTATATGAGGAGTTTGTTCATTGTAAGGGCAGGCAAAGCTGGTTCCACCAGGACATCAGTTTGTCTGAAAATTCACTGCTTGCTTATTGTGCTTTAGTTGTATAGATTTTATTTTTTAATTTCTGGGCGTCAGTCCCTGGGGTTCAATTTCTTCTTACTGGGCTAAAGACATTTAAGAAAAGATTTTATTGCAAGTCCCAACTAAAATAGCTGAACCTTGTGAGAATGTGGAAGTGAGGTAACAGCTGCAAGATCGCTCCATGAGAAACATCTTTCCAGCTATCCAAGGACAATTCTATGATGGGAATGCCTGGAGGGGTATTCTACAAAGACAGTCCTATTTAGCTTGTGAATTTGTAATAATTTTTGACATCTGATATATAACAGTTGGGAGAAGGTGATTTTCTTCAAAACCCTGGGGGAGGTTCCTCTAAAAAGGTAAATTTCCTCTAAAGAAATGCAATGAGAGGGACTTCACTGCGAAACTGCAGTTAAAGGCAAACCATTTATATACTATTGAAGGCAGCTAATGAGCTAGTTCTGAACATTCTCCTTACTTGGTGTGCTTCGAAATAAAACTAATGTGACTCATCTACACAAACATCACCTTCCAGGGACACGTACCTTTGTGTCCCTGGAAGCTCCTGTGCTGCAGAGCCCAGGGCATGATGTACTGCAACACCTGCGTCACTGCAGTTCCAGGTGCTGCTGCCCCTTCACCCCGAGGGTGCTATTTTTTGTTACCAGTGTGGGAGAAGGGCTTAGATGGTTTCCATTTTATCATGAAATTTAATCATGTTTTCATTTAGGGGAGAAAAAAAAAGTTTTAGAATTAGCTTAGTTGTGTTTTGAAGAAAAAAAATGAGCTTTACACATGCTCCTCTCAGCTGTGAAATGTAGTTGGCTGGTCCCCTGTGCGTATCCTGGCAGTGAGAGCTGATAATCTCTGAAAATACTGAGGAGTGAAAGTTACTGCAGGATCAGAAATTGCAGCAATGCCTACTTTGGTCCTTGTCTGGTTGTTACCAAAACCAACTTTGTAGAAATGTGAAAAGGCTCTGCTCCAGCAAACCGTTTGTTGTATTTCTTTATCACATGCTTTGAATGAATGCTGAATTAGATATATGTTTGTTGAGCATATTAGGCTTTTTTTTCTGGTTTTGGTCTCCCTTCCACCTCCACTTAAATCTGGATGCAGGTATATTTGAATATAGTTGTTTAGATGACTTATTTCTCTCAGAACTCCATGAAAACGGAACACAGGTAGAGATAAATGTGAATCAATTATACAACAGGTGGGTAATTCCTAGTTTGGACAAGGTATAAAAATAGCCATAACTGCTTGTTCTTTTGGTTTAATACACTGTTAAATGATTTCATGATCCACTTATGGCATGCAAGACTGAATTATTTAAAAGAGGAAAACCCTAGGGACAGTGTAGCTCAGAAGTGAGCCTTCTATCTCTAGGCTGAAAGTTGAACCAGTTAGTAAGGCTGTTTTAGCATTTGGTGAACTGGATGTCATTTGGCTGAAGCTAAGACTTGTATCAAGGTTCTCAGGCATCCAGGAGAGGGCTGAGGATGGCTGGGGCACTGAACACTTCACTCCTCTTTCTGTTTTGGGTGTATTACCTTGGAAATGGGACTGGGGTGGTATTTTGAACAGTTCCCACTGCTGTAGCAGTGTGACTTGGCTATCAGTTCAGTCAGAGCACAGCAGCAGGAGGAGAAAGAGAGGCTCTGTTGTCACATACACCAATCCATGTTTCGATACAGTAGGCAAATGTTATTTTAAATATAACTGAAGTTAGCTTTTACCTTCCCAGTTATACTGCTCTGCTTTTCAGCCTGCAGATTAATTTTAGGTTTTTAAAAGTATTTGTCAAATAAAGTTGGAATATGAAATCTTCATTTAAGGGCCTCCTCCTTCAAGTAAATTGGCCGAGTGTGGTGTTCATACATGATGCTTTCAGTTTTTCCCCAGATGAAGCTTTTTTTTTTTTGTGTGTGTGTTAGTCACATTCCTATTTGGGTTTTTTGGTACCAATTTTATATTCATCTTTATGGAAGCAAAGAGTATATTTAGAGGTGGCAGAAAAATCACTGTTAGTATTAATCATCTGGTTAATAATTAAAACAGTGGGGAGAGCCAGTTGAAATAAACACTTGTTTTCCTTCAAATTATGACAAGATAAAACTCTAAGCAGTATCCAGCCATGGAGAAGACTACAGTATTCAGATCTTAAACAGTGATCAAGAAAAGGCTTCGTTATTCCCCAGAAGGATTTGCCATCTGGTAGATTTTAGTCTAGGTCTCTCATGTACGAGAGCCATCAAAAATTTGGCTTTACACTTGTGATTGCAGGTATCTGTAATCAGGTATCAGTGTTTTCTTTTTCCCCTTGCAAATGAACTCCTGCAAAATAAAACCTAATTAAAGTAATGCTGGGATACCAGTCCAATAATGTCCTGTGCCACTTCACTACCAGTTTGACATGTAGTAATGAATTAATTAAATTCTTCAGATTTTATAGCCTGTATAACACATCCTGGTTTCCATTCATGCATGCTTTATGCATGTGATGCTGTGGGTATTAATGAGTTCATCCTATTGTGTGTCTTGTTGAAATCAGGCACGCTAGGATTTACTATGTTACAGAACTGCTTTAGAAGTAAGAACCCAGAATACACACACAAAAAAAAAAAAAAGGCAAACACCACATTTGTTATACTTATTATAAAAGTAAAACTTTTATAACAAGTATATTAAACTTTAAAAATATTTATATTAAACTTTAAAAATATGAAGTGCCAGGTTGATGGCAAGTGTTCATTCTTCATGTTCTGCTTTTATAGAAAATAGGCAAGACAGATTAAAACATTCACTCAACTCTTAAAATCGAACTAAACACCACAAAATAAACAAAAACCCCATAAAGTTTCTGGAGACTACTGCTGTTTGTGGATGGAGGGAGACAAGGGAGAGAAATGAAAAGGAATTGGTAACACTCCAAGAAGACCCATGTCTTGAACATGAAATGAAAATGTTAGCCTTAGTCTTGTGCTTTTTTAAACTGGATTAGAGGAAAGAAGATGTGGCTTGAGCCATACACACAGTTTGTGGGCTTGGATGCTTTAGAATTGCATGTACCTATTAAAATAACTGAGAATGAAGAAGGCAGGGATTTATACAGATCAAGAGGCCTGCTAAGTAGAAAAGCTCCATGGCTTTCTGAGAAGCTCTGTGGTATTGTAGAGAAGCAAAATGGTTGTGGTGAGATAAAAGGAGTTTATCTACTGCTGGTTTTGCAATGAAAGATTTATTGACTTTTTACAGACATCAAATAAGTGTTCACTTGCTTCTGAAGGGGCCTCTGGCTCAGTGCAGAGCCCAGGCAAGCTGTCCAAGTGCTAGTCTAAGTCAGCAACCCCCCACAGCCTGGCACAGAGCCTGATTATTCAAAGTACAGCAATGGGCCTGGGCCATCAGCATCCCTCGGCTAAGTCTGCTTTAGCAAAAAATCATATTAGGAAGGTGTTGTTTCTGAGAATTCCTTTGCCCATTTGAAAGGAAGCAAGTGGAGGCAAAGGCGGTCAAGTCTACTTTGGCAGGATGACAGCCTTGTTTTTGCTTTTGCAGCTGCAGCTCTCTGGCCCCAAGAGCTGCCCCTTCAGGAGAAGGTACATGCCCTGCTGGTGCTGCCCCAGCACTCTGAAACACCAAAAACCACGTCTAGGAGAGGGCCTTAGGACAGAAGTGTTGCAAGGAATGCTATTGCTGCGCCCTATCTGCCAACTTGTCGTGTGTGAGACTGGCCCTGCTAGTTCTGGGGGAAGATAAAACTGAGACATATCTCAGAAATGTGTGTGCGCTCTCTTGTGTATACAGAGACCTGCATCAAATGGTTTTTCCATGTTTGGTGATGGAGTTTTTGCCAGACCATTTGGCACACATTTAATCAGGGATTAAAAGAGAAAGGAAATGTCCTTGTAAAAACTTCAACAGTTAGGAAACACTTTGAAGTTCCATTGCTGTTGCTTTCTTCTTTGATCTCCAGATGTATCAGTGACTTCTATTCCCATGTATGTGCTTATTAATTGCTTTTATATTTAATGTTTTAAGGAGGAGCACTGTTTTACCTTTAATCAGCAGTGAAGGTGCTGTGATCCCATCAGTTCACTCCAGAGCAATAGAACTTACTCAGGAAATATGACAGCAAGTTTTAGATTTTTCCCTAGAGAATACTATCACTGTAGCTGTGGCTTGTAACAGTGAATCCACAGCTTACATTCAGTTCCTTCTCCAAGGTTAACCTTGAGATTGTTCATTACAGTACCTCATTGTAAAGTATTACAATTTGTATTTATTTTGTCAATGACAAAATTGATGGGACTTCCCTCTTCACAGTGAAAGAAGTATGGGAATATCCAAATTTCTCATGTTTGGTTAAAAAGAAGTGGGGGAGGAAGATGTTACTAATGCCTTCTGCTACAGTGATTTGTTTCCTGAATCTGTCACACTTGCAGAGTAATTCGAAGTGCCTTGCAATGTAAAAGGGTTTACACAGCTTAACACAAAGGCCCAGCTTTATTAACAGCTGTAGAAACCAGAACAGAAGGGAAGGAAATGGAGGTGCAATCCAAACCAGTAAAATTTTGACTTACTGAAAAAAAAAGTACTAATGTTTTTAGGGACTCCCCCCACTGTCACCAAGACTACTGACCTAAAGAAATACAAATACACAATGTCCTTCACTTTATTTGGAACAACTTCAGAGTGGCTAGGGACTTGGGCTAATAATTGCATACAGATTTCACATAGTTCACACTTTGAAATCTCCCAGTTTGAGGGCTAAAAGCTTATTTTTGTAACTAAACCCTGAGAGTATAAGGGTGGTAAGGCACTGAAATAAGTTGCCAAGAGAAGTTGTTGATGCCCAATCCCTGGAAGTTTTCAAGGCCAGGTTGGATGAGGCTTTAAGCAACCTGGTCTAGTGGGAGGTGTCCCTGTCCCTGTGGCAGGGAGGTTGGGATTAGGTAATCTTTAAGGTCTCTTTCAGACCAAACCTTTCTGTGACTCTATGATTAATATTTTTTTAATAATTGCATCACTTAATGAGCTGTGCTTAGATCTGGCCCTCCTACTCTGAATTAATACTTCTTTGAGGTGACTTCTTTCCTATTTGGAATAAAAGGGCAATAGTTTAGGAATATTTTGGTAACATTTTTCATGCAAGCAATGCAGTTCACTTTGTGGTGCTTGAAAGCCAATAAATAGTCCTGGCTTTTTGCAACAGCAGCATGCAGCAGTTGGGGCTGTTTGCCCTGAATTATAACACAGACTGCGGGACTTGATAAGAAGACACTGTGTGGGAGCAAGATAAAATGATATCCTTGGGATTATACTAAAAATACATGTGTGAAAATGGTGTTTTCATGGCACAGTTTGATTTAACCTGTCCTTGAAGATACCACACCTCTTATAGCCTGGTACTGTTTTATCTGGCTTCACAGATGACATACGGGGAAAATAAAGCACAGTGATAATGGCCAGTGTCCTGTGTGTCTGAAGCTTTGCGAGCAGCAGTTGCACACTGTGTTTATAACCTCAGGCACTGCATGATTTTTGTACTTATCCCTGCTTGTCAGACCGCAATTTCCACTGGGCCTAAGAGCTTGTTTGGCCTCCTCTCTTAGGAGCAATAGAGGAAATGTCTGTTTTTCAGAGCACATTGCTGGAGCATTGCCTTTATACCTGTGTTCTGCAAACTGTGTTCAGCTGGCTCCAAGTTGAGATAATACTATGCAAACAAATAGGCACAGGACCACTCCAAAAGAAACACTGCTTTTGTTTTGCATGAAAAAAAGACAACTTAATTAGAATATTTGCTGCTTGGCGATTGAGGTATAAAAATCACTATGCAGTAAGCAAGTTTTGACTCCTCATCATAAATCAATATGTATAGGTTGTTTACTCTATTGTAATCACCATTATCCTCAGAGTCCTGTGTATCTTAACTCTTTCCTAGGGTCTTGAGGCATGTGTGAATTTTCATAAAAAGATGAAGCTGTCACCTAGGATCCATTTACTCTGGGAGAGGGAGAAGAAATCTGCACTTCTCAGTGTGGCTTTACATCTGTGGAACATCTTGTACAGCCACATTACATTGGTTTTTTTGGTTCAAAATGAATAGTCTCACTTTTTAGGGTAAGCATTACTTAAGTCAGTGCATAGAATCATAGAATATGCTGAATCAGAAGGGACCCATTCTTAAAGGATTTTTTAACAATCTTACTATGTTCTTTCACTTTATTTCTTGTTTGTCCTTCCTGTAAGGGAAGCTCTATTTCTGTTTAAATACTTCTGCTGATAGGAAAGAGTAGGATTTGCTGGTGTATCTCTTTGCCGGTTTGATTTTGAGTTACTCCCTGTTCCTATTCATTCTCCTTCTTTCTCTGCCATAACCACAAAACCGTCAGTCTGCTATGAAACAAAAATTAAAGATTATAAAGATTAGAAGGCAGCAATTATTCAAAGCTCTTTAGTGAGAGCTAAAATCAAAATTAAAATCCTTTATGTAATGCGCTGTGTCCACTGAAGTTATTATTTTAAATATGGAAACAGGTTTTTACTGTCAGCATTTGTAGTGCATGGTGAGATGCTGTGAATTTGGGTGAGTCCAAAGGGGTCACGTTTGTGATGCAGCACTCCCAGGGCTATAAAACTCATGAGAAATACATAAAACACTTTTCTAAACATTGTCCCAGAGCGAGCAGAGCACATATTCATTAGGTGGAGATGGATTAGTCCTTTCAAATTTCTCATTTCATCACTGAGCTGTTTTATTCTGTCCTAGGCAGTGGTTTTCTTGCCTCCTGTGGGCAAGAAGTGCTAGAGCAGGGTCTGCTGGAAATCGGGAGTGAATTGCCTGAAATGATGATGGGGAGCAAGTGCTTGTTGGGCTTGCCTATTTAAAAACATGGTAAATGTATTTCAGGAGAGAAACAGTCAAACACTGCTATTTAGGATAAAGCAAAACTTCCTGGCTTCACCCCCTCCAAAGCAGCCTGGGCTGCTGTGATGGCAGTAGCCCCGTGAAGGGCTGGCACTGATTGGAGCTGAGCAGGGCAGGGAGTTGGAGAGTGATTTCAGCCTGGGTAGCATGTGGACACAGACACCCAATTCATGGGCTTTTATGGGATTTGTTGAAAGGAAAACAAGTTTTTTTTGTTAGAGTTACACTTCAGACTGCCACTAGAAAAATGCCAGAGCCTGGTGGTTAAAAGAAGTTTGAAAACCATTATTTAACACAGCTGTTTCACTATCACCATCCAAAAATCATCCTTTTCTGCTTCCATGAGATGTTCATCTGTGGGAGAGGAGTGGATATGCCATTTCTGCTGCTCTCTCCTGCTTATCATCTGAATAAATCTCTTCTGAGGGTTGAGTAGGGCAAAGGCCAAGATGCAGTCAGGTTTTGCTTAAGGAATAAGCAATCAATCTGACTCAGCATTTTTGTTTCTAATGGTGTGCTTGTATTCTCCATCCTCTTCAGGCACCTGGTTTATGCTCTAAGCAATGTGATAGCTTGTATTTAGACGTAATTTCTGTGCTATTTAATTTACCATTCAGGATGTTTTTCAAGACCTATGTCAAGCATTAACTTGTTCCACAGGCTAAGAATGACTGGATTGTGGATGTGGTTATAGCTGCTGGTACTGTCTTTGTTTCCCTGCAGGACAGGAAAGGTCATTCAAAAGCTGCAATAAATGTTGCAAAACCTGAAGCTTAATTCCTGATAGATTTCCCTCCTCCACATTCTGTGCCCTTTGAGATTGCAGTTTTGCTAGGAGTCATAATTTTTTGCCAACTTCTTTCAGAGCTCTCTTGATCCTCATGAGACAGATTCTGGCACGGCTCATCACACTGGAGGTAGTGCCTTGCTTCTTATGCTGGCAAGGGGAAATCATCCAGTAGCTCTTAAGTGTGCACTATTCCTGAGAAGCAGCTTGTTTGTCTGGAATCCTACTTCAAGTTTTTGAAATAACCTCTTGTCATCCTGAATAATGTTATTGAATCCTAAGGTGAAGTTGAATTTTCTTTAGTGCCTTCTCTATATAGTACCAGAAGAGTTGAAGCCATCTGTAGCTGACGGGCAGTTTTGTCTTTTGATTTTGGAGTGCTTTTTTTGCAGGGATTGGGAGAGGAGAAGCAGAACCTTTTTGGAGAAGGATCAAAATTAAATTAATTGAGGTGGTTAGTTTATAGTACAGCTTGTAGCTTTTACTTTCTGCTTATTTGTCTGACCTCCTCATCATCTTGCCAGTTTGGCTGCAGTCTTGATTTTGCAGTTTCAAGATGCAATGGAATGTATTGTGTTATCCCATGCAATCTTTACTTGGTTATAACAACAGTTTGTCTTTGATTCTAAAATCCCCACTGTACCATAAAATGCAATAATGTCTGCAGAAGAATTAATCATGTGAAGGAGGAGGCAAAACCAAAAACCATGGAGGACACAATAGACGAAATCAATTCATGATGTGTTTTTTATTTGCTAATTTTTTCTGCGTTTATTTCCTCTTTCCTTTGTTTTTGTTTCCTTGTGGTTTGGCAGAAGATGCTAGCATAGGAAGGATCCAGCTTTGACAGAGGTCTATCAGCCTCCTCTAAATTGTTGCAAGGCAGTTGTAAATGTTGTGTCCAGGACCTGTGGTATATTTTGTAGAAACTGAGTACCCACCATCTCTTTGTTAGTTTTAGTGTTTTTTAGAAGTTTGCCGCATTTCTTGGCACTGCTGATTTAATTTCACAGGCTGTATTAAATCCTTCCATTGCTTAAAAATATCTTAAGGGGTTAAAATATTAATGTATTATAATTCTGTTATACATCTTCTGAATAATGCATCTGTGACACAGGTCTGTCCAGGTTTGCCTGCAGAAGCAATCAAAAAACCACTTTTCTTAAATGTTGTTGTAGGCTAGTTCAAACACAGTATGTAGCAATTTGGCATTTCACTGAATTATATGCAATCATGTGGGCGAAGCTGTATCTCTTGTGTGTGTTTTCTGCAGCCCTCTGGATTTCTTTTGCTCAGAAAATCTGCCTCATTGTTCATTTGCAACTGCAAATAGCTCCATTGCAATAGCACCCAGAGGTGCTTCAATAGAGCAAATACAACTTATTAAAAGATGACCGTAAATCAGTAGGTGTCCAGAATAGATATGGTGGTTTCACTATATTCCAAGTGAAATTAAAATCACAGAATTGACATTAAGTTTTTTTTAAAAAAAACCAAAACCACCAACCCCAAACCTTCCTCCCCCCAAAAAACCTCAAAACCAAAAAACCCACATAAAATGTAGCCAAGATACGAGAAACTGCTATTATTAAAATATAAATGTTTTAAATCCTACATTGGGAAGTAATTTTTGCCAAAAACAGAAGTGCCAGAGGCTTCCGCCAATACATCAGGGATTTCCCTGGCATTGATTTTTACAGGAAATACTCAGCTACTGCAGTAAGGAGGGATGGTAGAAAAGAGAGGAAAAGTAATGCAGGCTATATTGTGTGACACATGGGTTGCTAATTATTTAGACTATGCAGGAGTGTGGCTGGGATTTCTGGCCATGCTGAAAGGAGTGAGGAAGAGTGATGGTGGCAGACACAGGATTAGTGTTCAGCAAGAGATGCTGAACAAAGGCTGTGGAGATCTGTGGCCTTTGCAGGGAGTAGATGCCTTAAAGGCAGGGGCGAACACAGCTGTGTGCTGAGCAGCAGTGAATTCCAAGCATCAAATCTTCTTCCCTGGTGCTCACTTGCACTGGCAGAGCTACAGAGTGATGGGTGCTGCTGGTGTGGGCTGAGATTCTCAACACTGGTAAATGAGGAAGTCTGAAAAAGCACAGAAGAATGACTGTGGGGGACTTAATAACTTTTGGGTAATGGTGGTGTGAAGAATTTGTCTGCTTGCACTTGTGCAGAGCTCTCTGTCGTAACACAAGAGTCTCATAGTGAGGTAAATCAATCCCAGTTGTTGGAATACTACTGTTCCTTCGTAAATGACACAGATGTCTTTAAGGAGGTGTTACTGTTGTACAGGACTTGTGCAAGTCAGTCAGTCTGGACTAGGATGACCTGTTAGAGGGGATAACAAGAGAAATGTTTTGAGTGGAGAATGGCTGTCAGCCTTCAAATGTGATGCTTGGTCTGTGTTGGAAGGAAATACGGACATCTGGACTGGGAGGGAGCTGTTGTGTTCCTTGTCCAGGTCCTCAGTCTGGCTAAGGTTTCCACAAGGCAAGCATGGAGACCTGGCTTCCAGGCTGCTACATCAGAGACAAGACAACTTGCAGATCACAGCATATTGACAGGAATTGTAAGTGCCTTTAAAGGTGGGGAAAACAGCAAAATATGACAGCTTGAGACATGAAGAATGTGAATAAGAGACAATGAAATTCAGCCTTGTATGTAATCAAGTTTATTGTGTGGTTCCCTGTAGAAGAAGGCTGAAGCAGACATTTCAGTGGGGCCAGACATTTGACGAGCAGCAGTGGTGAAGGAGACTTGGGTCAAAGCTAAATGAGAGCCTGTTTGTAACTTATACAGACCTGGTTTATAAAGCTGTGGTATCTGCATTTAAAATGCTGTTTTATTTCTGTGCTTTTTCAATGTCAGAATGACACAGATTAACTGGAAGGAGTTAAGATAAGAAAGCAATAAATAATTAAAATGTTGTAGGAGAGTCTGAAGAATGAAGCAAGTACAGATTAGGTTTGGCAAAGTGTAGGCTGTGGAAAGCTATAAATCTACACCCATTTGAGTGTAAATGCAAGGAAGGGAATGCAGCATTGGTGCTGGTTATGTGTGAGCACACTGTTCTGGCTGTTGGTTGTGACAGAGCTCTATAGGCCTGGCTCTGCCTGAAGAAGTCAGACTGCAGGAGCAGGGCCTGCATGAAGCTGGAGTGCAAACAGTCATGAAAGCAACAAACAAAATGCAAAGCTCAGGGAATACCAGCTGCTAGAGACTGAAATGAGAGTAATTCCACTGTTTAAAATGGTTTAGCTTTAGAATTAGGCTAGAGGAGCAGGATAAAATACCAAATATAGAGAGGAATCACATGGAGTAGATGAGGATTAAAAACCCCCCAAAAGCAGAAACTGGGAAATGCAGGAGATGAGACTTTAGCCTTTCTTTTTATTCTTTTGCATTACATTAGCAGGTATGACTCATGGCATTACAGAAAATATTGCTTGGTGTTGTTTTAATTTTTCAAAGTTTTTTCTTGTTTGTGGTTTTTTTTTGTTTGTGTATTTCTTTTTGTTGTTTCTTTACAAGCTAGAAAATGGACAGGGTTAGATTAGATGTACACAGCTGCAATTTCATTACTGAACTGAGCTGTGCTCTCATAGATTGAATGGGCTTTTCCTTAGGAAGTAATTAAGGAATGAAGCTAGACGATAAAATAGCACAGTGGTTTAAATTTAAATTTTTTTAAGTTTTATGTTGCAGTGTATCTTGATTTAAATTAGCAATGTAAGTAATCTTAATGTTAAAACTCCTTCTGCTGTGGAGACTGTGAGTCTTGAGGCAGTCCAAGAGGTTTTCTCTGTTTTGCATAGTTTGCCACTGGTGAGGTTTTATTTGTTTCTTAACAAAACAAAGAAATGAAAAAAGCCAACTCCAGAGCAAACAGGCTTTTCTGCTGGCTCCAAAGATTGTGTGTTGGCTGCATTGATGTTTATCTGGGATACAGCCAAGGGCTCCTGATGCTGCACCTGAGGAATCCTGCAGGGCTCTGCCTGCACCCACCCAGTGGTCCCCTGAGACTGCCTGCCTTTCATGGAGCTGGGTTACAGCCACATCACACATCCTTCCTCGAGGCACAGGGCTGGCAGGGCCCCTAACATGGTACCCACGTGGCAAAGGCACCTGCAGCTTCAGGAGGAGAAAGAGGAAGCCAGATCTCCAGGACCCTCAGACAAGCCAGGTTTACACAAGGCTCTTACTGATTATCTGATTGTAGAGAAACTTCATCTTTGGTCTGGTAGCGCTGTACAGGGCTGGAGTAATGCTGCATCACATGGAGACTGCTGTGATCCCCATCCCTGCTCTGCTCCCCAGGAGGATATTTGAAGCTCTGAGAAGTCATCTCTTGCCTGCAGTCGAGGTCAAGGCAATGAGCTGCTTGGTTGATTGAAAAAGTCTTTTAGGACAGCTGGAGTGGAGCTGATGAAAGCAGAGCCTGAAGTGTGTTTTCCTACCAAAAGCAGTGACTCTTGGCTGAGCTACTCTACAGGAGAACATTGAATCAAAGCCATTCTGTATTTGGAGCAAATTGCAACACCTGTCTGTCTGTCTGCCACAGCCCCTGCACTGTTGGCATCTACAAAGAATAAAGGGAAATGGGAAAAAATGCATTTTGGGAAGGCAGAGAGAAGCACTGTGTGAATCTGAACACCCATGCTGGGTATTCAGCTGCACAGCCTGAGATTCTGTATGCATTTGCTGTCAGATGTATGTAGAAATGAGACCTTTTACTGTACATTTACCAGTTCAGCTAAATGGAATGCAATCAACTACTGCCTGGACTTCTCTGGATATTTGGCTGGGGGAAGAAGGGGACAGAGTTACTGACTTTGATCAAGCATCTGTTCCATTGCTGTGGTTGTGAATGCGATGCTGTTTCCAGTCTTGTGGGAAACTTGACCTCTACAAACTAAGTAGTGTTACCCCTGAAAATAGGTGTTTGGGATCAATCTGGGGACAGTGCAAATGCTATCTTTAAAATCTATGGAGCCTCAAGATCCACCCTCTTTGAAAGGCTTCCCAGTGATTGTCATGACCTAAAATGCCCCTCCTCTGACCATAAAAGTGGAGCTGCTCCGAGAACTTTGTGTTGTTTTAAATGCCATTAGTTACTGAGGGCAGCTGACTCTGGTTTGGATCTGGAGGATGTTTGGTAGGGAACCACCTGTAGGTGTAACCTGTGAATATGTTCTGTGTCTCTAATGAGTATAGTGAGGGGAAAGGCACCTTGAGGATACTGGGATGGAGTTGCTGTCAGTCTCATGCATCTCCAGTCTACTCATGGAAACACTGGCAAAATCTTAAGACTGTGGCATTTGCTGCCAGCATCGATAATTGACAACAGAGTCAACTCTTCTGAGTTAGGCTGGATTAGGTCCTTATAAACCAACAGACCTCTGAGATGTAGCATGACATTGTAGATACAGTAGTCCATAAAGTTTGATGGGGTATTACCTGTCCTGTATGCATTGAGGAGAACTCTGTTGGCCTTTTTTGCAAGTTGCTTGTTTTTCTGACCTTGAGATCTAACACTTCCTTGGTTTCTTTATTTTGAAGTAACAGTTGCAGTCATGGTTATGTACACAGAGATTAAACAACTAGGAGCTTGCAGAACCTAGCATAGGTATAATTTATAAATTTATGCTGATAAAAGATGAATTATTAATGGCTCAGGTTAAAGGAGTTTATATTGTAGTTACCACTGGTTTGGGTTGGGTTCCCCCCTCCCCCATGCTTCTTTATTTTTAACACAAGTAACATATGGAGGAGGTATGCCTGTTGTTTGTTCTTACATTTCCCTCACATTCCTCAAAAATGGAGCAGTTACATGACCTGAGGATGTTGTTTCACCCTGAAAGACGGTTGAGACTTCCAGTGTGTGTTGCTACTTGGCAATCTCGAACTTGTTTAGTGGGTGTAAAAAGTTCATACTGATGAAACTGCCGAGAATAAAGTCAAGAACCTGAACGTTTTTGTTTGCTGCAGCTTCCCATGTTAGGATAAGCTTTGTTCAATTTGGTTTGATGCATATTACCGAGGGGAAGTCTTGGGATGTTGGAGTGTGTGAACTGTGTGTTTTGAGGGTTCTAGAAAGTTAGGTATTCATAACAGATGTGTGTATTGTAGAACACAAAAAAATTGTGTGCTTTTCGTTTAAATGCTTTGTTTAGTGGAACCAAAATAGAAAGATAATGTAGAAGATAATGTTGGCAGAGACCAGAAGTAAACAGGATTGTATCACATCAAATTTATACCAAATCGGGATAGGCTGCCGAAACAAATATTTATAATGGAAAAAACCCAAACTTGTGCCTGTTGGAACAGACAGGGTTTAGGCCTTTTTTGGACTTGCAAGGTGGTTGAAGGGAAGGAGGAAGAAATGGTTTATGTACTCTATTTCACAGTTGCTTTTACTGTTTTTGGACAGCGCGGGAAAGAAACCCTTCAACGCAAAAGCTTAGGAGTTTTGCCCAAAGCAAGTCCCACACAAAATATTCCGTCTGTGTAGAGGCACAGGCATACATACTCATGCCTTGATCCAATAAACTAAGCATGTCCATAGTTTAAATGTTGTTGTAGTGTGTTTTAAAATTATGCATATGCTGAGGGAATCTGCTGGACTGGGGATAGCTGCCAATCCAGGAGGTTTGAATGCGGCCACATGGAGTGTAGCTCACCCACCACTCTGCTTTTGTACAGGAATGAGCCATGGTCCAAATGTTTGGGAGGTCTGTTACTTTGGGTACAGAACTCCCAAAAGGCGAACAAGTTTGCCATGGCATTTGCAGGATCCAAGTACATTGCAGTCCATCAGGGCTTTCACTGTGGCTAAATTCCACTAAATGCTCTGGAGGGCTTGGAAACAGCCAAGGCAACTCCAACATTTGCTTAAGGATTAGTGCTTCCCATCCTTCAGCTAAGGCTGTTAGCATTAAAAACCACAAAAAATCTCTTGCTTGCAGTGCCAGATTAGATAGGACAATTTATTAGTACCTTTTCTTTAAAAAAGGATAATTAGCACTTTTTCTTTAAAAAGGATAATTTGTTAGTTCACATTTTGGATTGGAATCATTCAAAGTAGGCTTGTTGCTGAGATGTTTCTTACTATGTAGGTTTGCTTTAGTTAGTGGTATCAAGTCAGAGCTCAGTGGCCTGAAGGCACGAGCAGTTACTTCATTTATTTATTGTTTTGAAAATGCCAAGGCGAAATGACTGTTTTACTTTGTGAGTGATTTTTTTTGTTTTTCTCTTTCTGAAGCAATAAAATAGTTGTTATAGGAATTTTCAGGGATACATATGGTTTCCTGTACATCCCATTACAAGAGAGAGGTTACCAGATACTTTTCTTTGATACAAGCAGGTTGTCTTTTATGATGGGAAGAACTTATTTTGAATATAATAGTCATGGTATTATTAGGCTACTGGTAAATGAACAGTGATGCATTATTAAAAGAAACTCAAGTGTTACTTCTTCGGTGCACATACAATTAGTTAACTGCAAGCCATTGCTTGAGTTACTTACTGCTGAAAATGTAATAAAGATGCTCATTAGTACTGATGAGCCTTTAAAAAGATTTGAGTGACTAAAATTAATGCCTCTGGGATGGTTTTTCAGAGGTTCACATCTTTGGTTGAGCCTTGAGAAAAGCTATGTCGGGGGTAGTAAACCATTAGAGCTTTCAGTGTGGTCAGGTGGCTCCTTCCACAAAATGGATATGAAATCCAAAGTTATTATTGAAAAGGAAACGTGTCTTCAGTCGCATAAAGGATTGGAAAAAAATTAACAGTGCTGAGGCTTTAAATCAGGCTGCAACTTCCATGTTTAAATAAGTTGCTTAAATTGTGTTTGCTTTTACGTAAACACTGGTGTGAAAAGGAAACCCTCTTGCACTCTGTTATTTAATACTGCCCTTGACTATATTAGAAAATCCTGCACACATAAAAAAAATAGTAGAAAACCCACACAGCACATTTGCCACATAGCTTAAAAAATGGTGCTAGAACATGTCTGTTTTGCTGATGGCACAATTCTCTTATGTGGCAACGTAACCAGTGTGAAAGAAACAAACATGCACTCACTACCCAAGAAGATTGTGGGAATGGGGAACAGCAACAACTTTCCAGGTTAAAAAAGTATAAGATGGGAATGAGTCTTCCTGAGGCATTCTGATTCTCTAAGCTAAACACAGCCTTTCCCATTGTGTTTATTATCTTTTGGTAGATGCTTCTTCTATAAATGTGTCTGATGACTTTTGAACCCTTTTATGCTCAGGGATTTATATCCAGGCAGTGTTACAAAAAAGCAACTATAGAGAAGAGCTCGTCCCCCTCCTTTCCAAGTGACTTGTGACCAACAGGAGGCAGTCACAAGAAGTAACACCATTGATTGGCAACTATCACTCTGGAATGGTGTTCTAATTCTAAGACAGGAATGGGTGAAAAATGCAAGCCTACAGAAAGGAAGGAGGTAATGCTCAGATCCATCCGAGATGAGACCTTGGAAATACAGGGCAATAGATGATTTGGCTTATGTTTTTCCTTTGGAAAGGAAAATTTTTCTAGGCTGCTTGGATAAAAGGTGGAATGTTACCTTACTCATATTTCCGAGGGTATGTCTACTCTTAAAAATAGAGGATAGTGGATTTTAGGAAAAAAAATTTTTTTCCTCCCCCCCTACCAGGGCAACCTATGCACACCTGATTGTTAGGAAGTCTTTTTTTTGCACGTTTTCAGATAATTTTAAACAGCTAAGCAACTCCATCCATGTAGTTGTATTTGTTGAGGTTTACACAAGTTATGCTATTGATAGATGGTGAATCCTGTGTAGGGCTTAAATTACCAATGGGTTCACATCCTTCTGTGACTGCTGTCCCCACAGCCCCTCTCATTGCCTCGTGGTGCCTGCAGAGGAGGTGCAGAGTGCTGGGGGGGACAGGTAAGTGTCTCGTCTCTGGCAGGCAGAGATGTACCTGTGCACCAGAACCCACAGCACGCTGCTGCCTTGGCCCAGAGATCAAGCTCTGATGGCTGGGCTGCATTCCCTGGATTTGGCAGGGTTAGCAAGCCTTCCTCTCTCTAATGCCCCATTCTTTTTAGTGGCCTCTGGGGGATGAGGAGTAAAAAGAACAACGAGACGTCATGAATGACTAAGAGACATGCTGTCGGTGCTATTGCTTGCTGGATTTAAAAGCAAATTAATAAGTACAATAGCAAGGCTGATAGGATCACCAAATGTTTTCGACCCAGTTTATCTGACAAATGCAGTTTGAAGTGTTTGTCTAGTTATTCTTTCTAAGCAGTTATTTATGATGTACCACATAGTGCCATAATAAAGGCAAACTCACTCTTTGTTTCTGCTTTATTGAAGCTACCAGACTGTGAGAGCTTATCAAAGCTGTGGCTGCAGAGAAGTGTCTGCTGACTCCATTTAGATGAATCCTAGAACGGAAAGCTCTGAGGAGCAAGGCCTCTGAGAAGTATTTTGGGGTCTTCTCCTTCCCTTATTTCTGCTTTACTGCAGATCATCCCTTTGCTTCCTTTTCTGACTGTTGCCTCCTCTTCCTGCATTGCAGCTGGCTGTGACTCTTGTGGGTGGCCCATCCCGGAGACCTACATACCATGAGAAAGCAAACACAGACCCATAGTTCAGAGTGGGGCCATGAATTTAGCTCTTCACCATGTGGCCTATCTGACTTGAGTCTCTTGTAGTTAGGGCATCCCCTCTAGATTTACTCACTGAGAGCCTCTACTAGCAAAGCACTGGTTAATGCAGCAGCAATCCCTGAAATTCCCCTATAAGCACCAAACCATGGCTCTTGCTGAGGTTCTCCAAGCATGTACAAGTAGTTGGCTATTCTTGCTCAGGACCTTATTTTGCTCTCCTTTGAGCATTACATAAGACACAGGGAAGATGCTTACCTGAGTAGTGGTTTTCTGAACAGTGTTTGAATTGAAATGCCCTGAAGGCAAACTGATAAAGTTTGAAGAAGAAAATCCGGGTCAGCATATGTGTGCTGAATGCATTGCTGTAGCAGATTTGGCAGGGACTTGTATGGTGCATTAGACACTGGAAGCACAGACTATTCATCCAGGGCCATTTCTGTATTTAAAACAAGAGAAAAAGAATAGTGATAGTGCTGTAAATAACTTCTACATCTTCTCTTGGCTTTTCATAGTTAGCCTTTTTTTAAAATTTTGTATGCATGATGACAGTATTGAAAGGTGCATTTGAAACAGAGCCTAACTACTTAGATTTTTGTTACTTTGACCTCTGTGGTCTTTGCAGATATTTGTGGATTTCTTCTCTGTGCTCCCAATGATTCTGATTAATGCGTGAGACTGCAATGAAATACTTACACAAGTGCTTGGCAGAGGAGAGCTTGGCTTAGAGGAAAAGTACAAATAGTAGCTCAATTTTATTTTTAAAGGCTTTCAAGATCATTTCTTCTTCAGGTCTCACATGTGTTAAGAATAGAATGCAGCCAATGAAAAAAAGAACAATAGTTTCTTCTAGCTACAAAAATGAGGCATGGGTTTTGGTTGCTCTGCCTTTACCCCACAGATTTTACTTGTAGACTCTTATTTATCCACTTGATATATGGTATTTCATTTCAGTGACATTGTTTAAAAATGTGAATTCTTGTTTATGGCATATTTCATTTTGACAGGAGTTTAGAGAGACTTCTGTAGATATTGGTTAGAAAATATTGACATATATAGATGCAATAGCTTTTGTCAGCAGTTCTTTGCTCCACTGGGTGTTATGTATTGCTCTAATTGTTCCTTATAAAATAGCATGCTCTGCTGTATCAGAAAGCACAATGCAGTTCTGTGGACTGTCAGTTTGTGGTTCCTCTGACAATAAGATTTTTCCTCATCTTCTTTTTGCCACATTATGTCAGGCTGTGTTGAGAGGGCTGAATTGGGGATATTGGGGATGAGAGGCTCTTCCCCACCCATGTGGCCCTTTCTTTTTCCCTTACCTCCTGTGAAGATTACCCTGTCCCCTCTGGTGTGCTAACAGCTAATGACAAGCCCTGATGCTGACAGAAGCAACGTTGATCTGCAGACCGCAGTGCCAGCTGCTTTGGAGTTGGGAAAAGATCCAAAAGCTCAGAGCTGCCTGTTTTGCAAAAACAGCACTAGTATTGGATTGTTTTGGGGTCTGTGTGTGAGGGAAGCTCTACTGTGTTACTTGTTTAATTGTAGATGTTTAGAGATAAGAGGCAAAACATGTCCATTCCCATGTCTCATGTTTGCCAGCAGTTGCTTGAATATGTCAGGTGGTGTTCAGATAACTGAACTTTGATAAAATCAAGTTTTTCATATTTTAGTGTTTCATTCTGAGCATTTGGAGTTTTCAATTCCCTAGCCCCTGTAGAGACAATTCCACCTGGCATACAGTGTCATGGGAGGTGGGGGGGAAGGAGATTCCCTGCTCAAGAAACAACTTCTTTTCTGTCAGTGCCATTTCCATGCTTATTTTTGTTTGCTCTGGAAACATTTGGCTTGCCAGAAGCCACTGACTGACTCGAGGCAAGAACATGCTGTGTATCTTCTGTGAAAGACTACCTGCATTCAGGCATCTGGAAGATGTAGTTATATCTTTATTTCTGGAGTAAGAACCGCTCAGTAGGGCTGTCAGCTGAAAGGCGATGACAAATTATGCTTTGTTACCTTGTGCTGACTCGTGTCATGTCTATCATACCAAACCGCGACAGTGAAGAGCATGGAGAGGGAGGCTGTCCATCATTGCTTGGTCTTGTGCACTGACCTGGATGCGAGCTCACCTTTGCATGTCCAAAAGGTTCTCTGAAAATGGGACCAAATGTGCCCTTTTTTGTTGGGGTGGGTCATGGAGTGGTGATGGGAGTAGCTGTGTAGCTCCGTATGTGTTTGATAACTGTGATATGATGTGGTGCCTTATCAGTGAAAAACAGATCACAGGTATACAAGTGGAGATTTATGAATTCCAGATGGATGTGATTTTAGTGTTTGTGTACTCCTGAAGCTGTCCTCTGGCCTTTCTATTTTTCCAGGAGTTGACATCATTTTATAACTCACCTTACTGCCAAGTGAAACAGTGGAGACTAACGAAATGATTGCATAATGCCATTGAGAATGTGCTGAAAAATACTCAGAAGACATGCCAAAAAATGAGCAGCCCATTGTGAGTAACTCTTGGAGCCAGGAGCATTGGTGATTTTAAAAAAACCCAATAAAACAAAACAAAAACCCACCCCATAGAATTTTCCTTTGAGTTATTAAAAAATAAATACAAAAGAATATGGAACCTAAACAAGTAAAAGATTAGGGGGGCTTTTGATAGCTGTACAACTTAGGCAGCCTGCAGGAGAATGGAATAATTGGAAAGGTGGTGGTTGTAGCTCCACTGAGAGGAGTATATAAAACATTAGACTTAAATCTATTTAGAAGAAAACACGATTGCCATGGGGTTGGTTTTGAGGTGGAGAATAAGTTGTATTTCAGTCATATTCAACTAGCTGAACTGCAAACAACACACTTAACTTGTTCAAGAGCTCTTTGTTACCAGAACCTGCATACTTCTGTGATGAATTTAGATAATGTATGCCAGCATGTGTTTGGAAGGGCAACCAGCAGCACTGAACACTTCTGGAGCGAGTCAGAAGGGCAGAACCTGGAAGCACCCGGCTGGTGAAGAATTGGGTTTGCTCTGCCACCTCACAGTGCTTTGTGAACAGACAGAAATACTGCCCCCAGCTTCCATTTGTCCAAGTGGGTTTTATCTTCTAGCAGAGCTGTGGGGAAGTTGAAAGGAGATTGCAGAGTGTTTAAATGGATCAGGAAAGAGCAGATCATTGTAAACTGCTTTGTGTGCTTCATCCGCTCCATCCAGTAGAAGCTGGGGAGTAGCTGCTCTTGCAGCTCCTAATTGCAGGTGACTTCTGGTTCCCTGCTCTGGAGGAGCCAAGCTGCTGCCAGCTCCTCTGAGCCATTGAAAAGGAAAAAGAGGTTGCAAAGGGCAAGGAGTGGCTCAGAGGCTGAAAAAGAAAAAAAAAAAAAAAAAAAGGAAAAAACCCACTAACTTAAGCTGCTGTGCATGAGTGATGTTTGATGTTGGGATAGGCATTTACGACAGCAGATTAAAAGATTTTTTTGGGTTTGCCTCAGTAGTTGCACTTATCCATCAGGGCAAAGGTGTATGTGTTTGGTTTGGTTCCTTCCTTTTAAAAGCTGTTCTTGCTCCCTTGTCAGTAAGCTTGCCTGACAAGTTAAACAGATAGTAGGTGGAATGAATTTACGGGTGGTTTACTGAGCATCTAAAAGGAGTAACTAGTCATGAGATCATTAGTAATTATACTGGCTTTGCTGAAATAATTCCTTTCCAAGTAACTGCTACCAGCAGGCATAAATTGTTAGATGGAATCTTGTGATTCATATAAGTGTGTGTTAGAAAAAGTTAATTCTGGGGAAAAGATGGGAACAGCTGTATTTATATGGAAGTTGCAACATTTCACGTGATCCCCTTCACTGTATAGTATAAGCCAAGAAATGTAGTTTTCACACATCTTCAGAAGAAAATTACCCTCACAGATGCTGTACATTAGCTCAGAGAAAGCAACATGATCAATAGGGCTATGGGAGAAGATTGAGGAGATAGTTAGGGCATGTGATTGTTTTTAACAGTGGTAATGCATAACTTCATCCTGTTCTGTATGATTAATCCAAAACAATATACTGACAAATGAAACATACAGCACAGCAAATGTGGGAATTTTAGTTGGACTAAAGCTGTATAGCTCCGTTGGCTTTTACTGGGAAGATGCCAACTTTCTGCACTGGAGTATGTGGCCAATAATTTCAGAAAAGAGTAGAGCTCCTTAAAGATGACTATTTTATGAAGAAAATACGTACTCTGTATTAATTTTGGTCTTAAAAGTTGCTACAAGATAGCCATGGAAAGCAGTCCAGATATTTGTTGAAATATTCTAGCTACTAGTTCAAATAACTTTTGTTTGAAATTACATTTTAGTTTACTTAAACTGATAAATGAGTCTTGGCAAGGGGAGGCATTCAGGGCTGAGCTCAGACACATGCAAATGGTCCGTGTTTTCAACAGAGCTACAACCAACAGAGAAAGAATGGAATGGTGCTTCTTGTGGTCAACACAAAGTATTACTGACATTGAACAGTCTTTCTCAACCTTGATAGGAAAAATAAAAATGTGACACAAATATCATACTAACCTGACACTCAGGATGAGACACAATTACTGCTAAAGTTGTCTTATTTTGTGACATTACTCCATAGGAACTGTCCTTAGCAGCGTTCCTAATTTCTCTATTGGCTTAGTGTACTTTTTTAAAAGAGCACTTTTAACCCTTTAAACAAGGCCACTTTTCCTTTAAATATGTGAAAAAAATAACACTCATTATAATCAGAATGATTTATGTGCACAGAGAGAACAGAGTTTGTAGAGTGTAAAAGTTTACATTTTAGTGTCTTCAAAAAAAAAAAAAATCACCAGTGTACTGGAATGTAGTAAAAGTTAGCAGTGTCTCCAGATACAGCTACAGTGTGAACTGATCTCAGAAAAACTCTAGGAAAAACTTGATCTGTACCAGAAAACTCCCTTTTTCTAACAGTGTATGAGTCTGTTAAGGGATGCTCACTATTGGGAAGAAGGCTCTGGGCTATTTCACTGGTGGTTCTACAGAAATTTGGGCTAGCTGTGGAACAGCACCTAAAAAAACCATCAGCTGCCACAGGAGCCAACAGCAGCTCGCAGTGCTGCCCTGACTGAGGCACAGGGATGTGGTGGGGGAGGCAGGGCTGGGGTCATTGCTTCCTTCTGGAGGGTCTGGTGGAGATACCCCACATCCTTCACCCTGCAGGCACCTTCAGCAGGTCCCCCCAGGGGTTGAAGGGCAGCCCTGGAAGTGGGGCATGGCCTGGCAATGGCTTACTTAGCACAGGTAGCTCGAATGAGCTGTATTTATAATAACCTGCATTTCCTCACTTCTGCACACATGCCGAGGTCAGTTTTGTCCCTTAAATGCAGGAGCTTCAAAGCAGCTGTTAACAGGCCCTTAAATGATCTATAATCCAATAATGCTAACAGACTAGGGAACACCTCCTTTCAGAAATCTGAAAAAAATTGCCTTATGCAGCCAAATTACAAAAATAAGTATAAACCAGGTTTAAGATATACACAGCCAGATGAGCTGTGTAAACCCATAGCTGCCTTTTCTGGGTGAAAAGAAGGAAGAGGTGCCCCAAAAAGGAGGATCTTGGGGGGGGAAATAAAATCAACAGGCCTCAAAGTCACAAAATTATGTAAAGCTGTGTAGCAAATGAGACAGTTTCTTTGCTCTGATCTAGGAAGGGAAGTCTGGAGAAGATCAAGGAGCAATAAACAACATCAGGTTATAAAGGACAAATTCTGCCAGGCAGATTTGATCAAAACTTTAGATCAAATTACACAAGTAAGTGATGAAGTGCTTGCTCTATCTAGGAAAGGATGAAACTGCTTTGTAATGAAGGGATTAGTCTTGCAGGAGCTTCTTGCTGAGCTGTGGGATGAACAGGGCAGCTCAGGGAAGGAGTGGAGAACAGCATTATGCAGTACTGGGAGGAGTATCCAGGGATCAGATTTTGCATAGGGGCTCAGCTGACGAGAATAAAAGCAGATTTTTCACTGAGGCTGTCAGACATGTAGACTTGGGTCTTCTTCCCAGCCTGAGTAAGCTGGTGTTGTGTGCACAGGCCAGACTGAGGGTGACCTCATAAAATGGCATGTGCTGTTTAACACTGCTTCTCTATAAAGGCAGAAGTGAGCTGCAGAGGTGGTTGAACTCGACAGTGGAATTTATTTGCTCATACTGCTTGGCAAGTCAGAGAAATAATGTAAATGGGAGAAAGTTTCTGGAAGCTTAAAAACGTACTCAACAAATAAAATGAGGTTCAAAGTGGAAAAATGCAAGCTGGCACATTTTTTGGAAAATAACTAAAATGCAGATACTCTGTGCAAGAAGACCCTTGGAAAACAGTGGTGCTGGAAAGGACGTGGGGTTGATCATGGGAAGGGAGAGCAGCAGGAGCCTGGTGTGCAGCAGAAAAGACATGCCAGCATCTCTGTTACATTGCCCACAGGACTCTGGGTGACCTGCTGTGAGCCAGACACTTTTTCCAAAATTAGCAAGGAGGTATGATTTTAAAATAAGAATTTTGTTTATTTCAAAGTTTTTTTTTTTTTTTTTTCAGGAGTGAGCTGTTGGTAAAAAAAAAAACCCAAAACAACTGGCGCTGTTAAAAACACTTTTTTAAAAATAAAAGGTTTTGTTTTGGCTTTCTAAGTGACAGCGTCTAGGTTGCAGAATCAAAACATCAGGAATGGAAGAGTTTATGTGCTAAAACTAGCCTGGCTTAGGCAACTGGAAATGTAGATGTCCTAAGGCAGCTCTCTTCGGTACTGTAGTTGGTGCATGCCAGTCAAACTTTAGCATGATCAAGTAAGTAGTTTTGAGGAGCTGTGTGGTTAAGGTCTTGAAATTTCAGACACTGATCCATTAGCAAACTAAGTACAGAACACCTTCTAGGTTTTTATTTTTAAACTAGATCTTATTTCTTTTGGAGAGATGTATGGTTTAGAGTGTTCAAATGTCTTAGGAAAGAAGGATCTCAGCTAGGTTAAAAAATAAATACTTGTGGTTTTGCACCCAAATTGCATATTAATTGCATACTAATCTCACTATATGATTAGTATGAAACAGGCATTAAAATAAAAGCGAGAACAAGTTAAAAACATCCGAAGTTTCTGCTTAAAAGACATTTGTTACTTTTGAGCTGTAGCATTCTAATTAGCAGACTTGCCCTTCACAGAAAAGAATATATCCAAAGGGCATGGCTGCAGTCCAGCTGTAATTGTGAATGTTTCTTATATCCTGCAATCACAACTGTTGCCCCTGGGAAGCAATGAATGTATTCACTGTTCAGGGAAGGACTATTTTTGTGGACCCAGCCCTTTAATGAGCACCTCACTATGTAAGTATCTTTACTAGCCAGTGTTCAGCAACATGCATTTCCAAGGATCAGGTGCTTAGCAGCAGGAGGCAGGGGTGGTGCTGATCTCCCAGCATCTCTGTGCAGAAAACACTGTTGTGCCTCAGTAGTCTCCTGAAGCAGGTTGTGTCACTGGAGAATGGCCAATACCTGTACTTCATTCATAATTTTGATAGTGTTTGGGGAGACTTCTTTTTAACACGCTGATGTGACTGGTTCAAGTTTGAAGTTGTACTGATGAGGGATTCTGTTCAGCAGCCTAAAGTCAAATATTTGCACCAGTGGTGCTCTGCTGAGAGAGTGTGAGGGGGTCTTCCTCACAGAGGCAGCTCTTCCAATGCACCCTCATTTGGGAATAGGGAGGGATAGTTAATCTTCCCCTCACGCTGCTTTCTCACAGGAAAGAATCTCCTCCCCATGATCTGTGTTTGGAAAAAGAATGGTTCAGCCCAAGCAGGGTAATATCTCTGCATTTTCTTGAATTGTCACTTAGAACAGTTTCATCATGTTCTGACAGCTTTTATGAGTGAGTATGCAGGCTGAGAGCATTTTTAGGGAAATGTTATGCAAACATTCAAGTCAAGGTATAAAATGTCTTCGGCTAGATTTTTAGACACAATAATAAAAAGAAGTTTTGTTTCTTTTTTGTGGGGGGTAAAGCAGACTTCAGAAAACAGAATAGGAAAGTCTGTTACGGGTATGAGCAGCATCTAAGTTTGAAAAACCAAACTGACAGCTCTGCAATACAGCAGGGTGGGGATTGTTACATTTTGATGGAGGCGTTTTGACTGCTTTTCCTTTGTGCTTCTTGGTGCGAAGAAGGAAGGTGTCCTAAACTATTGATGAAGGGCAGTTTTGCTAACCTGTGTGCTGATGTTGGAAATACATGGCAACTTTACTCCTGGTAGCAAAGTCACGGTCACTCGTAACTGTGGAACTGGACCTACTACTGGAAGTAGTACCTGAAGTGCAGCTCCTACTTCAGCATGTTCCTATCTTGGAGAAAAGCATACATGAAAATCCAGCTATGGGGCATCCAGAGGTCTCCTTTGATACTTGATATTTGATATGAGCAGGTGTAGTAATCACACTTCTGTAGCTGTTAGAGCCCTGCAATTCCCCCAGTTTCATAGCCCCACAGTTTGGATTCCTTGTGTCTGCCACGGGCTCTGCCTTGACATTGTTGGTGGACCCTTGTGCCCCTAGGTTATATGAATAGAAGGGGATAAATACAGGCAAAGCATTTCAAACTGGTGCTTGTGCTCAAACTTAAGTTTTGCAAGGCTCTTGCACAAAGAAATTAATGATGAACTTAGTAAGTACTACATGGAAAACATTTCTTATATTGGAGGGAGACTTACATTTCCCATAAGCATGGGAATAATCCTACCCGAGGTAACTGAATGACTCAAACTCCAACTAAGGTAAGGCTGTAGGAGCTTCTCAAAGCATAGAGGAAATACCTCAGGTTATCATAATGAAATAAAAGAGAAAATCCCCATACTTATCTCCTACTCTGAAATCTCAGTCTGTATGATAGGAAAACATATTTTACAAGGGATTCTTTAGAGACAAATGTTTTACATCTGTTGTCTAGGGCTGACATGTCTAAATGACGTGAAAGGGAGAAAGAGTAATTCCATCTATTGACTGTGCAGCATTTTATCAGACTTATTGGAACTAAATTCACCATCTGTGCCTTTCTGTCAGGGTCAGTAATAGCTTTTCCTAAGCAATTTTTTTTGGAGAGGACTTGGTTTTTCCAGCAATGTAAATAACCTTGTGCCAATGTACATTTTGAACAAAATCATGGGGTAGTTAACTACATTTTTTAAAAGGCATGTTTGTAAGAAGTTAAAAACCTAATTTTTTGAATTAGCAAACCTAAGCATCTTTTCTTTGCTTCTGTGCTGAGAGATCATTCCCAGAGCACCTTGTGCATTGTGAGGCTTTTAAAAATAGACTTTGTTAAAGCTGGTAAACCAGAAATGTCACTTAAGAGTCATATTATGAGATAGGGAAACCTCTAATTGGAGCACCATGTCCCATGTTTACGTTGGAAACAGGATACAACTCCCTCATGGAGTACTAGAAAAACCAACCTCACATTGTGTTGTGCATGGATTTCCCCGAGCTTGAATTTGTCAGCCTTACAAAAGGCAGCTATTGGTTTTGATCCCTTCCAAAATACCTCCAAAATGTGGTTTGTGCAGTGGGGGTTAGCATTTAGCCCTGGATGTACCTGTCAATGTTGCACTCACTGCCTCCTTTTAAAACTCTTCTTATTTTAATGTCTTTGGTGCACTTCCTTCATGCTCCCTTTCCCAGTTTAGAGAAAGTTCTGGATCTCCTTGAGGAGCAGGTACTTCGGATGAACTTCAGGAAAAAAGAATCTCTGCAGTCACAATATGCTCCCCAGCTCCAGCCAGATCTGGCTGCTGCGTTTGCTCATTAGAGCGAGGATGCAAACAGCAGCAGATGCCTGTTGGTGGTAATTAGATAAAAGAGTACTGCAAATGCTGCACTGAGAGGGGAGGTGCTTCCCAGGCAGGTTGGAGAGAGATCATTCCTATTTTGAAGGGTTATTAGACTTCCCATAGCCCAGCTTTTCTGACTGCTTTGCTAATTAAGTCAAGTGCACCTCCTTTCCTGTGTCCTAGTTTCTTTCTCTTTCAGACCTTTACATGTCCCTCATTCTCCTATTTTCATTGCACATGACTTTATTAGTTGTTAGTTGGTCATGGTTAATCTGCACCCCCTTGTAGGGACAATAGTTTGGAAACACTGGTCGCTTCCTGCTTTGCATTTTGCAGAGTGTGGCCCCAGCTACTTGGGGACACAGAGGAGAAGGTGACCTTTATTGCAGCTTGGGCTCTGGTTGCTGTGATTCAGGGCAGTTCAGTGCCGAGCTTGTGGGCTGGCTCTGGCTTTTGGGACAGGTCATCTTCTGCTGTCAAGAGGTGGAAGGCTGCTGCACAGAGCAGCGTGGTGGTGGAGAGAAGGGAGGAAAAGTTCTTGATTAAGAAGGGTGAGCTGCCTTGTGATAGCTGCTGTGTTGAGCTCAGTGCCTCTTTACATCCTCAGCCATGTAAGTCATTCTTGCATGTGGAGGGGCTGTGGACCTGTGAGCCTGGAAAGAGGAAGCATGTCTTGCCTTTTTAGACCTGGTAACTTTAAAATAGGTATAAGTGGCAGGAAGACTGTTAGAGCAGGACTGCAGGAAAGGCATGGCACAGACACTGGGGAGCATCAAAAGCCATCCTTTTGTGTTTTATTCAAATTGACACTTAACCTGTTGGCAGGTTTCAAGCCCTGCTGCATTCCTGTCTCAGGATGAGATGTGAATGGTTTGCATTTAGGATGCGGTGGTTTTTTTAACATAAGCTACAAGTAAGTGCTCTGTTGTGTATTAATACTCACAGCTCTCTGAAAACTGTGAATATGGTACAAACTCCTCTTACATTTAGTGTCAGTGTACAAAGTTCACTCCAGCCAGATGGCTTTGTGTTTTCTAATGCCTTGGTGAGGTCCTTAGCTGTGAAGTGGACTTGATCAGCAGCTATGTGTGATTGCAGTGCTTCAGTCCAGGTGTGGCAAGCTCTCCTAAAATGCATTTCTGTGTGGTGTTCAATCTATGCTGTACCTCTTGTGTCTTGCTGTACAGATTGGCAATTCCTCATCTACATGACCAGTCTTTTGTTTGTTTGCCTGTTCAAAATGCCTGCTCTGGCTGCCAGCACTCCCCTTCTCTGTGCCCCATGTCAGGCTCTGCCCAGCCAATGCAGCTCACCTGAGACAGTACCAGGATAGGCCAGGAGCCAGCGGCACCCTGCTGGCAAGTGCAGCTTACTGGAGGGTGTGAGCAGCACTTCAGAGAAGAACATGTAAACTCTGGCCACTGAGAGGATACTTTAGCTCCAGTTTTAACTTCTACAAATATAAACAGAAATGAGTAAGTCTGCGCAAAGACCCTGTTACCTGCCTTTCTGTCTGTTTGGGCTATCTTCATGGGCTCCTCATCTCACAGCATGGGTAGGGCTTCCTGGTGGAGGCTTTTCTGTTCTTGGTTTTCATTCAGGTGTTGTGCTTGCAGGAGGTGATCTGGATCTGGGGGACTGTGGCTCCCCTCTAGGCTTCCAACCCAGCTGTGGGTGGGTTTGTATCTGTTTTTCAGATCCAAAACCTCTCCTTGGGAGTTTCTTAATCTTTACTTTGTGAGAAGACATTTTTGGTTAATTAGCAGGTTTTGTTGGTTTTTTTTTTCTTTTCTCTGAAGAATTCTGAAGTCCCTTGGATGTGGCTGTATGAGATAAGACTCTTCCTAGGCAGTGGAGTCCATTCAGATTACAGCCAAGCAGAAGAGCCCTCCTTAGCAAATGCAGCAGAATGACAATAACTCTTTCTTTCCAGGCTAAATGGTGACCCTCTCTCAGAGCATATAGTTTTTGTGTTATGAATCTTATGGCCTCTATAAACACTTAAGTTGCTAATGTTTTAGGCAGTTGTGTAATGAGCTATATGAAGGCAGCTTGCTTTGGGCTCTTATCCGAGGGAAAGAAGTACAAATCATTATATTTTGAGCCAGACAGAGCCCTCAGAAGATCAGCTACATCTTTCAAGGGGACTAGTCTAGAAACACTGTTAGGTAATTGATTGCTCTGATGTATTTGATGTAAAGTTAAGCAAATAAAGATGCTAAGTAGGATGGTGTATCACCTTACAGTGATGGTAATAAACCAGTCCTGAGGATTCTTTCTGTGTCTAATGCCATACTTAGTTTGCAATAGCCTCACATTATATTCTTGCTTTTCACAATAAGCTGTAAATGCTGGTTATGAGAGAAGAGCTAGATCTTCCCACAAATTGGCTTAAGGGAATGTTTTAATGCATCTGTGCCTGTATCCTTGACTGTCTTTCCTGATCCTATAATTCAAAAGCAGATGTCAGCTGCAGATAAAATGTATGACATGGCTCATGATTCACATAGGAATTGAAGAGGAACCTCTGAGAAATGTGCTCCCTTTGCAGAGAGAAACATCAGCGTGTACACTTGAGTATGGCACTTAATGAGCCTCCTCAGTCTGCAGGTCAGACCTGACATTAACCAAAGTGACTTGGAATCATTTTGATCAGATGTCTTAAAAGGTCATATGTAAATTGAGTTTTGGGGTTGCAGATGACTTTCTAATGGATTACAAGCTTTTATCATGAAAGCATCAGGTACAATTGGTTAAGACTTATGAGGGGCTCTGACTAAGACTGATTAGGTGAAATTAAAAAAAAAAAGGAAAGCCAAGTTGAATTTCTCTTAGGGTTCATAGGGTTTAATTCCTTCTTAGACATTGGGACCCCTTCAGTTTGGGGATTATCTCCCAAGTAAAATAATCACATTCCATTTAGAGGCCTCTGAAATGAAACTGGATGAAGTAGGGGAAAAAAAACCTGTCAAGATCAATCCAGCACTAGTAGTAAAATGGACTGAATAACCTCAGACTGTTTGAAAAGGCCATGTTTACTGTGTCAGCAGAGAGCACACTGCAAAGTCTGGCATATTGTAATTACTTTGCTCCTAGTGCACAAAAATACTGCAGTGCCTCAGATATGGCCTGATAAAAGCTGCTAGGACTGTGCTGTATTTTGTCCCTTGTACCTCATACTAAAATATAGGGAGACCATTTTCACACTGCATTTTTACTTTCTGGCTACCTCAGGAATGAGCTATTCTATCCAGCTGTACAGCTGATGAGGATATGGGGGCTTGTTTCCTTGCCTCAGAAAGCAAGACTTCCTTTTGCCTGTTTGATACCCATATTATCAGGATATGCATGAACCTTTTTCTTTCTTACCACTATTAAAATTAAGAAAAAGGAAGTGTTGAGACAGATGAATGCAGTATCAATGTAGTAAAGGACACAGAATGCTTTGGAAGGTCTGCAAAATCTGGTTAATGGTCATAAATATTTTACAGTATTAATCCCACAGATGCTGATGGCTGGTTAGCTGCCCACACCTCTGGAACTGGGTGTTTGGAAGGACTTGCTGTGATGTGTTGGCAGGCAGTTGTTTGATGGAAGTTCATTCATGGGAATGTGGCTGCTCTTGAGGATCCAGTCAATGTATTCTCACAGACCAGGGAATGAGAGTAGCATCAGCTGGGGTGAAGAACTGTGTTCTTGAAAGTCAAGTCTGGTTTCCTTTGAAGCTGATAGAAATTTGGTTTTTCAGATGCCAAGGTTGACAGTCCTTGTTCAGTAGCCTTATTGAGCCTGTAGGTCCTTCAGGGTTGGCAGGCTTTCTAAAACCACAGTTGTTCATTCAGTTTTTAGTCTGCAATTGCTGAAATAATTGCACAATCTATGTACTTCATGTAATTATTCAAAGAAGTTTTTTTAAAATTTACTATTTACTGTTCCTGAACCCTTTAGATCTCAATTAAAAGGATTTTATAATTAGTTTGCACTACTAGGTAATGATGAGAAGTGGGGATAGCGATATTTCAGTATAGAGGATATTTAGGTAATGTTAGTTTAGGAATAAACAATTTATCATCTTTCACTTTTTGGAACAAAAGCGCTAATTTATATTCAATTGACAGGAGTTTTCATTTATAATGGGTAGGTCATGCTGAAGAGTGTGTGGCAGTATGACTCAGGTTTTTAAAAATGACATCCATATGGTTGGCTTGTTTCAAAAGGCAGTTTGAAAAATAATACAGGCCAAAATGCAAGTCTCTGCTGTTCCTTTTGCCATCTTAGTAGCTTAGAGGACAGCACTTGTTGTTGGAATGCCTTAAGTTAATTGTTGTTTGAAATCAAAAGTGCAAAAGGTCTTTGTTTAGATGTTGTAGTTTTAGGGGTTTTTGTTTATTTCTTGTGAGTGGTACTGAGAAGAATGTCCCAAACAGAAAGCAGGCTGTTTCTGTAGAGGCTGAAAATGGCTTCTGAGCCACTCAGCTAGAGGTTAGTTCTGGGGTAGTCAGCAAATGTTCTAGGGAGAGCTGTGCATGGGGAATACTTGTAGGTCTGGCTGGTCTTACTGAAAGACTTAAGGATAATAAAACACAGTAAACGAGGTAATAAATTGGGCAGAGGATACGATGAAACTGTAAAAATAAATTATGATAAAAAAAGCAAACATCTTTCTAATAAGCTGTTCAAACTCAACAGATACCTGGTTTTGACTCAGTAAACCACTGCTGTCACTGAACTGAAGATCTGCAAAGCTATCTGGGGCACCGACTGAGAGAGATGGTTTGCAATCTTTGGGTGAATGTCTTCTGAAGACAAATAACCTTTTGTTTGAGTAGATGCTCATGGGGAAAATTTCCATCTGTTACAAAGTATGGGGAATGTTTGGTGTTCCTCCCTACTTCCCTGTGGTTTATTTTAAAAATATGAAATCTCAAACTGTTTATATTCTTTTATATTTTCTGGAAGCCCCCCAGGCCTTGGGAGTGCCAGCCCTGTCTTCCCAGGGCAGAGTGAAGGTCTGGACCCTTAGCATGCTGTAAAGTATGGGTCTTATCAAACTAACTGCTTTGGGCTTTAATTTAGAGTTGAAATGTGCAACTTTCTAGCACATTTCTGTTGCATTTAACTCTTAAAAGTAGGTTTTAAATTTTGGTTTCAATTTTCTGTTAAAAATAGAAGAATAGAAGAGATTGCAACAGATATAAAGAATACAGTGGTGCCAGATGCCAGAACCTTGCTATAGGCAAAAATGTGTGCTGCTCTGACCTTCATGTGCAGGATTCATTTATCACATCAGCATAAGGGCTGGAGTCAGGTTGTCTTGTGGGATCCTTCAGACATTTATCTTCCTGCAGGATGTGCAAGTCATATCAAATGCTTCTGGACTGCAGGTCCCATAGTAACTGGTTGTAACCTGCAAATGGCATGAAACTCCAGATGTCGTTTTGAGCTGACAAGCAGGGAGAGAAGAAAAAGGGGAGAGTGGCAAACAAAGGTTCAATGGAGTCAGCGAGCACAAGCCACTGGTCTGTGCAGGTGACTCCCCTGTTGGGCTCCATGCCCACTTGATGTCTTTTAGGGATGGATCACAACAGAGCATGTGGAGAACTGGCAGCCCTTCTCAGGCTGCAGTGCTGCCCACCTCCTACTGTACAGTGTTCTATGAGAAAGAGACAACACGGAAACAGCAGTGATCTAATGGAATGGTCAGTCAGACTTGCTGTCACCTTGGAGTCGCCTCTCTTACACACTTCAGTTTGTCCACCCATTGCCCTGTGTTAGCTGGGCAAGATCCATAGTCTGTTAGACTGGATTCTGTGGAAATTGAAATCTGTTTATTACACAGAACAGCTGAAACAGACTGATAAGGTACAGGCTAGCTCCAGTAAAGCCTGCAACTTAATTTAATGACAGGGAGCAGTGAAAAACAATTTCACTTTAATTACAAACTAAAGAAACTTATGTGTTTCTGTTTTTTGAATAATGTAAAACAGTTTCCAGATTTTCTGTGGCTTTAAATACTAAAATGAAGATGTGTTCAGTGGAAGCTTTCACGAATGTGACACAATGTGGAAACTTGGAATATTTTGTGTGTATAACAAGGCTGTTTTGTTTTATATGGAAAAAATCCTCACTGCTTCTGCAGTAGCAGAATTATATTATATTATTTATATTTAATTATTTATTATATTATTTATATTATATTATTCATATTATATTATTTATTATAGAATTATTTATATTCCTGCAAGACTGCTGTGTAGATGAAGAGTCACAGTTTTGCTTACAAGTGGAAGCAGGGGTTTAAATGGCTGGCCCATCTTATTTGTGTTACTCTTATATTTGATTTACTTGTAATACCACATGCAGTGATTTAGGCACAGTGAAGATCTATCAGGCACTTAATTAAGAACGTGGCATCTAATATATTAAGAGTTCCAATAAGGCATCCTTGAGATTTATGGTCTATCCATATGTAATGAGCAGAGAGGGATGAGAAAGTTCCGGTCTGGTCACTTGGCAGTTCAGTTGTTTCCCCTCCTGCAGTGAAGCTTCCACATCTGTCTGCCAAGCCTGGAGGTGTCGGGGCAATGGGTGTTGGTCTTCCTCCACCCCATTCCTCCCTGGAAAACAGGCAGGGCTCAGTCTCCTTTTATGCCTCTCACAGCTGGGCTGGGGAGCTGAAGTGAGTAATGGCTGCTGGAGGGCTGGCTGACTTTTCTACTTGGAAGGGTAAGGGACAGGTTAATGCCAGTGTTACTCCTTAAAAGGAGGGATGTGCTTCTACAAGCAAAGTCTGTCTTGTGCTGTCCTGAGGTAGTGCAAGCAGACTGTCTCCTGTAGTGCATTTGCTAAGGTTTTAAAGGATGCTATTTCCCTTCCAAAAAAACTGATATGAGGAAGAGGGACCCAAACTGCCTTGGCAGAAATGACTCACTGACCCTTTTAAAGCTTAATGTTCTGTGCTGTCTGCAACAACTGGATTTAGTATTAACTGAGAGACAAGATGGTCTTCAATTTACTGTGTTTCACCAAGACTGAGGACTAAAGTGGAGCTGATTTACAGTGGTGAGTTGTACAGAGAAATCTTGTGCTCTGTATAAAATAATGTGCTGTGTGCAGAGAAGCTGCAAGGCAATGGCCTAAAAATCTGTTAGTGTGGTTAAGAGCCAGATGTGATGGAAACATTTTGGAGCTGGAAGTTGTGTGCTGGAGGTTTCCATCAGGATATGGATAAAGACAAACCTCCCATGAAACAAGCATTGCTTTCTCCTTCAATTCCAAAGTGCTATCTGCTGAAGACACTGCCACCAGCAAAAATGCTCGTCTCAAATAATTGTTTCTCTTTAATGTTAGAGCATCTCCTTTCAGTTTGTTTTCTCTTTTTTTTCCCCTCTAGCTGTGCGATGGAATGCACAGATGGCCTAGCATAAGGAAGAAGGAAAATAAGGATGATGCTTTTTGATGGATTTATTTGTATACAACTCCCAGTGGACCTAAGTATTAAATAGCTTCCATTTTTTTAAAGTTGGCATAAGTATACAGAAGACTGGGCACATGTCATTGAAGCTGGATTATTTTTTTTTAGTAGATAAAGTGGATTTTAGTCTTAGAGTGGATTTTTAGTAGAAGCTTGTAAATGACTGAATTTGAGCTTCTGAAAAGTATAATAGAGTGGGGGAGAAACACAAATGGTGATTGAAAGGAAATACTATTATAGAAGAAACCTTGAAGCTGTTGTTGGGACGAGCAGATACAAATTGCCTCTACCTATTAGTTTTTACATGCAGAAATGTTTTAACAGACGATATAAAGTACAATTGGGTATAAAACCTGCTTGTCTGTCTTGTGAGGCAGTGATGAAAGTTGATGTGCCAGAACCCTGTTGGTCAATGCTTGCTGAAAAGCTGTTTTCCACTAATCGTCCATTAAAAGCTTTGGCCGCCTGCTAAATGCCAGAAGGAAGGGACTGGTCAGAAAAAAGGTTAAAGAGCTCACTGCTGTAATGACATATGTTATTGCACTTTGATTTTTCATTGCTTTTTTTCTTTCCATTGGTGGCAACTGCTCAGTTTCTTGGGGAGACAGGGAGGTATCTCCAGTTGCTTACAGCTCCTTTTAAGATGCAGTCACTGTTTATATGCATTGTCATGCAAAGGAGTCTTAACTGAAAACTCAGCTGAAAGCAGGATGTTTGCATGCAAAGCATTGAAGATCTGAGCCTTTAAATGTAAAGGGCTAGTCAATATTTTTGGCATTTTTAGGGTTGATGAATAACCCCTGTTCATGAGTGGCAGTGCTTAGGATGCTGAGGAGTTATAGCTCTGGGGAGAAATGGCATGTGTTAGCTGAGTGTGCACACCCTGGGATTGCACGTCAGGCATTTCAGCTTCCTCCTTCAGCTACTGGAGAGGAGGAGGAAATTATCCCTCTTTCCTCTGCTCTTATTCATTGACCATGGAGACTCCATCCATAGTTAGTTATTGTGTATTTGAGTTATTTCTGGCTCATTGTACAGTTATATAAATGCTTGTGCTAGAAGGAGTGCAGGGGGTAGGAATATTCTGCTAGAGAGCTGGAGGTAAAGCAGAGGTACTTGACTTCCTTCCCCTCCTCACAGCAGTGCTGGTTTCAGCTGCGTTTAGAATCCCAGGGTTTGGTAGAACATGCTGCTCTTCCTGCCCTTCCTACGTTTTACTTTGCAGTGTTTCGTGTGTCTGCCCCCAGCTACTGCTCTGTGTTCTCACAAGTTGATGTAGTTCTTGTTTATTTCTGTGTGTCTTGTCCCCATGCAGTGTTGCTGGATCCTGCTGGATTGAGTTGTAGACATTCCAATTTTACTCTATTGACAAGGTAATAGCAGTGCTTGGAGGTACCAGAGATACCAGCACTTTCTGGAAGAATATCCTGCATTTGATATCATTTGAAAACTGGCTGTCTTTTATCTACCCAAGATTATTAACTCGTGTTTTGCAGGCAGAGTTTAAATTCTGCAGGAATAAAAAAAACTGTGGGCCTACCAAAGGAAACTTCCCAGGCATAGGTAATTGATAAAGTGGGTTTTGTTTTGTTGGGTTTTTTTTTCATGCCAAGTGAATGCTTCTATTTAAGGGGAGCTTTCTTGACCACATGCCTTTCTTTGTAGTGCACTTGCGTATTTTTCAGGGTGAGATACATTTGCAGTTTAACTGCAAACTGTTGCTTGGCAGTGAGAGCTACAGTAATTGAAATCACCTGTCAATAACTGTATTGATTGGCCTTGTCTTTCTGGGCATCTTCATGAACTGAAGCATGAAAGCATGACCTAGTGGTGCCTAAAGATAGAAAATAATTTCTTTAGAACTGCAATACTGGTAACCTCTAGAGATGTGCTTGGTTATTGTCAAGTTGTTCTATGCATGTATGAGCATGTAGGCAACCTGGTTTCTGTATTGCAGCTACAGTCTTCTCTCATATTCTCCTAATTGAAGACAAGTATACAGAGGAAGCTGGAGACAGTGGTAGAGAGATGTTTTGCCTTCCAGTTGCAGAAAAATGGTCTGATTTGGAGCAGGGAGAGTGAAAGGGCATCATGAAAAATCAGTAGGTAGTACAGTATAGTATGTGTGGGAAATTAAGTTTATGGAGCACAGAGGGGCAAGTTTTAAATGCCTGGTGACTCCCAGCTGAAATGGAATTGGTCCCACAGCTTTGCAGATGGATCAGCATCTTTGGATATCAAGACAAAGGGTTTGGTCAGCCCTTTAAGAAATGAGGAATAAGCAACCTGTTTGGTGGGACTGAAGATGGGAGTGCCCAAGAGGCAAACAAACAAGCTCAGTTCTGGGAAAGAACCATGGGGTTCAGTGCCTGTGAGAATGAAAGTGGCTTTTGTGGTCGGCCTAATAATGAACTGTTAAATAAACCTTGGAGGCCATTAAGGGATGGAAATAGTTGTAAAGGACATGTTAGCTTTTACTTACAAAATACATTCTCTTCAAGCTTTAAGAGATGCTAATAGAAGTTAATCATATGTGGAAAATTACATTTATCTGTAACTGAATCTTCTCTTTATTATATGCGTTTCCACATGTGTGCATCTTACATACTGATAAGTGGAATCTGTTTGCATGTACACACGATGCCATTCAAAATTACAGCAACAAAAGATTTAACAGAAAATAATATCGAAGGTGTGATTTGCTACATAACCATTTTGTCCTGGTAACTACTTTTATCAAGTTTAAAAGGGTAAGGCTTTTTTAATAGAACATCTCAAATCAGAATGATCATTTTGCACAGCTAAGGTATAAATGTATGCTCAAACCTTGGCTAGTAGTTAGCTTATTTTCACATGGGTAACTTGCCTGGGGACCTGAGACAGTAAACTGCCATAATTGCTTTGTGATATGGAGGTGGCTGTTATTTTTTACACAGACTTACCTTCGGTGTTGTTGAAAATAGGTTATTGTTCCATTTCCAAAGAGAGAACAGTAGAAAAAGCAGAGAAATCAGGCAGTATGGGGCTTTATGAATAATAATAATAATAAAAAAGATTAAAAAATGCTTGGGTCACAATGCAGGGTGATGGCAGCGAAAATGCAGAATTGCAGGGATGTGTTTGCAAGCAATTGAAGTGAGCAGGGCTGCAAAGCTGCAGTCTGGGGCCATTATGTTTTACAGAGAGGTGCCAAGCAGAGCTCTTGTGAAGACTGTGAAATGATTAAAATTCTCACATGGTAGTTAATATGCTTCTTATCAGTATCCTTATTTGAGATTGATGACTGTACATCACAGAAGGCTGTGTCGTGATTAAACCCACTGCACTGGTTTTCTCTTCTGCATCAAACAGGTAGAGACAAAAAGGCATGAAAGGATAGCTGGCTGGAAAACATAGCTGGCAAAGGAATGAGATGACAGTTGAAGAGTCAAACTCTTCGTTGATCTAAGCAGAGAATTAGATTGTAGTTCTGGAAAAAGTCAAGTAGATTGTTAGCATGGCTGAGCGCCAGACTTCCTTTTCTCCATGTTTCAAAAACCATGGTGAAGTTGGAAACATGAGTGAAATGTTAAGACCTGTTAATCAAATCTCATTCTGTCAGCCACTATGTAGCTGGTATTTCCCTCCTGGAATCAGAATGAATGGGTGAATGGTTATTAATATGTAATGAAATCTTATGGGAACAATAGCATTGAAAGCAAAGGAAAGAGGGTTTAGAGAAGGGAATCATTCATGTGAAAGTTAGGCTTGCCACACTGGAGTGTTAGTGCTAGTAGGGCACCGTCCTGAAGGCTTGTGCCAGTGTTTTCAAAGCTGGAAACAGCAGGGTGCTTGAACCACGAAAGCAGGCACCCTCCTGACACTGTGCTGTATCAAGTCTCTTGTTCCACTTCCCTGCCTTTTACCATGTTTTCCTCTATCCACTGAAAACTGCTGGAGGCAGAGTCATGCCTTTTATTTGGCTATAAGGTGCTGCTACGTGTGAGGAACATATTGTATTGGTTGCTAGAGGAACGAGAGCATCGGTAACAGACCCTTGCATATAAAATTCTTTAAGTCTCTCTAAAGATGCATTTTTCTCAATCTGTGTGGATTTCTAAAAACTGAAAGTGTACACTAGAGAAAGGCTCAGTCTGTACTCAGACCAAGCTCTGTGCTGCTGACTCTCCACTGTCTGGGCTGGATAGACATTCAGTCTGACCCATTCATTGCCCTGGTGCTGTGTCACACGGACAGAGCAACCCCAATAGAGCTTGTGTTCCTCCTGGGCAAGGGAAATACCAGAAAACCTCCTCTCTCCATGGGATATCCCTCTTTCAGTGACTACACAGTGCTATTCAGTGCAAGCTTTGTTATGCTGTACTTTTTATTAAACAGCTTCATGACTTGGGCTTGATCACCAAAGAATTTTGAGGTTGGTTATTTCTGATAGAGCTCACCCTTAGTGTAGCAATATGCACCTTGCACTCCAGTGCACAAATAACTGCATATTGTGGCTTTGTGTATTGGAAGATGGAGATGTATTTTTAATATGGTTTAACACAATGTTTTCTAAGCTTTTATTACCCAAGGACTGTATTGTGATGGAACATAAACCTGCTTCTCCCAGACTTAAAATGATACTATGTCTTATTAGCTAGCTATTAGGCATAGGATATAAACTGGTAGGATTAGTTTTTATTTTTTATTTTTGTAGGATTATTATTATTTATTTAATCGGTCTTGCTTAGACGATTTTGCCATAAAGCTCTTCTGGTGCTGTTTCACTAGCAGCATCTGGGCTATTTGCAGGTTGTGTTAAATTGTGTTAAATAAAGTTTCCCAAACAACTTTTGTTGATCCTTCATGGACACGAATAGACAGTTAATATGTACCTCGTAGGATATGCTCATGGTGTTCTTAATTGAATCTTGCAATAGGTTGCTGCAATACTTATGTGATCTCCAGTTCCTCCAGGACCTTTGTGGGTGTCTGCCCCATTCCCATCTGTTAAGGTGGCATTTCCCTTGCATGGCTGAACCTCTCACTCTGTGTGAAAGAAAGGGCTCTGGAGGCTGAGCAGAGCTGCAGGTAGACAGGTGCTCTAAATTCATGGCCAAATAGAAAGGGTATACAAAAGGTACAAACACTCATTAAAAAGGTGTTATTTTGATATAGCTCTCAGATTTCAACTTCCCTGCCCTCCATCCTTCAATGAGTTACTTTTCAGGTTTGTGTGAGGTTCCAGGGTAATTTCTACTTCTAAGATCAAAATGCTCTTCACAGTTGTACAGGTGAAACTGTGATGGATTTCAGGTATTTCAGAAAAGCTTTATGGAAAGGAACTTCAAGAGCTGGATCGTAAATATAACTGAGCAAAACAAACACAAAGATGGCAGGCTGGCACTTCAGTGCTGAAGTGTGTCTCACACCCAAACCAGCCAATGAACAGATGCAAGAATAAAAATGTACAATGTATGCTCAGAAGCAGAGGAAATACAGATTCATAGCTGTGTAATGAGGACTGCTTCCTGTAAACAGAGCGGCATGAGGGCATAGATGCTAATTAAGCATGCAAATTGAATTTGCAAGGATTTCCAAGCAGGGAAGACATCTAAAAGCAGGCTTGATTTTACTAGAGGGTAGCATGAATGATTTGCCTTTATTGTTTATCAGGATGCCTCTAGGAGCTTAGATTTAGTAGTGTTGAGAGCTTTTTAGAATCAGGAAGGGAAGTGCCAGGGACCAAGTGACAGGCTCTCCATCCTTTCAGAAACAGCAGATCTGTCTCCTGGTTCCAGAGTTAAAAAAGGAAAAATTGAGGTTTTTAAAAAACTGTTTAACCTTTTTCAAATTTAAATGAAACATTTATAACTGAGTTGGTGATTGACCTTTTAGCTCTCTCACCCTGATCAGTGCTTTGCTAGACGGTTAAAGGATTTTTTGTTCTCAGCTGAGAATTACCTGCCTGAAGCTGTAATTGTGGGTTTTAACTAGAGCAAGGTTTGCTGACACACCTTCCCCGCGGGGTAAAGAAATCACAGCATTTTATAACTTTCCGGAGGCTGGCGGCAGCCGGGAGAGTCTGAGCTACAGTGATCTGTCACTGTCTTATCTTCCCATTCACAGAGCTGTGAGAGAGGACTGTTCATCATCTTGCCTAAGGCCTGGGAGCGTGTGGAAGTGCACAGAGAATTGCCATAGCTTCTGAACAGTCAGCATGGCAGTATCCCTTAGCTGCTACCTGCTTTAGGGCTGAAATACTGACAGATTTATCAGAGTCTGTGCGAGGACCCCTTTTTCCTTGCGGGCAGGTGTCAGAGCTGCCACCTTATCTCCCCTGGAGAAAGCAGTAATGGGTTTCTTGCTGAATCCCCTCCAGGAGCCGGTAGTGTGGCAGGAGAGTTGGTTTTGGCAGGAGGGACTAGAGGGTGTTTAGGTTTGTTGTAGGTGTGGGTGCTGGGGAAGAGGTGGTGAAGAAAGAGTGAGAAAAGAACAGAAGCCCCTTTCTGTATCTTGAAGGGACCACTGAGGTGGGATGAGAGCTGGTCCTGGGGGTGAATGTGCCAGTTTATCTTCTACATAACTTCTGGTGATCTGAGTACTTTAAGGCTGGAGTTAAAGTTTGCTAAGGTCAAGTTTTGAAAACACATGAGTGAGATTTTGTGTTTCTTGCTAAAATATTCTGGGGTTCTCAGCTTTAGGATACAGGTTGAATTGAGAAGAACTGTGCTAAACTTTGCTGTCAAGTCAGCCACAATTATTGGTTTGTGCAGTTATTACATTGGTGTTATTGTTGGGGTTTTGATAAAAGCCTCTATTTCAATTACATCTGCAGACTTTCTGCACAGACAAAAGGTAGATGTTACTATCTTCCATACTGTACTACTTATTTGCAAGCGCTGCTCCTTCCTTTCTTTTCCTACGTTCCCCTGTAGAAATTTCCGAGTAGTTCTCCAGTAGCCTCAGGGTGAAATCTTGCCTCCACCAACATCAGTGGGGAATCTGCTGCTGATTCCAATGGGATCATTATTTCATCCTGTTTTGGGAGGAATCTTTGCCCAAGTGAATGCTGCAGGATTTGGTCCAGCAAGAGCTAGTGCTCTCTTGTCAGCAGCACAACCCCTCCCCTTACCTAATTTCCATAATAACTTGGAGACAGCGAGGCTTTTTTAGTTTTTTTCTTTCCTTCCCTATTAAATCTAGCATGATGGATGCCCAGTGGAAGCTGAACATTACTTCTGCAAAACAATCTCTGCAGTAACTGCAGAATTTAATGGCTTTACACTCCCCAAACAGGCTGTGTGTACAACAGGCAGTGCTGCGAGCCCCAAGGTTGTTGGTGTTCTGCTTTCTTTGGATATAAATTCCAGTTCTCTTCACTCTTCCCCATTAAAAGCTTCTCTTCGGATAAAGGAGCAGCTGATCAAAAATGGCAGTTCTAGTCAACAGTCTTATTAATAATGACGACCCTAATATCACCATCACATCCATATGGTTTCCATCTCAGTGACTTCACAACTTCCGCTCAATAAACATTCTTCTATTTGGGCAGTCAGCAAAATATTTATTATCTCCTCTGCTTCATTTTGTCGTTTATAATCTAGGAAATAAGAGTGGAATTACATTACTTCCCTACACCAAAGCAGAATTCACAACTTACATATTTTCACCCTCCATACTGCTCAGGCTCCTTCCAATCTCTAGTCACATGCAGCTGTTTCCTTCATTTTTAACCCATGTCTTGATGTATCTTAAGAAGTAATTTAGGTAAAGTATAATTCTGAAATACCTACAATAACTATTTCCATCAGTACTGACACCAGATGAAGAAATTTGATAAAGCAGTCACAAGCCTAATATTTGCAACACTGTAAGGGAATTTCAGTCCTTCAGATGGTTCATGTGCTCACAGTTTGCCTGCTAAATTTATTAGGAAAATGTTAATCACTGTTGGTTGTCTAATTCAAACAGACAGTTAAAGTCAGATCTTCTACACTAGCCCCAGAAAACTGTTCAAATTTATAATTTGTACAGAAGGCTGGAAATTTTAATTATTATGACAGAGACCTTCCCAAGCTGAGCACGACATGTCATTCCAATACCTCTGGCATTTTATAGTCATTCCCATTTTTAAACGATGCAACTCTCTTTCTATTACCTCCAACACACTTGTCTTTTAAGAAGCCAGATGTGACAGTCAGATATGCCAATAACTCATTTTACCTCTAAGAAGCAGACATCACTTAGGCACCATAAATTTCAAAATCCACAACCCTCTTTAAAAACAAACCCAAATTATGTACACAGTAGGAGAGCAGAGAATCTTCAGGAAGATACCATACTCCCCCCCAGCTTTACAAGAGAAACTTGTGAATATAACATCTGAGCCCTTCTGTAGAAGAGGATTCACAATCAAAGAAAAGCTGAGAAAGAAGCATCAGTTCACAGCGTGCTGTGTTAATGTGATCCCCAAATCCTCGAGTGGTTTAATATGAGAAGAAATGCTATTGTATACTTTATAGAAGAAAAGGACCTTCCAAAGTTTCTTTTTCAAAATTCTGACTGCCGATGACTCTTTTGGTTACTAATGAAGAGCAAAAATGTATTAGTGCTTCTCTGGAAATAACGGGCAGGCATTGCAGAAAGGCACCGCATTCTGTGTGCGCAGGGATGAATACGTAACACCTTCCACCACAGAAAGCTGAAGCCCCTTTGAGAAAGCACCTACCCATAGCTCCCTTCCCTTAGTTACTTCATGCTGACCTTCAAGAGCTGCTGGATGAACAGGAGATTTCCTGTTACTGCCTCAGCAGTGGCAGAGGAGTAGAAAGGGTCCTGCTGGAGTTCACGCTGCCCAGCAGACTCTCCAGCAGTGAAATCCAGCATCCTGTTGGAAAAATGTTCTTCTGCCTTGGCTGTGACAAGAGCAGACACTCTTTTGGTTCTTGCATCTCACCTAAGACAAAAATTGAAGCATGTCAACCAAAAATCTCGTGAAAGAAGATTTGCAAGCAATAGAATAGAATAGATTGCTTCATGGAAGTTGCAAAGTAATCCAGTTTACCTCTCTGCAGTCACGATCCAATCTGCTGTACTAAAACACGTACACACCCACCTTCCCTGCTCTGTGGTTGCTGTACAGACCAACATGAAGATACAAAGAAGCCCATATGCCTGAGCATAAACCTTAGGCACTATATTTGCACTCTGCATGAACGCATGAACTTCCAACTCTGCAGCTGGAATCAGCCAGAAAGTCTCAGGCTTCATGCATTTTGTCAAGATGAATTATGATATAACCTTTCTGCATTTTCAGCCAGCACTTGCATATCCCTTCACAATGAAGGTGCCAAAAGGCATGGCTCAGAGCCAGAGGAAAAACTGCCATCATTCTTAGCAGTTTTCAGATTCGGTGCATAGATTTTGTTACATTATAAAAAAGGTGCCAAAGGCTCTATAGAGACAAAGTCCCCCTTATTCTGCACTGTGCTGTGTATCATGCTGTAAGACTGGAATGTTGAAAGGCCATTTCACATATTTACATTGTAAAGCAGACCAAGGTCTTGAATCTTACAAAACCACTTTGTGTGAGGGAAAGAAGGGAATGAAAACTGTTGTTCTGGCAACCTCAAGTGAGACAAATGTTGTCCCTCCCTGTAGGAAAATGGCATGAGAATGCATAGGCATGTGCACAGGCAGGTTTCACTACAGCTTAGCTCAGGTAGGGTTTCTCATCATATGTGGGTTTCAGAACAATTCCTGAGCACCCTGAGGAAGCGTGGATGCTGCAGCTGAGTTCACCATAAAGGAGAGAATTCCCCAAATTGAGGGAAGAAGACTGGAAGTCCCAGCTCATCAGGTTGGTAAGGCATTTTTGAAACACTTGCCAGAACTATATGGTTCTAGTATTTTGAACGCAATTCATGTGCAGCAAATTAATATGAATTTTTAAAAAAATGGAAAAAGAGACTAGTTGTCACTGAAGGAGAGTTTCTGAAGGACACAAAAGGTTAGGAAGGTCCGACTTTGCTGTTTCTGAAGCCCTCCAACACAATGGGTATTGAATACCTTAAATGTTAAAGAAAGGGCCTTCAAAGTAGACATTGGTCATGTGGTACCTGCTGGAAATAAGACACCATGTACACATAAATATCATATCTACATAAACAGAGCACAAGTCATTGTGCAATAATGCTAAAAAAATCCATTGTTTTTAAAAAACCCAGGATGAGTAATACATTTAATATAAAAAAGTACTGTCTAAAAGCAGTCCACAGTATTGCACTTAAAACACATTCATTAAGGCTCCAAGGTGTTTTTCAAGCTTTCATAAAAGCAGAATTAATGGATGCTGCTAAAACAATAGTGTGATTTGATTTTTGTAATAATAGCTAAAAAGCCTTGTAAAACACAAGATCAAGCAGCAATGAGGCTGGGAACTAGAGAGCTCAGGCTTTCTTTTACACTCAATTAAATAGTTAATCATGTCATGTGCTCACTTTTTAATCACTTCAAACCAATACAGCGTTATGGTAAGTAATAACTTTGTTTTTATGCAAAAGCTTCTGTTGTATTCTTAGTTGCCAGGAATAGAACTGTTTATGAAAAAGTAATTTATAGCAAAAGTTCATGTGAAATATAGAGCTTTATGCATATCAGGCTGTATAAGAACAATTCAGAACTGACAGAAACATCAATATGCTAAAGTTTAATATTAATTCCTCATAGTTCTGGGACCTTTAACCTACAGTTTGTAAAGCTTACATATTACATTTGCTACTCTTTCATAGAAGTTTGTGTCTTTTCAGCTCTTCTAAAACGGATGAAATCCCATTCATAATGTGCAGTGAACAATGAGATTGGTATGGTTTAAAAACTGGGGCTTCATTATGGGCTCTGTTGCTTTCCCATTAAATAGGTGAAAGAAAACCCAGAAGAAAATTAATCATAAAATTTACATGACTTCCATGCAATCTTCTCCTAATCCTAAACCTTACCCCAGCTGTCTCTCTTCAGTGCACAGCTCAAACTCAGCATAAGGGTCTGTGCACAAGCAAATGCACCACTGCCAGCAGCACCCTCAAACCCAGCCCTGCAATCCATAAAAGTTTCTCCAAAACCACAAACTTCACCTCACTTCTTTTATGACATGTTTTCTCTTATTGGAATCTTTCCTTCTGTACAGGTGCTGCCAGCTTCAATTCACTCCAAATGTGCTTTGCCATACTCCAGGGTTTATTTGTATTAATTGCAGCACATTTATTGCCCTGCAAGAGCTCTTATAAAGCTACTGTTTTGTGCAGGCAAATCGACTGGAATAACTTCCCAGTGCTCTTACTTTTCCTTTAGCTTGGTTTATTTCAAGTGCAGCTTTTCTCTGGGAAATATCTCTGTCCAAATGACATGGTAGCATACCGGGGCTGTGTCCTTGCTGCCAGCTGGATTCAAGTGCACTGTACAGACAGGTCACCTGCAACCTCTGCAGAATTCTAAGGCAGATCAGCCTCATGTAATTCATTTGTTGTAAGTCATTCTTTGTACAACTTTTTTCTGCCATGTGGAGGGATAAAAAATTGTATTACATGACTATCCTTCCAGCAGCAGCAGGCTGTATTGCTGTGTCCTTTTTTAGGACTGGCAACATGGGGAGTTAATTTTGTGGAGATACTTGGCACCTTGCACTCTTGCCTTCTTTGGCTCGTGTTCTGTAACAGTTTTTTTCAGGATTTTTTTACCTCTTGCACAGGACAAACTGTATGTTTTGGCTGTTTACCTTTAGGGATAGAGCTACCACTTCTGCAGATCCCTTTAGGTCATCTGGCAGCTTGTTTATACAGCTGGGACCACAAAGAGCAGTGGATTGCATTCAAAAGGATGGCAGAATGAAAACAGATACTCCCAAAGGCTGCAGTCTGTTTTTCTTTGCTGAAAGAAAGGGGCAGTATTCTGTATTTTGTGACAACAGGTTCTTCTTTGGAGTCACGTTCCTAATGCTTGTTCTCACTTGCCCCACAGGGCTCAGCAGTGACCCCATGCATTTCAGACAAGTTGATAGAGACCCAGATCAGTCCTTTTTTTTCCATAGGTGTCTCATTCTCGTGTCAGAGTCATGCACATCGCACAGTCCTTGGAAAAACTGACTGAACTCTTGATTTTCAAGGAAATACGATTAGGCCCAGATGATTGAAGTCTTTGTTCAAGACTCACAGAGCAGAACTCAGGTATCTGGACCACTCCCATCATCCTGAATACAATCTCTGAAATGAAGAAGGCTATTATCATGCATATGTTTTTGTAAATTGGCATCTTGGTATAGGGTTTGTTTGTTTTTTAATCAAGCAGAAAACAAACATCCCAGTAAATTCAAATGCATGGGAATCAGTGGGTGATGCTGAAGGAGGCTGGGACTCCACCCTGAGGAGGTGATGGGGTGAAGGTGGTTGGCTCTGCGGGGTCAGGCTGTAACTGAGCTGTAAGCAGAACACATGGCTTGTGTCAGTAGGAGTTTCTGTTTTAAGTGTAGTGAGAGTGTTTTGCTTATGGAAATGGTCTGCTTAAAAAACTATTTGAGTTTGGAGGGCCTTGAGCTTTCAGCTGCTGAATACAGTGATGTAGAGCTCTGCCTGGCTGGCTTAGATGTTCTTTAAACTTTTTGTTTGAAAGGATTATTGTGCACTGTTAAATTCTGCAGGATTTTCCCTTTATGGGAGGACTGCAGATTTTAATCCAGCCTTCATTAAAAGAAAGTGTGTTAATTCATGGCTTGGAACTGCTTTTGAATTTTTATAGAAATAAAAGGATCTGAACAGCATGCAACTAAAATTAAAAGCCATGGAAGGAAAGTTTCAACCAATGTATTTTCCTGAACATATTTGGAAAACAGTGATACAGAAGCTGTGAATTTATAAATATGAAGCAATATAAAAAGAACCTTGAACTTTGAATCAGAAAGAGGCATGTAATTAAATTTCTCCGTGCTCCATAATTTTCTATTGTATCCTTGTTATCTTTTTTGTCATATCTATTTGCAGCTTCACAAATCCAAAATATCTTAATTTGAATAAAACAAAAGCTTATTCATGCTTGTACTATTCATGTGGTTTAATTGGTTTACAAAATACAAATGTTCTTTGAAAGAAACTGATTTGATTTCAAGAGGCTGGTAGCTGTTCATCAAATATAGTCCTTCTGCTCACAACAGGCAAAGGAACAGAACTAGACATAAATGGGTTTGCTTCAGCTTGCTTTGTTTTTGATCCTGTTTGGGCTGAGCTCTCACTGTTGCTCAGTGAATTCAGTAGGAAAACATTTGGGTTGTAGCTAATTGCATGAACAAAAATAGTTTTCCACATGTGAAGTTTAAATGGAGAACTGAAAATACTTTTCAAATGCTCCACTTTTTTGTTCTAGGTAATATCAGCAAATATCAGACTGCAAAATTCATTATTGCCCTTGGAACACCTGAGCAGATGCTATTATGTGGTAGAAGTAATAGTGATGCATATCACTATCAGTTGGGGTTAGAAAAAGATTCCAGATTAGTTTGATATTCTTTCTCTCAGTCTCTGCTCCAGATGAGCAGTTCCTTAATGAGGGTATCTGGAAAAGAGAGGAAGGGGATGCAGCCTTGCAAGCTTTTCCATCAACCTTCTTGCAGTAGCTGTACAGTAGCAATAAGGCACTACAGCACAGGCTAAACACAGCTAAAACAGCGTGAAGCAGCATGAAGGATGTCTGGTATAATTCAATACAAATGAAGGAGTTAATGTAGGAAACTGTCAATCAACTCATTAAATTGATCCATATGTGTATCTGGAGAATTATCTGTTCTGCAAGAAAACTGCATTTCATCATGTGAGTAGTTAGTAGTTTACTTAATTTTTTTTATATGGTCCTTAATGCAACCATGCAGGGACCATCAGCTGAATAATATTCATGTTGTCTTTTGGGCCCATCTGAGAGTGGGAGAATATATATAGGGTATTTCAGGGAGGCTGCCTGCCACTGAGACATCTTCAGTGATGTCAGCCCCTCATCTCTGTGCCTTCATGAGACCATACCCAGCATGTATAGGCTAAACTCTGAAAGGGAAAAGCACAGAGCTGTCAGTCGAGTCTCTCTAGCTGTCAATATAGTTTATGTGTAACCACAGACCAAAGGGCACAAGAAGATGCACAACTGACAAAGTAAATCAAATCATGGTTGCCAACAGGTTGCAGATGCAGGATAGAACTGACAATGGATGGGCAGTGGAATTATAAGGCAGAGGGAAGTCTCTGAAGGATCTGGAGATCATAGAAATGGAAAATACTGGTTACTGGCAGCAATAATCTAAACCCACACTGTGTTACCTCAATGGGAAAGTATTTGCATGTTAAAAGAGCTTTATGCACAGTCTAATGTGGTGGTAATAGGAAAAAAGAAAAATCTGTTTGCACTGTCATTTGTTGCTCTGCATCTCCCTGAGTTCTGAGGCTACTTTAAAGAAAATATTAACTCTACTGAACTGCAGATTAATTAGTCAAGCTAATGAATAATTCAGATCTTGAATTTATTCAAAGCATCTCTTTTCAGTTTATCTGCTTTGCTAATAGGAAAAGAGAAGACCAGCTTCTTGTTGCAATTTTTTAAAAGCAAAAGCCTCGGTTTATCCTTTGCTAAAATGAACTGGAGCCGGAGTTCACAGTAATGGATTTAGCAACCTGCTGAATAGGCAACTGTTAACCATGGAGTGCTTTTGTTGTACGAGAGATTCATTAGCTGAATGTTCTTTCTGGTGTTTATCTCTTGACTTTCACAGATAAAAGAAGTCTAACAATAGTTTTTTTTTACTTTTTATTTGCCATGTGAAGCATCTTGCTTCACTTTTTCTGTACAAAATCAGCCAGAAATCAGCATGGAATACATGATTGATAAATAAAGATTTAGAATTTTATTCTATTTATAATCTATAGAATACTATAGATTATAGTGTTTTACAGTGATGGAAATAGAGTTGCTTACTTGATGTTGACTGATGGTAGGAAGAGTTGATCACATCTGGTCATTTGTACAAGTGTCATGAGTCCTGTGTTTTCCTATGGGAAAACTGGAAGGGAGCAGGTCTGTGTCCAACCCAGCGCTGCTGAGAAGCCTCAGTGCATTATGCAGGTGCTGTCACCTTCTGTGACCTTCTGAGCCCCTTTGTGTCCCTCCTCCCTTCCTTCACTGCTAACCCACATGAGTGGGAGCCACAGGGCACAACGCTCTGCCCCCTGACCTCGGGACGGTGCCTCCTCTTGACACCAGCTGCTGCACAAGTTTGTGTTGCAAAGTCACAGAGCAGTAGAGATGGCTGGCACACACTGAATGACATGAGTTTTAGGTATTGATCTGGAAAGCTGAGTCCTGCTTCTGAAAAGCTGGTAGCCAGCCTGAGTTCATTGGTACTTGGTGAACATTGTCTGAGCAGGAGGAAAGGGGATGATGGTGGTTGCAGTGGGCTGCTGAAAGCTGTGTCTTTCTGCCACTTCTCTGGATGTGGCACGTACAGAGCAGTGCTCTGCAGAGCAGAGAGTAGTAGGCTTTGCCCATCTCAATTTGATTTGACCACTGCCAATGAAGAATGGATAATTGTTATTGTTACTGCTCACTCTTTTAAAACAAGACTATTCAGAGCCAGCTTTCAGACATCTTCTAAAAGCCCTTTTCTGGTGTAGGCAGATTTGCAGGGACATAATATATTCTTGTTCCCTAAAGGTTTTCCTCCACCTGCTTAGGTGTAGTCCTCTGATGTTATACAGTTGCTATGGAAATAAATGACATCACTGTCTGGGGAACATGGCTTCATATGAGAAATCAGTAAGTAGAGCAAATGAATTGTCAGGCAGCTGTGTTGCCTCCCTGTCTTACTAATATGGAAAAAAAAAGATGTGGATGAGAAAGCGATAAATAATTTTTTTTCCCAAGGAAGTATGTGTTTTCTGAGCCAAATGTCTAGTCAGCTTTTAGACTTCAGTAGAACTACTGGTAATCCCCTTAAAGATGTATAGAGAATTCCAATCAGTGACTTGGTAATTTCCCACTAGCAGCAGCATCACATCTTGTGTTCCAGATATTTCCATTGCATTTTCTGGTTTTGGTACCATCTGGACAGTAGAATGCCATAAAAGGAGCTGGGAGAGAACTGACTGCAGAGATAATTGGGACTCCTGCAATTCCCCTCATTAGGTGCTTTGGTTGCTGCCTGTGCCTTCAGGCTGGGCACGGTGTGCACGGAGTCCGCCTGCCTGTGGAAATCTGGGTGCCACCGCTGCTCCCCCTGTCCAGGGAATTCAGTGCAGCGCTGCTGAGCCCTGCAGGTGGAGGTATGTGACACTTGGCAGCCGCACTAGAGCCCAGCCCACTTGTTGTGGTGATTTTACACGTAAGGTATCTCTTCCTAGGAATGAAGGGGTTTTTCCTGTTCCTCCAGGGGTTGTTATGGGTGGATTGCTGAAGATGTATGGGTGCAGGTAAAAGATGCTGCTGTTGCTGTTGCAGCATCTTTTAAGTAGTGTCAGTGCAATAGTCCCCAGGAGGAACACAACCAAATTAAGGTCCTAATGTAAAGCATGTGTCCTAAATACCTCTTTCTGACACAGTTCATCAGTTAAGGAAATTAAATTGAAAATGCTTTAACTACCAGAAAAAAGGACTCTGGAGTAAGTGTTAACTTCTGTACCTCAAAGAAAAATCTAAATGGTTTAAAAACCTAGATAAGGTCTATTTTGTGTGTCATGTATGAAAACAGCTATTATTATCAGAAATAAAGCAGCTAATACTTCGCAGATTACAACATTTTTCATTGTAATGATACTGGTTCTTACTAGTCATGTGTGATGGATAGTCTTAAAAGGATTAGCAACAGATTCACTTCTTCACAGCAAGGCTGAGCACAAGACTGTGCTATTCAGTGGATTTGCTGTCACTTCATGAGACATTAGCCTCTTCGTGACTGGAGTGCACTTGAATCCTGGGATAATTTCTGGATGAATCAGCCGTGCAAGAAAAGCACTTTCAGAGGTAAAATATATATGTTGTATGGACCCATCTAGGCATTAGTAGGTTATTTTGCAATTGTTCTTTAAACTAAATTGGACTTAAAACATACATAGAAAGGAGTCCAGCTCTGACAGGATGTGTCATTACAGCGGAGATGTCAATGTAGGACTGCTGTGGTTAATGGTTGAATGGAGGAGTTCAGCACTGTATACTGTGTGGCTGATCTCTTTGTTCCTAAGCATTATATTTATCATTTACCAGTTGTACAAATGCAAAGGAAGCAGTAACAGAGTCACCCAAGCATGCCCATTTCAGCAGCCTGAGCTGCATGTAGAAAGATGTTGTATATGTGTAGCTTTAAACTGAGATATTTCAAAAATTGCCAGATGTTACTTTTATGTGTGAAGTCATGTATCTGTGGAAGGCACAATGGCAGGAGGGTTTGGTGTAAAACCTGGTTTTTGTAGCCTTCGAGACAGTGCAGATTTGCCCGCTGGTGTGATTTGGCTCACCTTAGTTTCCTTTTTCCAGTAACTTTCCCCTCCACGTCCCAGCACAGCACAGTGATGACTAATTGACCAATCCCCAAACTGGTATCAGAAACCTCACACAAAAAGGTTGAATTTGTAGTATTTTCCTGTTTTAAGCACTAGGGAGAAAAACAGAATTGGGAGAAATTTATCTATGTGAAACAGGCACTGAAATGTCATAGAAACATTTTGGTAAGAAACAGGTCTTACACTTTGTCTTCTCTCTTCTTTAGAGCTGCATATGACAGCAGGAAATTGTTTTCTTTGATGTCTTTCTGTTTAAACTACTGGTACATTAAGACTTTGGGGTGCGAGATCACCGAAGTAGCAGGAGCAGCCTTCAGGGACATGGCACATAGTTCTTGGCAGAGGTCAGTCCTGTCTGCTTCGTACACACAGTTCTATTGAAGTTGATAAAACTATTTGTGTGGCCAAAGCAAGCAAGATTTGGCTCTCTTGGGAGATAGCTTTTAATAGCAGATGTTCACTAAGAAGCCCTGATCCTGTTGTCCAGAAATGTCCTTCATAATAAAGGAGAATAAAAACAGAGGAAAAGTCTGTTCAGAACTTTCTATGAGCTATTCTTCAGAGCAGAATAGCTCATAAAGTGTATGTTTTTCATGAAATATCTATTTTTTATGAGGTTTTTGCTGTAGCATCCAGCTAGTCAAAATGAGGAGCACTCATGCAAATACAACCGTGAGTTCACAGAAGCTGCCTAAATAAATAAAACAGGCACGGTTTTGCTTATTAAATAGTGACTGTTTTTCAGCTTTACTTTAGCACATCGGGGAATTTCAGCATGCCTCTCCAAGTCAGAGGAAGGAAAATAATAGGATGGAAAGTGAGAAGTAGCAGAAGGCACAGATCTAGCTAATGATAACAGTAGGGGCAGACTGCTTGCCATCTTCGAAATGACAGATACAAATATTCTTAAGTTTGTGCTGCAACTCCTCAAATTTATTGTGGACTGCTTGCTATTTTGGAGCATGGAAGAGGGACTGAAAGTTCTCTGGAGCCAGAAAGGAGCCTTGATGTTTCCATAATGCAAAAAATGGGTCTGGAATCTGTTACATTATTTACTATTTATTCCCATTCCTCTGTAGAGCTAACAAATGTCTGCTATCCCTTCTAGCTGCCTTTAAAAATTTTTTAGACCACAAATGACCATTAAAGGTATCAGGCAGCAACATCTGTGAGCATAGATTGCAGTAGCTGGTACAGCCATACCCAGGGGAGGAGGCATAATCAGCTCAAAATAGTTGACCAGACAGCTCCCACTTGGCAGGGCAAGGTCCCCTGTCACACGGGGCAGATCAGTCCCCTGCCCACGCTGGGTGAGCTCTGCTCCATGGGCTCCTGGCCAAACACCTGGCTAGCCAGCACAGAGAGACCACAGCTATGGGAGGGATCATCAAAGTGCAGTGGCTCAGTGTCCTTTATCAAGCTCCTGGATAATGCATGCAAATTCTGCAGGACGTGTGTGCAAACAACACACGCTCAAAGGTTAAAGCTCTCTTATGCAGGGAGCAGCTTTCTGATGTGGTGGCAAGAGGAAGTGATGCATGGAAGCAACATTAATTAAATGTCACATTTTGGAAAGATTAGGTGCCAGGTCATTGGGTTAAAATACTGGTGCTGAGTAAAACAGAAAACATGAGTCTTAAAATAGTTTCTAGAAACCTTATCTTTATAATTTGCTTACATTCTGGTTGTTGCTGGAAGCCCCAGTCAGCAAACTGCATTATGCTAAGTGTGTTCATGAAGCACTTCAAAGCAGTCTCTTCCTTAATAAGCACTGGGCTTCTCTCTCTTCCTCCAAATCCATATGTGAGAAGCCACAATTGCCTGCTCATTTATGCACTGTGCCTACAGAAGGTGATAATGTGCCAGTACACAAGTGGCTGTATCTCGAGGTAGTATTTATAAAAATTACATATTGAAAACAATTTTGTCTGCTGTATATTTAAGTAAATACAAGATGGAGGTGGGAATTTGTTATAAACTTTTCCAGAGAGCTAATTACTGTGTAAGGGGAGATGCTTGGTGTAAGCTCCAGCCAGGCTGAAGGGCAGGATGTGTCCCCTTGTGCTGTGGGAGTGCCTGGAAAGGGATTCTGCGTGGGAGCAGAGCAAGCAAGGCAGTGTCTGCTCAGGTGTTTTGAAATCCTTCAGTGCTGAGAGGTAATGCCCAGGAGAGTTTGGGAGGCTAGTTCCAGCAGTCTCTGAAACAATATTGATTCTTAACAAATCTGTAAAAACATGGGAGATTCCAAAGGCCTGTGGGACTCATAGGCCCTTCTGGTGTTGAAAAAGGGCTGAAAAACATAACCCTTGAGCACAGGTTAGGTTGGCTTAATATTAGCTACAGGCATAAAGGGGCCAGCTTGTTTGGGACTCTGTATTAATTTAATACTCCAAAGTATTAAAGGCTAAAAATATAATTCCTACTTATTATGGTTTAACCACTAGTAAATTTGTCAATGCTTTTTTTCTTTTGATAGGTTATATACCTTTAATGATTAAAAAACCCAGTCTTTATATAATATCCTTGGATTTCTCTAAATCATTTGAACTATTAGTTTGTGTCTTTTTGATTAAAAGCTAAATCCAGAGACCTCACATCATATTGAATTAAGCAGCTAAGTGGATTTAAAACTTGAGATTTTTGAAATTAATTTAGTGTGTACATACAAACAATGAGACCTGTTCATGTCTTCCCATAGCTCTTGTTGACAGTGCAGGTTTTGTTGGTAGGGTTTGCACATGGAAGTGCAAGTTGTGAAGACATCAGCTTACAGAATGATGTCAATCACTTTTGTTTTCATTCAGACAAAAGTAAGGTAAATATAGCAAGGAACTAAGAGCCCGACTTAACACAAATAGGTAAGAAATTATGTATTTGTTAAATGGTAATATTAAGCTGGTTTTAGCTATTATAACCAAGCCTAGCTTGAGCTATTATAAAAAATCAGCTCTAAGCAATCCAGCAAGTGAAGCCTGATGTGCAACCTGAAGTGCAGGGAGAGAGATGTTGGGCTTGAAAAGGGATCACATATCTACCACAGAGAAATGAAATAGTGTAGAGAACCATGAAAGTCAATTCTAACGTGCAGATGGCTCCATTTGTACTCCCTTCTCAGAGCAGCCACTGAATTGCAAAGGCTGCAGCAGCTCAGGCAGCAGGGTCTCTCAGTGGGCAGAAGTTAATGGTTGGCAGTGCAGTAGTGGCTGATGAGGGCAGGATTGCTTCACAACCCCACCACGGCTCCAAAGGCATGCTGACTAATATGTACATGGTTTGTGAATAAAACAGACACGTGGGAGTGCAGAATTGTTAGTATACTGTTATTTAGCTCAACAGATTCAGTGCCCATGGGTTGAACAGCTTCTTTTTGTGCACAAACTCTGGGGAAGGTGTTTAAATAAGAGTTTCTATTTTAAGTGGTCATTTCTGAGGCCCTGATAGCTGTACTCAGCTTCTTGGAAGAGCAGCATCATTTTGTGCCAGCTTTAATTCAACATTTCCCCCCTTACCCCATTTTCTCCCTCTCTTATGTGAGGGATTTTCAGCTTGCTGCCCTGGAACAAAATGGTCACAACTGTCTTGGATGTTTTCTTTTTTTTTTTTTTTTTTTAATAAACCCGCTCTCCTCATTTACTGGGGCCATTTGTGGAGGGGCTGTGTCAGCATCTGCTCCAGAACAGCTCCGTGTACCAGTCAGCAGGGCAGTGGGGAGATGTTTGGCAGAGTCCTCCATCCCACCCACCTCCTTTGACAGCTGGATGCCACCAGCAACAGCAACAGGGCTTCATGGTGTTTAACACTGCAAAGCCCTGCATGCTGCTGGGCTGCATGGATGCACTTGCAGCTCAGTGGGTGCCTCAGTGGCAAATTAAATTTTCCATTCCTGGACTCTGTACAGACATAAAATTAAAATTAAAAAAAAAAAAAAGGAGAGCAAATTCAAAGAATTTAAAAGAAGGATAATTTCACTCTCTTGTGACATCTGCATTGGGCACCAAAGTGCCAAGATGTGCAAATTCTCTGAGTGCACACTGTTTGCAGGAATGAAGCTTCAGTCAGTACCCTTCTATGAAATCATTAAAAAGAACAATCCAGGCTGTCAGAGGTGTGTCTTTATTAATTGAGCTGGAACTTTAGATTGGTAGAGAATGTGGCCGGCAGGTGCTGGCAGATGCTGATTGCCTTCAGCTATTAGTAATAACCCCAAAGCATTTGCTAAATGTTGCTTTGAGATATGTGAAATGAGTTGTCAGCTCTCACTGTGCTTTAAGATCTGCTGAAGCAGTGACTCAGTGAGCAGAGCTGCTGATCTCAGCCAGGCTGGACTAGTCTGAATGGTACTGGAAGGGCACAGCATGGGGTGACAGGAATGTCCCAGGTATGGCTTGTCTTCTAAATGGCTACAGACTTTCAAGGTCAAGGTTCTTCACCCCAGAAAAAGAATACAGAAAGGAGATGCAGACTCTACAAACGTGGAGCAGTATGAATAAAATAGATTGGAAACAAATGCTTATTTTTGTTCATAATAAAGCAAAGATGCCTCAAGTGAAACTGTCAGGTGGCACTTGCAGGCCCAAAGCGTATACTTCTTTTTGTACAAGAAATATCTAAGCTTAACTATTCTGTTAGACATATTTTGGTGGGAATGTTAAAAGCAGAGCTGGTTTCAAAAAAGCAAAATCATAATGGAAAAATGGTTTGGGAGTTACTGCTGGCCTGAGTAGTCTCTTAGTCATAGATATCTAAAATTTGTCCAGGGGACCTGTACTAGAAAAGGGTCACCACCTAATGCTCTCCTCTAAGTCTCCCATGTTCACAACTGTCAAAGAAAGCATAGCAGATTCTTGGTTCACCTATTTCAGCCATTGTTTATGTGATCATTCAGAGATTTGAGAGGTTGGGTAGGACTCCTTTTTCTTTGGTATTGACCTTTCCCTCCTGCATATGCACTGTCATTAGAGAAGGACATACCCTATTTGCTTGTGTAGGCCTACATCAATATAAAAAATGAAATTTATCCTGAGCAAGCATCCTGCCCTCAGGAGAAAGCAAGCATCCTTCTCTTTTGTGAGGCTTTCCATTGAATTTACTGAGATGATCATCATGACTAACAACTTATTAGCAAACTAGGTGACGCACAGATACTGGAGGTTGAAGAGAATGCATGTAAACAAAACACATTAATGTTTTAATTGTGGTACTGGCTGGGCTAGTACAAATGTTTTGGTCACTACAGGTGGCCTGAGAAAAGGCCCTCATCTAGGAGGTGAGCATTTGACCATTGAAGGAAGAAAACAGTGTGACACCAGAGAAAGTTGGTATGGTGGTTCTTTTTTTCTTTTTTTAATATTAACTTTTTTTTTTTTTGTGCTGGCTGCATACTCTGAGAGGCATATTTTCTCCCCTGTCGTGGAGCTGTATTAGTTTTTCAACAAAAGGCACAAGGGGCCTGACAAGGCACAGATAAAATCATACTGAGCTGCGCTTCCTGGAATGTGGCACATCAAACAAGCCTTTGTTGGTGCTTAAAGAGCCTGTTTCGTTTAGATGCTATTGAGACAGAACACATTGTTTTCACAGACCCTGGGAATTATGCCCATAAAATGCGTTCAGCAGTTACATTTATGAGGCTCAATTCAGCACCGCTCCGGTGCTGTCTGGGGACCTTTAAAGAGCAGACGTGAAAGCAGAGCCGTGATGCTCCGGGTGCATCTCTTCTGCTGCGCGGGGCCGTCTCTCGGCGCAGGGCCCGAGCGCCCCTGCCCTTCCTGCCCAAGGGACACAGCCTGTGCTGGCTGGCACCTGGCCTGGGGGCTTCTAGGGGTGGTGGCTTGTGCTGGTCACACATTCAGGGGCGAGACTGCTGTGGTGCATCAGGGTTGAGGCCGTGGCTCCCTGAACAGGGCAGGTTGATGTGCAGGGCACCAGCCAAGACTGCAGCCCCTGTTTGGGCTGGTGCTTCAGGCACAGTGCCCGGGAGCTGTGGCACCTGTAGACAGCAGGTCCTTCCAAAAGCTGCCAGGCTGGCCGGGCTCAGCTCTGCAGCCTCCAAGGCTTCTCTTGAGCTGGCTCTGCGTCTTGTTGGGTGGATGGTGGGTGACCTGACCAACAGGGCCAGTTCTTGGGCAGGAGAGAGAGAGGAGGGAAGAGATCAATCTTTACTGTATTGAAAGCATTTTTCAATAAAATTGAAAAATTTATTTTTCTGTATTTTGAATAGACTGTATTTTAGTATTCTGTATTTCAGAATAGACTTTTTCTTTGTGGAGGCAATTAAAATTATAAATTCTCCTTGTCTTCCCTGCCTCCTTCCCTAGCCTGCGGTAGGGTATGGTTGAGGGTACCAATGATGTAATATTTATATATAACACTTTGTAACAATATCTAATATATTATTATGCAGTAGTTGTGCAATGTGACATAAGTATTGTATAGTGTTACTCATATTCTGTGTAATAGTAGAAGTCTTTCCCCCTGCACTTTTTCTACTGGCTCTGCTGAAATGAGGGCCACAGCTCAGAGTACTGTGCAGAATTTATTTTATATTCCTCAGTGCTAATTCCTAAAAAATGACAATAACAATATTTGGCAGTTTTAGGGAAGGGCTGTCTAATCTGTTGATAAATACTGACAAGGTATTTTGTGAGTATTAATATGTAGGAAGATTACTTAAATACAGATGGACAATTTCTGAAACTTCTAGAGAAGTTCTGTGTGTTTTGGGGGATACTCCTTCAGGGATGTTGCTGACTCTTAGATACACGTATGCACTATCCATAATTACATGTATTTTAGCACACACCTGGATCAGCTTCCTACATTACTGTGTGGTTTTAGGATTGCACTGCTGACACGAGAGTGAGTCTGTGGAAATGTATGGTTTGGGGCTCAGAACACGCTCTGTGGGGGGAGTTTGGGTTTGGATACGATTTAAGCCACACATGGAATTTCACCTTTTGCCTCTACAGTGTGACCACTCCTGTCAGGCACCACCAGCTGTTCAGAGCCTGGGGAGAGCCTAGAGCAGCTTTGGAGTTGAGAGCGCCACAGGCCTCTGAAATTAATTGCTCCTTGCTCCTAGATTAGGAGTGAAATAGAAAACTGGCACTATGTGCTGATGTATTTCTTATGTGATTTTGACTACATGAATCTGGTTATGTAAGACAGAGATGTACAAACCCAGGCTGTGTTGATTTGCTGTATTGCAGCGGTTGGTGGCATGTGCTTATTTTAGTTTCAGTTTGGATATTTTTTGACAGAAAAAAAAGTTTAGCTGGAATGGAGCTATACTTTCCAAGAAAAAAATAAAGTTGTTTTGCTCCTGCCATAGCTTTCTCCATTACCTGAACTGGTACAATGTACTCTACTTGTTTTGAGCTGTACACTGTATCTTCAGCCAGCACTGTTTATGGTGCCACTACCCAGACCTACTTCCCTGCTGTACATAAAATGTAGGTTTTCCTTATCTCTCTGTCTGTACAGTGTGCCCACATGATTTGACTAAAGGTCATGCCTTCCTGCTTACACTGTGTTTCTTTCTTGGGACTGTTTTTGGGTTTGCGGGATTTTTTCTGTTGTTGATTTTTTGTGTTGTTGTTTGGTGGTGGTTGTTTTTTGGTTTTGTTTTTTTCCTTAGCCAGTTGATTTAGCAAAAAACCTTAGCGTTTCAAATCTATGCAGCCAATTCCTTTAGAAGCATACACTCATGGCAGGGTGAGTGCTCTTTGGGCTGGAGGTGTGACACCTGGAGATGTGCTCTGTCAGGACATGGTTTTTCTACAAAATATTGTCTGTAAAAGGCTGCAGCCTGGAAAGGGAACGTCCTCTTGTGAACACTGAGGATTTAGTGTCAGTGCCCCAGCAAAAGGCAGAGACCACTCTAAATGCCACACTCTGGAGCACAAGGCAGATGTGTCACATGGTACAGAGATTCAGCCTCCGTGCTCTGGAGCAGACACTTGAGAAGGAAACGAGTTGGCCAGGATTTGAAGATGAGTGCTGGAGCAGTGTGGGATTTGGCAGAGCTCACCCTGAGCTCTCCAGCATGACCTGCACTTCTGGCTGGCTCAGAATTCTGAGTCATGGCAGAAAGGGATCTCCTGGAGAGAGGGTGAGTGGTACTTCATGAAAATCAGGCCCACCCCCCCAGGGTGTGGCAGGGAGGCTATCTTGAAATAAAAGGCCCAAACTTGCCCACCACTTTTGAAGTTAAGGAATTTAATCAGTTTAATAATTTGGACCCACTTCATCAAATGTGTAAGCATGTACATAAATCTAGTGTTATGAGAAGCCTTAAAGCTAAAACGAGGCACAGTGTTTGTAGTGCTAATTGGTGAATGATAGCCTGGAAAGGCTGTGCCTTCTCACCAGGGCACGTCTTAATTCTGGTTCTACAGTGGAGTCCCCTTCCTTTCCAGCTGGTCAAGTTACTTTCTTTGGATAATAAGAGAAAAATACTTCTTTCCCCCAGCTGATGTCAGTCTGATGGATTACCTTCTTTACATGGAAATTCTGTAATGACCAGCTCCAAAATATTTTGAAATTTTGCAGTCTCTTCACTACCTGTGGCTACTGCCAGTGCTTTTGTCTCTCTGCTTGTTTTGAGCTGGGAAATAAAAGGCTATATTTAGAAAGACAGGATTTTTTGATCTATAGCAAATAACTATTAGGGAAGAGGAGTGATGAAGTCTATAAAATTCCTGGATGAAAATAGTGACAGAGTATATCTACCACCAAGGCTGTACTGGATGAAACAGATTAAAAATCGCTTAGTAACTTGCTTTCCAGAGGAACTTGCTTGCAGAATTCTTGCTTGTTCATCATTTTTGTTTCAGTGCTGCACTCAGATTTAGTGTTGTTTCATGTTAAGTGTGTAATTTTAGATCTGCTCAGCTGTTTCTCCTGTCCTTTCTCAGCTAATAGAAACAAAATGAATCATCTGTATTTCAGCAATGCTGTCTGTATCTTAGCTAATGAGATTTCCAGGTAGATAATTCTTGGATTAGTTACCAGTGTTTGCAAACCCCAGACCTGGACTGGGTACTTGAGAAGGTGATGAGAGCAAAGTGGAAAAACAATGTACTAAAAGGTAGATTAAACAGTTCAATGTGTTTTGCAACACACGCATAAAATGCTTTGGAAAAATGTTGGCACTGCTCAGATAAGCATCCTATGGGTAAGGAAGGCCTGTGTAACTGGAACTCACCACCTCTGCAGTTATGCAATATGGTACTTTTGTTTCTTACATACTTCTTCTTGCAGAAGAAATTTTACTTTTTCAGTTTTTTAACCTTATATTTTATGTTGATTCCTGTTGCTTTAATACTTTACTGTCTGCTATGATACTAATCATAGTACAAGCATTAATCTGGTGGCTTTGGATAAACAAATCCATTTGTCTCTGGCTCAGCTGATTTATCTGTAGAAGTTAATCATGTTTCTCAGTGATGAGGTGTAGCTTATTTGAAAGAGCTCTCTTGAAGGGATCACCGCAAGTTTGCTGTCACCTGTGAGTTCAATATGGACATCTGGAGCAGGATGAGACCCCACCCTATGCACAAAATCTCCCAGGTTTGCTGGGGGAAAGTGAGAGGTGCAGCACATTCTGATTTGTTTTGCTAGAGGATCTGGAATTGCCTAAGTAGATGATGACGCCTGGTGCCTGCATGCAAGAGACTTTTCTAATTAAAAGACGCCTCTATTAGCATAGAGATGCCAGGAGAAAGCAGAGTTATTTTTAAAGCTTCCTTTCATACAGAAACTATTTTTGAAATGCTAATGGTGGTATGTTTGCCTTGTGCTGCTGTATCATAAGCAAAATTTGCAAATGTTTAAATGCTATCCTATTTTGACGCTTGGCACCGTCCGCTCAAATTCTGCTGACAGGTTTTTACAGCTTGTTACTACAAGCACTGAAGCTCCAGCCTGGAGAAATACTTTGCATCGTGAATGTAGAGCCATTCAGTGTATGCAGTGTCTCTTCAGAGTCCAACAGAAGGGTTCAGTGCTCACTGATGGAAGCTGTCTGTGGCCTGCAGTTGGAGTTTTAGCGGAGGACCATTGGACTTTGCCCTGTGGTGCTTGTTCAGAGAGTAGTTAAAAGGCCTTAGGTTGTATTTTAGCCGGGAAGAAGACTTTTATAAAGATATGGTGATTATTTAAAGAGGTTTTTGTGCTTTGCTGATTCTGGGCAGAGTACAGAAACCACAGTGAACCAGAACCACCTAAGTCCCTAGGGATTTACACATGCCTTGCAGTGCGTTGTTCTGCACAGTGGTAACTTCTGCCTCCGGGCATAAGAAGTCCGCAAAAGGGATTTTCTTTTGTTGCTTGTTTTAGTGTCTTTATTGGAGAGTCTTCTCCTGGCAAAACCAGGAAGTTTTTGGCCTCTATGGAGCTGAGCAAACAGATTTTCTCCCCCTTTACTCTCTGTAAGTTAGAGGCTATTCTGGGGAAGCACTAACTTTTTTAGGAGAGCAAGCAGCCCATTGAATCTCAAAATGCTGAGTGCACAAGTAGTTTATTGAGTTAGAATTCAAATAGCCCTGACTTGGAAACCAAGGTACATTGACTCTTATCTGTAGTTGCTGCAGTCTGCTGATTTTGAATTTGCACAGCTGAGGCTTCCATTTGAATGGCAAGAAAATAGTGAGACCTTTCAGCATCCTATCACCCTCTGAACACTGGCACAGTAATATGTCTTTTCTTTTGAACTGCCCTGGTAATTTTTTGACATTACAGCAAGCATTTAAGACTTTCTCACCGTGAAGATGTGCAGACAGATGTGTCATAAGGTACTTCATGTTCTCTCAGCTCTCACAGCCTTCTTCTGTACTAAGGAGATGAAGTTTTCGAAGAGGATAAGGAGAAGTGTAGCTAAAAATAAAGATAATTGGATGATAACAGTGAGGCAGTCTCTAGTTCAGGCTCACTTTGCAGTTCAGAGTTACCCTAAGGTAACTGATTGCTATCTGGCCTAATCTGCCTAATATCAATGGGAAGCTTTTCCTTGACGTCAGGGACCTTGGGGACCAATTTTGCCATGCATACCATGAGTGGTGCAAGCACTTCCAGTGAACAGTGACCTACCTGGGCTACAGTTCCACATGTACTGGCAAGTGGGATATCTGCCATCTTTGGCTGTTGTTGGGCTGTGCCAGTTAATTCAGTAACAGTAATTCAGTAAAGCTGGTGTGTGGAGCTGAGAAATGACATGGTGATGGGGAGCCTGAGTGGCTTTTGAAGAAAGAACCCTTTTTGCAGGGCTCAGCTGACAGAGCGGTTCTGTAGTTACAGGGGCTTTTATTGTATAGACCACTTGGGATGTCTTCATATCCTTTAAGGAGCAGCTGCTGAATGCGTCTTGCATCTGCCCCAGGGATCTGGGCTGCAAGGTGTTTGTATCCCATCCATGGGTCTTCCCAGCTCTCCTTTCACTGGTAGCAGCTTAAAACTCTTCCATGTTTTCCTGGGCTATTCTTTTGGATATAAGCAATTGCCGAGCATTTTGCAGAAACGAAAACTTCAAGCAGGTGAGGAGAATGGTCTGAGCATTTATTATTTGAGGTTGACAAGGACCCACAGGAGATTTTGTATGTTAAGCCACGGTCCCTTCTGTGAAATCCTGGGAGAGCCAGGCTGTGTGACTGTAGGCAAATGGATGTGGGAAAGGCAGAGGAGTACTGAGAGGCATGGATAGAAGAACAAAGGGAATTAAGTGCTTGCTGGTGTGTATCTCCTAATGATCTAGTGTAAGATCTAGGGAAAAAGGTGGTACAAATCATGTGATGGGGAGGATAGGAAGATTAAAAAAAACCTATTAAGCTTTTGTTGTAATGATAGTGCTCTGTGGAAAATGAAGTGCTTCTTATCTTCTTACTTAGTTAAAATATGTAATTGTTCAAAATTCCACCACTGGAAGGTGAGTCATAAGATAATTGCAGTTGATCTGCAGGATAGCTAACATTTTAATAGAAGCAGAGGATCCTGACATCCTTTAAAAATGCTGCTTTCAAAATACTGAAATGCACAACGTGTATAGTCTGGCTTGCTTTCCACATGTAATAAGGAATATGTACTTTTCATATCAACATGTGTGGACCATAAAAAAGCAGCTGTCCTTTGGCACTGCATTTCCCCATAAGGGCTCCCTGCTGTGAACAGGAGCAGTGCTGTTCTCCCAAAGAGCAAGGGGCAGGGAGCAGCAGAAAAAAAGAGCAACAATTTCACTTGTGTCTGCTTGTTCTGAGAAGCTTTTACTGCTCTCATGCTAAAATAAAAATAGCTTCCTCTTCGACTGAGCACAGTAGCATCTGCCTGCCGCAGGCAGACAGTGCCAGTGTCCAAATTATTGTGAATGCTCATTTGTTGGGCTGGAAGAATAACTAAAAATTTTCTTAATGTATGTAATGTAAATATGGAGTAATGTTTGTGGGAGATCAGGAGAGTGGAAGGACAGCTTGGGATGACAGTTTGAAAAATGTGGCTTTTTGGGGGGTTACTGAGGTTCTGGAGCCAAGCTCTGTTTGTAATAAACTGCAAAGTGAAAAGCTCAGGGAAAGATGAATGTGAAGGATTTAGCATCAGGACACTTTGTCAGTGATGAATGGAACTTGGCTACTTGTGCTGCTTGGCAGTTTTACCTCTGCGCGGTGCCTGTACCCTCCGGGCCATCTGTAATCACACTGGCTGTGGCTCTTTGGACCCACAGCACAAACCAGGACAGAGCAAACAGTTCTGGTGTCCTGCTGGTGCCTCAGCTTTTTAATCAAGTACAGTACATATCCACTGTGACAAAGAAGCAAACATTTTCAGGTTTATTAAAATAACTTTTAAAGGGCTGCATTTGGAGATAAAACATCCTTTGGACTGTTATAAATTACTGTTGTTATCTTGGATGAAATTAATTTCAGAGTTCAACTTCATCCCCCTGAAGAATACCATTTATTTGTTGTTATCCTGAAGCTTGCTTCAATTTTTAGCCTGGTGTCAGTCGTAATGTAGAGAAGGGGAGCTGCAGTGGCTTCATTTCAGCTGGACAAACCTCCAGGCTGGGCTGCTGGGAGGGTGCAGGCTCACTGTGCCAAGGACCAGCTTTCCCTTGCTTCTGGAAGGAGGGGAGCAGCTCTGGCTGTGAGCTGGCTGCAAGGCTTAGGATGGAGCAGCAAGGAGCCTGACAGGAGCAACCATCAGCAGGAGCCACGACAGCACTGTCTGAATTTTATTAGCTTTATTTCAATAAATTTTATTATAAAATAAATTTTATTATTTAAATGAATTTTATTCATTTTATCTCACTGCCAGGATTTTATTTTCCTGAGGGATAGAGATTCCGCAGTGCTGATGATAGGGTAGTCTTGTGCTTCACATCCCTGCTTGTTCCTGGGGGCTTTCCTGAGTTTCTTTTTTCTCATTTAGGAGTTGGAGTTCAATGAGCTTCATGGATCCCTTCCAACCTAGGATATCCTATGATTTAGTTAAATTAAATTTGCCAGTTGTGACTCTTATGTACAGATGAAGCCTGATTTTGCCATCACTTCTTGACAAATCTTTCCAGGTCAAAAAAGAATAATTATTTTCTCAAAATTCCTGGCCTTGCTTACCCACAGTGGCTGCATGTGCGAGACCAGTCAGATTCTGCACGCGTGCCTGGGATGAAGCAGTGGGTTTAAATGCACAGCTGTGGAAGGAGCTGTATTTCTGCTAGGGGAGAACACTCACTCCTTGCCGGTCCCTCCCAGCAGAGCTCTCTGCAGCCCGGCCAGTCTTTTGTGGAAGGGCAGTGGCGGCTGCCAGGCAGGTGCTGCTTCCACAGGTGGTGTGGGCATGCTCCTGCTGCCCCTGAGGAGCAGGGGGGTGGCTAGGAACCGAACTGGTCACTGATGATTGCTCCTGATAGGTGCCGGAGACAGTCTCCCTCAAAGTTTGGGGCTGCATGATTTCCATGGCTTTCAAAACTTAGCAGTTCCTCCAGACTCCAGAAAATGTGCATAACAAGGAGAACCAGAGGAGAAAAACTAACACCTGCCATGCTACCTTGCAAGATGGTTCATCAGTCATGCCTCCTTTAAGAGAACACCTGGAACTGGAGAGATCAGGCAGCCGCATCTGCCCTCACCCTCAGCTGGGAGACCAAAACGATCAGGATTTCATCGTCCCTGCCATACACCTGAGTTCTGTCCAGATGGTGCACATAGACAGCTGGTGTCTAGGGCATGACAGTCCTTTAGGGGAAGTTTGTCTTGCACACACATCCCATGTCTCTCCTACTTGCCTGGCAGCTACATTTTTGCGTTCTCCTTATTTGAGATGTGTAATGACAGACTTTAAACAGCGCATCACGTAATTAGCTCTGAATGCATAATTTAACTCCACTGCCAAGAGTATGGGAAAGTGCCTTGCCCTTGCTTAATGCAACAGATGAAATGCAATGTATTCAACTCAGCATGGTAAAATAGATGTCTTTGTCTTAAAGCAGGTCTATATGAATGTTCCTCAGAGCTTACTCTGCTGTCACTTGCCAGTTTATACCATACTGGTTAAAACAGATTCTGCTAGAAAAGTTTCTGTACAAAAAAAGAATAGCAGATTGAAGTTCCAGTTAGGGCTCGGTGGTTCCAGTTTTACTGCCTGGAGTGGTTTGCATGGCAATAATGGCATTCACAGATGTTGAAGTTTATGTTCCATAAATGACAAAGAGGCATCGTGCAGTATTGACTGGTTTGTTCAAGAGTGGGTACTGGCATAGTGTGAATGTGTGCTGTGTCTGCCTGGGGCACCAGTGTGGTGGAGCCCAAATGTGATGCTACAGGCTCTCCTGATAGAGTAAGGAGCAGCTTAGCAATATTTTCTTTCCATCACCCTGGTGAATAGCTTCCTGTAGCATCATTTGTTTTGAGATGAAGGTGTTGCTGTTCAGTGATACGAGACATTAAGAAAACACTCCTGTGTTTCGTTTCTAAGCTGATTAAAAACGTGCAGGAGAGGATATTCCCTTCTGGGTTTGGCAGTTCCAGAAATAACTGTGATTATTTCTGCATGACTTTCCTGTTGTCTCTGAGGTTTGGTTGGTTTAAGAAATTGAGAGCAATAAAAATGGTGCCAGGCTGTAAGTCTGTCTGAATTTGATAGATGTACTTTTCAGCCCTGGTGTCACACATCTCCTTTCTGTGCTATTGCACAATGTAGTGATTCACTCAAGCTTTTTTTATTTATCTTTGCTCTTAAATCTCTGGACACGATAGGTCCTCTTGACTGTTCTACCAGCTTAGCGGTGCCAGATTTTAATTTGCTCCTAGTTAAGCTAAAAGCTTTCCTCAGTGAGAAGAGGATTCTGTTCTGTACAGCTTTGCACTTCAGTGGAATAAGTACAATGTTCAGGCACTTGCAAAGACCATACAAATCCCATCACTTTTCTTTGGGAATAAACAATATGCTGGCTCTTTTATTCAGGGCCAGAGTAGCTGAAATGGCATTTACTGTATTTACAAAGGAGCTCTGCTGTCTTGGTCAGCAATAACAAGTTACCATTAACTGCTCTAGGCAGCAGTTTTCTCATTAGGTGTTTTAATGAACACAGAAAAGTTTGAATTTCTTCTTATTTCCACCTTCCTTGTGGTAAACACAGCTCATAGATGTACAGGAACCGTGGCTTTCAGAGCAGGTCTTGGTTCTGAATGTAGGCTGCATTAATGAGTGTAGGAATTGCAATATCAAACTCATCAGTTCAACTAAAATACCATGTGGATAAAGGGAAAAGGTCTTTAAAGCTGGTTGGTTGTTTTTGTGGGTGGTTTTTTTTTTTTCCCCCAGAAAGAGAGCTTATGTAGCAAAGAGTTGCCACTGTTGCTTCACTGTGCCGATGGAAGAGATCTTTTGGGGATGTGCTTTGAGTCATAGGAAAGACCCCTTCCTGTTGTTATTTTCATAAGTTAAGCTTCTTAGTTGTTTCTTGATATTTCTTTCTTTTTTTTTATCTTCCTTCTTTTCCAAATTCTGTTTTCCACATCTTCCATATTGAAGGTGAAACCAAAGGAGAAATTTCTGTGGGACAAATTAATGGAAATACTGTAAATCTTGAGCTGTTTAGAAAAAAACCCAAACCTGCTGTTTTCCAACTTGTTGATATTTTCCATGTCTCTGATACTGACAGAGGTATCAGGTTTCCCCAGGTGACAGCCTCAGATGGAGCTATGGGGGAACCTCCACTGCATTGTTCCTTCACCTGCAGTTTACTTTTTGGTAACTTGGAGTTTCTTGTGTGTTTTAATTCAGTTAGTGGCCGGTTCATTTCTCCTTGCTCACTCTCCTTTTACTGCAGCCCTTCAGTGGATCTCTGGTGTCACTGTGGTTCTCCTTCCAGTCTTCCAGTTCTGCCTTCACTTCTCTCCCTGCTGCTCCTTCACCTCCCTCCCACCACTGCAGGCCCTGGTGCTGCTGGGGTGGATGTGGGGGAGTGGAGGTGCAGTGTTGGGTACCCTGTGTGCTTAGGTGCTAGAGCAGGGAATGGAGTATCATGGGCCACTGGAACCTGTTGAGACCCTATGTTTTTAACTTCTTCCAATGTGTATGGAAAAATGCCCAGGGAAGTGCTCTGAAGATTATTTTATCAACCTGTACACAATATTTGTTAATTTGTTTTTTCAGGTAAAACTTAAGCTATATTGTATTGCATAGAAAGTAACTCTCATATTCTGTGCCAGTTGGTCCTAGTGCAATCTCCATTTGTGGCCTGATGTTCCAGCATTGCTCTCTGTGCTGCACCACGTAGTGGGATTAAAAATGTTTAATTATTTTAGTTCTCTCAACTAAAACACATGTACTTTTCTTAATCTTTGTTTAAACACCTCAGTGCCTAAAGCAACAGCCAGCTTCTTTCAGTTACCCTTAATCCAACTCAAGTGCTTTTGTACACTGCAATTTCACATAATTTCTGTGGGAGATTAACAGTTTGCCTTTATTACTTGTCAGCTGGGTAAACTGAAAAGATAGATCACATTGGCTCTCTGAGCCCCACTGAGGGCTTCCCTTGCCTTTGGTATAGCATCCAGCTTGTCATGGTTTGTAGGTAAATATGTGGCCTTTTTGCTGCTGCTGTCTGTGAACATGAAGCACGGTAGCTATTAATTTTCAGAGGATTTCTGGGTTAGGTTCAGTTATCAGTCACTTACATGCTCAGTGTATCTGAACTAGCATATTTGTTGGCTGTTCTAAAAGGTTTGGTTCAGGTGTTTTTCAAGACACTCGGAATTATTTTCAATATCTCTGGATTTTTGCCCTATTTTAACATGTCTATGCTCTGCTTTTAATCTGACAGAAAACAATTTTCACAGCTTCTGCTACATAGCTGTCAGTTTTGGTATCAGAGAGGCTTGGGGGTTGCTGTACTGTGAGGGATGACTCCCACTATTTCAAAAGGATGACAGGGAAAATGTAGCAATGCTGAAAGAAGCAAAGACATACTGGTAGTCTTTCTTCCGGCAAAAATTAGAAACCAGTCCGCTGGCATTTCAGAAATGTTAGCTTCATGTTCCAGCCAGAACACTTTTTTCCCCTTTTGCGTATGCTGAAAAGCAGATATTTAACCTCAAATGAAATTTGGAGGAACTTCTTTCCTCTAGCATCAGTCACCATGTTATCTAAGATAAGGCTTATAAATTAGAAGAAATGTTTTATGCTAGAGTGTAATCACTCCAGGCTTGTGGGTGAATTGGCCTTTGGAGGCACAAATTTTGAATCATTCTGTAGTCTTAGGTACGTGAGGATATTCTGAAGTCAAATCTAATCTTGGCTGAAACAAGCAGTTTTTTAAAACAATTTTCAAGTGTCATGTGAGTTTTGTAAACCACTTTAAAAGGGGTCTTAGAACATGAAAATTTGAATGAGTGACCTGATTTTTTAAGGCTTTGAGTATTTGCACCACAGCATCAGCTGTAGTCTGTGGTTTTAGTATGGGGATATAATATGGACTAAGATACATGGCTTTGGCTTTCCAAATGTGAAAATGTCGATGTTAACTTTTCCCCCCTGCATTTGTGTAAAACCAAAGCAAAACTGAACTAATCCTAATGTTTGTGTTGTTTGGGTTTTTTTTTTACCCCCAAATCTGCAATATTCTGTGCGACAAGCTACCAACTTAGCTACATATAAGTTCTGCAGAAGCAGAGTTAGGCAAGGCTTTGTGGTCAACACTGTGGCTTTTCCTGTTAACTGAAACATGGGGTTTATTCCTTCCTATCTTCACGTGGATGAGGTTGAGAGTTTAACTCTCTGTCAGAAGGTCACATGAGTGGGTTAATTTGTTTCAGAAGCAGCCCAATAAGAGACTGTTTCTCCCCATCTGTTGAAGATACAATTTGAAGCTGTCCAGGAGATCCCATCCATATGGGAGGGTATGACTGGCAGGACATTGGTGTTCCTGAAGGTACCTTTTGCTCAGAGCTGCACTTCCCTCCTGTTCATTCCATGTGCTGCCATGACCATGTTTGCCTGCATCCATCCCTGGCAGCTGGTGCTTATGCCCATTTGTCTGTATTTCATAGTAAATGCGTGGCTCATTTTACACAGATCTTTCCTATCCATCTCTTAGCCTCTCAGGATGTTCCTAAGGATTGAAACTAGAAAAAAAAAACAAACCAGAACTATGCAAAATGAGTGGCATTTGGCTAATGAACACCTCCATGCAAGATTTTACACCAAGCATATTTTCCTGAAAATAGTATATTTGGCAAGTAGTGAAATTCTTGGAAAGAAATACTAATAATGTACTGAGCAGGGGAAGGCTCTGTGTGTGCTTGTGATTTGGAAAAGTGAGAACAGCCTGTCTAAATCTTCATTTCCTGGGAAATTAAAAACATTTTAACGCTTCACAACTTGAGCTCAAGCAGAATTTAAGTAGCGGAATGTGTCTCAGAGTCAGCAATGGTGAGAAGGAATAAGAGAGCAAGAGAGCTAAATCTGTGATGTGTAGTTGTGAGCACGTGGTGGCCTGAAGAGTAGATGCCAACCCTGCTAGCACAAAGAAGAGCTTTTGTCTCTCACTTCTAGAGACATGTCCTGGAAAGCACTTGCCATGAGCAGAAAGAAGCTGCAGCATGAATAGCATGCAGAGAGACTGTTCTGACACAGAGAAAGCACTAGGTGGTTGTTGCTTGCTGCAGAAACTAAAAGAGAGGGAGAACATGCCAGAGGAATAGGGAGTACAAAGCCCAGACTAAGTTAAACTGAAGTGTTCTCCCCCAGTAAAGGTGGAAGGCTAGTGGGGCAAGTTCACTTTAATCACTGAACATTTGGAAAATGATCCAATGGATTGGTAGTAGTAGGGTGACATCTTGCAGTGTAGATGTTGACAAGAATTAGGTTAAATATTCAAACAGTTTACACGACTTGGGCAGAGAAGGTTCTGATTGATGTGGTAGCTCTGTTGTCCGGGTGTGGAGTGGCAGGACATGAACATGGTAGAAGATTCATGGGTGACCTTTGCCTTCATCCTGCTGAGCCAGCATCACGAGAGGAAGGGGAGCAGCAGCACCCTGCTGAGTGGAAGGCCCTGGGGTCAGGACATGGTGCTTTCCTGCTGAGAGAGTGGGAGAAGGGGTCGCTTTCCATGCAGCTGGAGGAGCAATGAGAGCAAGCTGAGCTCTGGGGGGAACTGTAGTTTCTTTGCTTTCTGGGTTCTAAGGTTTCTTTGACCTGATGGCTGAAGATAATACACAGGAGAGGAAAATGTGATCCTAAGCAGAAATCTGTCGAATCTTTATTTTCCATGAAATATTGAGTAAGGGTCAGAGGTTCTGGGAAGAAACGTCCGGTATTTTGATCAGCAAATGGAATAAAATTTATTTGTGGGTTTTTGTTTCATTTCCTGTTTTTGAGATTATTAAGGGATTTGCAATAAGGAGATGGATATTCCAGCTCAGTTTGTGACTTCAGACCATTGGTGCTGGAGGTATACTCTGTTTACAGAACTGTAGTTGACCTTCTTTAAATAAACTAAAAGCACTGGAAATGTATTTCTGGCTTGCAGAGTTCAGGATGTCCCATCTAGAACATGCATTCACATGAATAGCCTAACAGTCACAGTAACTGCAGTTGTTTTTCAGCTTTCAGTGGTAGACATGTTCTTTTTAGAAGAGTTTCTGAGGGAAGCTGGACCTACAGAACCCTCTGTTGCAACAAAAAACCCAACCAAAGAATCAGCAAACCAGCTGGTACTTGCAAAGTTGATGCATCGAACCTAAATGTCCCAGTGTTGAAGTGGCTGGGGGCAAGTGTTAGTTTTGCATCCACCCTGTGCAGGCGTCTGGGACCTGCAGCTGTCAGCTGTGGGCCAAGACCACCCTTCCTCTCCCAGGGCTATTTGGCCTTTTCCAAGGAAACACAGTGGGCTGGATACAATCTGGAGCATCTGCGTGAGGAAGAAGCAGCTTATGGTCCTGCTAACCAAAGCAGACCCTTGGGCAGGGTGGGGAGCTGCAGGGTCACAGTGGGTGCTGGTGGCTCCTGTCTGGCAGTGGGTGCTGCCCTGGCTGTAGGAGAAGTGCACTGGGCAGTGCTCCTGCCATGAGCCCTGCTTCACTGAATGCCCTCAGGCCTTCCTTTCCCCAGTCCCACTTGGAGCTTGAGGTAGCACGTTTGTGTTTGATGTTGGAGCCTTGGTTTTCTTTTCTCTTTCAGTGAAGTCCTACTAATGAAATTTCTCTGTGAAGTCTTCCTATTTCGTACTCTTTTCTTCAACAGCCTGTGTCAGAAACTCGTTTGTGGTAAAGAAAACTTCCTGTTTTGCTTGATGTTGTCTTGGGAAGTCCCGTCTTCCCTCCACGACGGCAGAGGTGCATAAAACTGTCCGATTTGAAAAGTGTTCAGAAAGTGAACTTTAGGTTCCTTAACTGGTTGAAATTATCTCTTTAGCAGATTACCAGGAAATGGAAGTTCATTGATGTATCTATTGAATGTCCCATCCCTTAAATATTTCTAGATGAAAAAATAAATTTGTACTGAGTTGTAGAAACATCAGTAAGTTACCTGACCAGAATTATTTGTTAGAAGAATGAGTGATGGATTTTATTTTGATAGAGGCAAAACAGAAAATTCTGATGAAATTTGACTGTCTTTGGCTTTCTGAAGCTGGTGCTGCCCTCATGCCTTGGTTTGGTTTTGTTTTTTGTTGTTTGCTTGGGATTTTTTTTAGCAAAACTCCTGAGAGATATGTGTGAGAAAAATAATTCTCCCTCAACTTTGAAATAAAGGACTTGAACTTATATTTTTAACTGGCTTTTTTCCACTTAAAAATATTTTTGTTGTACTCCAGTCCATTGAAATCAGCAGAACTATGCAGATTTGCACCAGCTTGGAGACAGGACATTTTCTTGATGCATTTTTAATTCCAAACTCTTAAAAGTGTATATACTTTATTAATAGAAAGAAACTTTTCATTTCAAGGTCTGTGCAGAGACCTTTTCTGGATGGTTAAATAATCTAAAGTCACCTGGAATTTCTTTCCTTGTGGCATTTTACTTAACTTTCCACATTTTAGAGAAATATGTGTTGCCTTCAGATGAACAGTCTCTTTTTACTCCCGTTAAATTCCATGTGGAGGTGTGAATATGTATAATTAGAGACTTGGGGACAGGCTGTGAAATAGAAAATGAGAGAGCAAGACTTCTCCATTTCTGAAATCATCTCAGTGTCATCCACTAATTAAAGTGACTTTCTTGTGCCCAGGATATTGTGTGGCTGTGAGAGCACTGCAGTATCACCAGACAAGCATGGGGCAGAGGGAGCTTCAGGCAAAGCTTTTGGCTCTCAAAGGAGTGGAGTCCTGAAAGATGCACCATTTGGGAGGTGCTATGGCATTTGGGAGGTTTCAATGCCTCTGAAGCACATAAAGTATATTAAAAACACCACGGATCTTTCCAGAAGGTGCAGCTGAATTAAGTGCACGCCATCAGACCATGGTGTTAGGCAGAGCTTACTGTAAAGCAGACCATTGTTATTGTGGGGTGAGGCCAAATATATTGGCACACCTGTGCAGCTCAACAGGAGTTACTTTTTTATAGAAGTATGTTTGTCTGCAAATTGTGTTGATCTTAATTTCAAAACATTAGCAATATGCTTAACAGACTAAGTAAAACATGAAGAGTCACTTGACAGATGAGAAAGACTCTTTTGTCTTTTTATTTGTTCACATAGGCTCCTGTTAAAAGCTGATGCTTTCTTTTATACACAATTTTGAAATGGCTTTTAATAATCTGACCTTAAGCCTCAGATGTTGTACTTAACTGTCAATTAGTAGAAGCCTGAATCAGATTGAGAGATTAAAGTTCCTATGCAGGGAGGAAAGTTCAGATTTACTATCTGTAAAGAACTTACAGTAAATGCAACCCCGGTGTAAGAATGTCGAGGCACTGTGCTGGATGTGATGAGCAGCAGTTACAGTAGAGATGCTGTAGATAGGAGAATGTAGATTCTTTATCTTGCTCTTCTTTTGAGACTCTCTGTGCAGTAACAGAAACCTCAGCCTGTGCTCATGGGAGCTGGGGTTCTTGGGGACTATGCAGCATATCTTTTCAGTGCATTAGAGGTGTTAACCTGTCAGTCAGCTTGGAAGAACAAACTGAATGTTTTTGAAGAGAATTCTGTAGCACTGTTTTTCAGGAGTACACTGCATTTTCTGAGAAAAGTCTACTAGCACCCACAAAACTTTGATTTATTAAGCAGTTGGTAACTTATGGTGTTGGTGTCTGTCCTGCTGTAATGAGTTACCTGGAATGAAGCACTACATAGGTGTTAGGCACATGGAGGTGAAAGTATGTGTATATATTCCTTTGTAGACCTTCATCTTTTAAAAATGTTTGTGCAGGTCCATACCTGAGACTCGGTCAGTGAATTCCCTTCCACCAGATGGCCAAGTGCTTTTTGTTGATACAGACTTCATTTGGGTGGTGCTCTGCAAATTTTATGGAAAAGAATAGCTCACATGGACTTCATGTACATTTATTAATTGCTTTTTTCTCTTCTATCCCTTCTGATGGAGAGGTTTAAGGGATATTGAGCTTTGGGGAGCTAGATTAGCCCTTTTAGGGGAAGGTGTGGATGCTGACATGGTAGATGGCCATCCCCAGAGCTTGGGGGTAGGTCATGGCTACCTCCCTACCTACCATAGTAGGTCATGGTTGGTCTGTGGAGGAAAGCAGTATTGCTCTGGCAGAATATCCATCTGTTGTTTTCATACCTTAGCTGTGGATTCTGGTTTCCTTGTTGAATTATTGCCAGTGTTTACCAAGGCATGTCTCTAATGCTTATCTTGTAATCTCTCATCAGTTAAAGCCACACTTGCAAGGAGCAGAGAGTACATCCCAGTCCAATGGACCATCCCAGTCCAGTCAGTCTGGATGGACTTCCTAATTGCCATGGAAATAATTGTTTAGTTGTGTGACAACTAAATGCTTTTAAAATTATTTTTGTAATGGTTTACTTATATTTGCATTGCAGCTTATGGGTCTGTGTCGCTGCCACAGCAGGAAGCACACTCATCCCATGGGAATGGTCCACTGCTGGGAGAGTAAGTGGAGAGGAGGAACACAGGGCCTCCTTCCCAGCTGTGCCCTTCTCTGTTCTAGTGTGCCTTTCCCCTGCTTCCCACCTGTGCACTCTGGTGCCTCCACTGAGTGGAGGAAGGCAGAATTTAATCTGTAGGGGAAATTGTTCTGCCTGAGTGCGCAAATAGAAGGAAACCATCTCATTGACTGTCATGCTTTAATCTTTTTTTATGAGGTACCTGGAATGCAAAGCTCTTTATTTGACCCACCATCAGAGCTGGCAGGGGCACAGCAGGATCTCTGCCAGTTTGTGCTGAAGGATTTACTAGCTTTTGCCAGCTGCCTTCCCCTTGGCAAATGTCCCTGTGAGCAGACCCAAGAGCAAGGTGTCTTGGTGTGTGCAGCTGGATGCAGCCCCTGGGAAGCCCAGCAGCAGCTGTTACCTGAATGCTGCACTGTGGCACTGCTCCTGCTTCCCCTTCTGGTCCTGGAAGGGCCTGTGCACTCCATGGCAGATGGGCAGGAGCAGTGCCCGTGGTTCCCAAAGGTTCAATCCCGCGGGCTCGTGTGTGGGCCAAGGGCTGCCTTCCCCTCACTGCGCACTGGCAGTGTGCCTGGTGAAACTGCTTTGCACGTGGGCTGCATTTAATCTGTGTGAAAGGAGATGGTGCATCCTTGTTTACCTTTCACCTTCCTATGTCCTCCTGCAATTGCTCTCTCATCCCTGTTGAACTGCAGCCCTTAGGCAGGCACTTGCCATCGGCTTGGCAGGGGTGTTCGTGCTGCAGCATGATGAGCTAGCAAGGACCTTCCCTCCCTTAGCTTCACTGGGTCCATAGGCTCCCTTCTCCTTCCCTTGGCTCCTCCAGGCAGGGGAAGAGGCTTGGACCTCCTTCCCTAAAGTATTCACCTTGTTGACCTTGAACCCCTTATTTATAGTGTGTGCCTAAGCTTTGCTGTTTGACCTCCCTGTGTGGCTGGGGGAAAACTTTCTGTCTGCTGGAGAGATTGTGGGCACACTTGGCTTGCTCAAGAGACACAGTTTTAGTCTATAATGTAAAGGGTGCATGAAAAGATTGAAATGCAAAATCAGTGGCAGGCCAATGATCATAGCCGGATTAATGGTTTTAAAGCCCTGTTTTTAATGTCTTGCAAATGAATATAAAAATTTCCAGTTTCAAAGGAGATCTTGAACAATGCAGTACAAGTGTTAAATTTAGCATGAATTGGGGGAGAATGGGGAGAGTGCTGCATATGGTCACATTAAATACAGGACCCACAAGTGAGACAGGCCTTCCTGTTCCCACAGCCACAGCACTGAGAACGGAGAGGGATTCATGGGAAAATGCACGCTTCAAATCCTGGTGGGTTTGTTACTCTTTCCACAGAAACCTTGAACTTTTTGTTTAAAGTAAGCTGCTCACATTAGTGGGAAGCTTAAGAGCACTGAAACAGCTCCCCACCCACTTTCCATTTTTGTTGGGGGTGAAAAATACTGATGAATGGAGCCTGATAAGGTCAGTTCATTTAATGCAAGTCTTGAGTCCATTTTGCGATTAAATATACTTTCATTTTTCACAAACACTTTTCCACTTCAATTTTAAAATTACTCTTGTATAACATGGGAGATATCTTTAAACCCACCACCCCATAGAACATATGTAGTTATACAGAGAAAAAAATCACTGCTCTTATTAGGCTTTATCTCAAACTATATAATTTATTGTTACTGCTCTGCGTCATTTCTCTTTATTGTTAACGCAGTGTATATTTTTAATTATTATTAACATACTCTGTTTTAATAGCCTGACTGATGAGCCAGTGTATTTTCTGAGTGTCTTTCAAATTAAATTTCCTTCTAAGATTTTTTTTTTTTTAGAAATTAGAATAATACAAGCAATATTAATAGTCAACCCTTTAGGCCCACTGTTGCCTCTTTTTTCACACACCTACCAGTGCTGTGCAGCATCCCATTGCAACATCTTGTTGCTGCCACCACACAACTGTTTACTAACCACTAATTACAGCACTCCACAATAGAAAAGAAGATGTTGAGCATACTGTGTTGGTATTTTTAAGGGTAACTAGCTGGTTTTATTTCCTACTGCTCTTGTAGTTGCATGTTAGCTAACTTGCACCCCAGTGTGTTCTGCTGAAGGTTGTTTATATCACCCATGCTGAGGTCTTGTCAGGCTGTGGTGGTTGTTATTTTTCTGATGACAGGGCTATAAATTAAGGTTGAATTGGATAGCTCTGGGAGACAAAACTCCCACATGTAAAAAATGGTCCATAAACAGATGAAAATTTGTGTTCGAACACCAACCATTGTTTGTGACTTTGTTTTTAATAAAAATATTTTTTAATTTAATAAGAAAAGACAGAACAGGATTGAGCTTTGCACTGCACAAAGGGAGCCAAGTTTCAGCACAGGTGAATTACTTGGGGCACTGGAGGTTCATGACCTGAATAAGCAAAATCTCTCAGATAGTCCTAAAACCATCTGGGCTGGCAGTGCATAGCTGGAAGGGGTGTTGCAGTCTTGGTATCTCGAGAGCACATCTGTGCTAACCAAGTCACTGGGTTTTGCTGTGTCTCTCTCTTTCATCTTTCTTAATGTATTTATAGAAGAGAAGTACTTCCAGACACATCTTCCTACAAAGAGGACTTGGGAGAAACATTATGTGCTTTCAAATAAGGAATAAAATGCACTTGCTGATCAATTTTCTGTCCTCATTAAGTCTCTCAGAGGTGAGTTCAAGGAAGAAATAAGGATGGGAAGAGTTTGGAAATGAAGTCTATTTACAGTGAAAAAAGATAACTCAAGAATACTGAAAAAAGGCTGAAACTCAATGGTTGGAGAGATGGAGAACAGACTCAATTATCCTAATGTTGTGCAGCTGCACTAGCACATGTATTGTTTTCACTTTACTATCAGATATTTAATGATTGTGGGTAGCCAATGTTCTCTTTTTGTTTGTTCTAAATATTTCCTATGTGTAATGCAGTAAAAGATGTTGTTCTCAGTTGTTTGAACAGAACAATTTTGTAGAGTAAAGAAACATTCATCAGTGTTTGCACACACTACATATTTAATGACAGAGCAGACTAATAATAGAAAGTTTATTCCTATAATAAAGGAAAGGTAAAAAAAAAAGGCAAGCAAACTCATACTTTGAATCTGGAATTTCAGTTTAAGGAAAAGAATCTTATCATAGTGATCCACCTCTAGTAATTAGTTGTGTGCACTCTTAGACCAAATTTGCATACAGTGTGCCAGGTGAATCATTCCATCCTGTTCCTGGATGCACAAGTACGACTCTTTCTGTGTTGTGTTCCTGGAAATCCCAAAGGTGCACAAAAGAGCATCTTTTTACTTCTACCAAGCAGGAATGTGTCTGTAGCCAGCAAGGTCCCAGAGGTTCAGATCCAAAGCTCTGAAACTCAGTTTTTCACTATGCAGGCTACTTCAGTCGTGAGGGGCGAAGGGGCAAGATGAGTTTTTTGGGTCTTGAAGGGAAGTTAAACTAAATTGTTCCCTGTTTGAGGTGAGGCTCGTTTCTTAGATTTGAGCTTGTGGTGAGACAGGCAGAAACAGTGTTAATGCACAGCTGTGTATTACCAGTATTCTCCATTTGTCTGACAGATGAAACAATGCTGATGAAGTTTAATGAACAAATGAAGTAATCATGCATTATCTTGTGATGTACTCCTTACAAGAAAGAGCAGTATATAAATCTAAAGTCTGCATAAATGAGGCAAGATGAGGAAAAGCACTCAGATAATTCTGCTGGTTTTCCACAACGTTGCGTTATTTGCTATTTTATTCTTATTTTTATTTATTATTTTATTCTTCTGGTTGAATTTTGAAGTGCAAACTTCATTAAAACAATCCTTCCTCCATCACCAGTTTTTTGTATCTGCTGGTGTTTAAGAAGACATGTGAGCTAATAATGGTTGAGTTTAGGGAAGACCAGTTTGATTTCTCCCCATACATTATATTTTGACAGACATTCATTCCACTGCTTCCTCTTGCTTCCAATTTTCACAGAGAGAGAGAGAAAGGGCGAAACATGTGAGGGGAAAAAAAGAAAATGGATGAATATCCTTTATAATGTTTGCTGTTGGGAAGGATTAAAAAAGGATTCAGCATAGAAGGTCCTAGTTAGGCACACACTAGTGAATGAGCAGTTTAGTTTTGGCTGGCTGTTTTGGCTGTTTCCACCAGGAGGAAGTACCTTCAGTGTGAAGAGACTTCTCAGGTTTTGCAGCAACCTTAGAAGCAGGATGTGAGGACCATGCTTTGCTTTCCACCTGCTCTGCTGAGTGTGTGCAGGCATTTGGAGTCGAGTTAAGGTTTCACGTGACCCTGAGATTGTCTCAATCACATAAGGGATGAGAACAAGTCCTGACTACCTCCAGGACCTAGGGGAAGATTTAAGAAAATGCAGTGTCATATTTGTTTTTTTCCTTGCTCTTTATCAAGCTCAGGTCTCCCTAATCTTGACAACAGCAGCTCAAAATATAGGTTACAAGTTAGGCCTGTTCAGTGACAATACTTTTTCTTTGTCAGTCAGCACCAGAAGGTAAAGGGCAACTGGATCAATCTTTAGTCTCTGCATGCAGTGGGAATGTACACCTTCCCTTTTCCTTCTTGTCTCATAGACTGTGGAGGGAGATCAGTGTCAGTACGAAGGAGGAGGGGGGCTTTCAGTAAGAGCAGAGTGGGAAGGTGAATGCCATCTTGTGACTAGCTGCATGTCCTTCAGAATCAGCAATTTGCTGCGTGGGATATTTGCATGCAACTTCCACTTTGGAATATGCATGGCAGAAGCCATTTGCATTGGGAAGACAATTACAGGTCAAACACATTGCATATTTTTCCATATGCTTCATTGTGAATATGTACAGAGTAACGTTGCTTTTATATAGGCTGCTTTTTGACTGCAGTGTCTCAATGTTGGTTGGAACTCAGCAATGAAGTAGTTTTACACAGGGTTTAAAATCTGAGATAGCTGAAGCTATTTTTAACATGTATGTTGTGATTTGGCTCTCCACAGTCTTTGTCTTCTCAGTTTTATCCATTGTAGCATGGCTGATAAAAGAGCTGTTGTCATGTGCTTGTGTGTTCTTTGTCTCATGAGGATGCTGACTTTTATTCCAGGAGGTCATTAGTGCTGATGAGATTAGAGGTTTATAACTTCAGGTTTAAGTCATTATTCCTAATTTAATCAATGCATTTGAAAATGTTTCCTCTAATAAAATTGTAATGACTTTACATGATTTGTCATGCTTATCAAACACATGGTTTAAACATTTTTGTATTTTGAGGCACTGAGCTTCTGGAGAAGAGTAGACATTAGTACATCATTGCTGGGCCAATTTCCTGCCTCTCTGTCTGTCTCTGCTGTAAATCAGAATAACCTAGTCAGTGTAATCACAGTGATGTACAGCCAGCATGGCACTGGAGTCAGGCCTTCGCAAACAGCATAAAACCCTGGGAGAGTCCCTTGCGCGAGTGTGATTGCTTCTCTGCCGCCACCTTCATCATTCAGTGGGGTGCTTTGCCTCCCTATGAAAGGGACTATCAGCAGGCTCATGATAAAGGGAAAAATAACCATCTATAATGTAGAGGCTTGACTGGAGAAATGGCTTTCATGTTTCAAGGGGAATGAGATAAATAGCCTCCCACAGTTACTAAGGTAAGGGGAAAGCAGCAGTGTTACAGCAGAGCCGGGTGTTTGTTTAGAGGCTTTTGAAGAAAATTCATCCAAATGCTTAGTTTTCAGGAATGCTCCTGGAATGTGCTAGGACTATTACTTCATTCAAATTACCTCTCTCTTAAACAGTGTACTGTATGTATTTGGGTTTCGGCAGGTGAGGAAGGAACAGGGGACATGAATTTACTGTATGCCAGGTGGATGAGTCCTCTGTTTGAATGCATGACTGCTGCCTGCTCCATGTGCTGGCCCTCCAGGTCAGCTTCTGCAGGTTGGAGCAGGAATGGAAATCATGTGAGTGATTTTGATCTTGCAGGCGATGAACTGATGCAAGGGGGGAGGATTTGACTGTGTCTAAGGTCGAATGAGGGGTCTGTGGAAGGGCTGACAATTTTATGAGCTCCTGGCATTGCTTTGTGTCCAAAAAGCAGGGCGGTGGAGTTGTAGGGGTGGGTGCAGTTGTGGTGGAGGGGCTGCTGTCAGACAGTGCAGTGCACTGGCAGCAGAGGGGTGTCAGCTCTCTGGGATTCCCTGCATGGACTGTGGCGGTGGTTCTGCTTCTCACTGCTCCTGGAGAGGAAAAGCCTCCCTGTGTGGCACTCCTTAGGGTATAAATGACCGAGTCCTTCTGCCCTCTGCCTCTAACCCTACGCCACTTGCTCCTTCGCAGGCAACAGTCTAAAAGCAGTGTGTGGGTAAGAACACCGAGAGGTTTTTGCCTGCGGATACGGCAGCGTACTGGCAAATCGCAGTAGGCAGATGGCGGGTCTCGCACTAGAGAGGATGTGTAAACGACCAAAGATAGGTTTTAACAGCCTCTGACAAAGCCAGAAGTTTGTCACTGTATAAACTCTCAGTCTAAACATCCCTGTGAAATTTCAAGCCTCAAGTCTACTAGTAGTTTATTAAACAGTTTTGGCAGCCGAAATGGATGCTGTGAGTCACCATGGGCACCATGAGTGTGGGGTGTCTTGAGTGTCTCAGGCGTTTGCTGCCTCTGTGCTGGCTGATGGGGGTACCCAGCTGGCCAACCTGCCTCGGCTCTGCAAAGGACGAGCAGAAGGAAAACCAACCCTGGGAAACAGCCATACACAAAATGCTTTTGTTTGTTGACAAGTGAGGGCAGAGCCACTGCTGGTAAAGTGGTGACATAGTGAGTGTCTCTGGCTGCCCCGGTGTGTCTCTGCCTTTGGACATTCACGTACCTCTGCTGCCACTGGAGGGTTGGTTCAGTTTGACCTTTAGTCTTAAGGATAAGAACTCCTGATTGCCTTCTGCATCCCCAGTCTTTGCTGTGCAGGGCTGCGTGGGGGTGGGCTGGTGCTCTGCAGGCAGATCAAGCTGGCTTTTCTGCCATTCTGACCTGTATTCTTTTTTTCCAGACAGATCTGTTTTAACATCAAGACTCAGTTAAGGAGAAGAGTATTTCCTGTACAAATTGCCCTGTGCAAATATGTAATGTAATTCAGCTCTGTGGAACTGCCATATTTTCTTCAAACATCAGTGCTGGTGCTGCCCGTTAGTAATATCCATTTACTTTTTTCAGCTGTTTTAAGTCTTGCTCTTAGGTGTTTCTTCTTATTCTTTGTTTTATTTTCATTAGGTACAAGATAAATTGGTTCAGCAGCATCTGTGCATCACCACTGACATTTTAATTTTCAGTTAAAAGATTTTAATTAAAATCCAACATAATTTGGTATGAAAAATGAGATTGAATTGGTATTATACATGCAGACTGAACTAATGTCAATTTATGTATCAGTTTAAGGAACAGCTCTGTCTGATTAATCCAGGCAGTAGTGATGTTTGCTGGAAGGGGCCTAGTTGCTCTTTTTGTATAATTCTGCCATTATTCTACCAAGATAATTACAGAAGCTTTGTGCTGGTTTTCCCAGTTTCTATCTCATGGAGTTCTTTTCTTGTTCTGCTTCTCTGTCTCCTTCTGGATGCTGTGTAATCATCCCTGCAAGACATGATTGCCCTCTAGGCTTCAAGGAGAGATTTGTGTGGAGAAAATGTTTGCTCTTGCAATGACTCAGAATGTACCAAGATTTTTTATTATTATGCAGGGTGCATTTGGAAAGGTGTTGGTGAAATCCCTTCATGGCTCTGTCTTAGCTCTGTGTCAGTGTGTGCTGTGTTCTTACACAGCTGCACGCTCGTGCTTGTGTGCCTGTGTGCTCATGCCCATGTCCTGTCTGAAGCCACAGGATTTAGCACAGCTTTACTCCCAATTCCTTGTGTTAGTCGCAAATGGAGTATAAACATGTCCAGGATGTGTATTTAAAATACATCTATTTGCCAAACGTTGTCTCTTTGTAAAGGCTAAAATAGAAAACACAAGATGATTTTCCAGGCCTTAAGTGCCATTTTTTCTCTGCAGAATAAACACCTGCATCTAATCAACGTAAGAGACATTTTCTGTCTCTGAAAATTCTGATTAAGCTATGGGCAGCATGTAATTTTTTTGGTGAGGCTGTGCATATGGGCTGCTTTGGAACCTGGTTTTGGGTTTGTGCAGGAGCAGCTCTGTGCAGTCTGCTGAAACAAATGTTTTTTCAAGTCTATAAAAAGGAAATGGCAGAGGTAGTGGGACACTTCTGTGTCCCACATATATATTTATATATATATATTTTCTGGTATTACATGAATAAGAGCTCTCAAATACAAGAAGGAAAAATAGTTACAATGAAACTTTTAAGAAACCAGCATATGGTATTATCCAAACTGAGCCATTTATTATACCTTAATTATTGGGGAACTCATGGTGAAAGGGGTATTGTTTAGATTAAGAGGCTTCAAGTCCATGTTTCCTGCCTGCCCTCAGATGATGTTTATGGTCAGAAATGAAAAGCGTTGTTTTTCAGGTATGTAGTCTGTCTTTTTTCTGGAAGATATTCCAAGCAATCATGTTGAAAAAACACTCGGGAATGATATGTGGTGTCTTTTCTGCAAAGGAACATTTTATTTTACCAAGACAACTGTTTGACTTATTTCTGCTGCATGCTGCTACATTCCTACCATGAAGATATGATTCACAAAACATGTAGGTTTGATACAGAGCTCGAGCAGTCTCTGAAAACAGGGGGGCGGTTTGGTGGCATTACAACATGTCAGCAGCATTCACAGCATGTCTGCCTTCTGTTTCCTGCATGATTGTGGATGCCTCAGGGATCAGCAAAGCACTAAAATATCTCTTAAGTTTCACTGAATACAGTAGATCTGTGTTTAAACGCTTCGTTGACTCAGCAAGAGCTGGGGATGTATCATCAGATCTGTGCTTCATGCAAAGCAAAGTAATGGAACTTGTGCTTATGTGGATATTACTCTGGAGTCAGATCTGTAACATCACTGGTTGATACATAGGTACCTCTGGCTCTGTGTACAATATATGGGACATCTGTACTTGAGTTTTTCAGAAACAGCACGGAAGGAAAACCTGCTTCATATGCAGTCTTGTATAGTTGCCTATTGGATTTCAGAATTCAGTGTCAAGCCCTGTATTTTCAGGCAGCAGAGAAAGAGGAAGCCCCAGGGTTAGCATAAAGGCATCCAGAATGAGTGTGTCACCAAAAGTAAGCTCTTAACTGTGGAAGGTAACAGCCCAGCTCAGTTAATGCTCTAAAAGTGTTCTACCCTTCAGTTCTTCACAGGTCTACTTACATCACTTCTCCCGCTTCTGATAACCACGTTGACCCTGAAATCAAAGGATATATTCAGACTCTTTCAAAATTTGGTCCTTGGTAATTTAGTATTTTGGGTGATTTCTGGATGGTGTAGTTTTCATAGTTTCATACACTTTCCCCGTGTTGCACCTGAGTTTATTCTGGGGCACGTTCTTATTGATGGGAGAAAACAGTTTTCTGTGAGAGTTTTGGAAGGAACCACAGATTGAGGTTGGGTTATGCCCACTTCACAAACAAAATCTCGGTGTGGTGGTGCACAGTGCAGTGCTTGTTGAATTACCACATTTCACTTGGAGCTCTGAAATCAGTGTTTGAGTTTAAAAATACCAGCAAATGGTTGCATTCCTTTTACACAAGGGCTGTAATGCTATTTCAGTTTGCTGAGCTACAGGAGTGTGCTCTGATCAACAGAGTAATTCAGCAATTACAGAGTATCTGATGTGCCTCAATTTACCTAGTAGCTGAGGAACTCAATGACAGGTAATGTGTCATTTTCAATTGTCTTTGGAAAATGAGTTAGAAATGTATAATTTCCCAGAGTACATAGTTTAAAAACACGTTTGCCACTTTACTGCATACAAAGAGTTGATTGTTTTTCTCTTAGTTACTGATGATCCCAGATGAAAACACTCTACAGGAAAAAAAAAAGATTTGGCTTATGTATAGGCATAAGGAGGAACATATTTTTAATAAGCTTCAATATTGATTCTAAGTGAGAAAACAGCAGAGACAAACCCCACTGAAATTAATAAGGTATGGCGTTTATGTCTATGGTATGTCTGTGGTGTCAATTCTAAAAATATTTAGTTTTTGTTAATCTGTGTGCAAAATATCTGGTACTGTTATAGTGCTTTTGTATTTTTCTCCTGACTCCAAACATGCCTTAAAATAGTATATCCAGAAAATATGGTACAGTTAAGAATGGGACTTCCACAAATCTCATACATTGCTCCTGTGGGCTAGATTCTGTGTTCATTAAATTGAGCAAAGTAAACAACAATTGCCTTGTGTGAACTGAGTGTGATTTGGATCAATGTAAGCAGCAGGGCATTCATATTTTACTGCAGCCTCTGCTGCTGAACTACAAGACAGAAGCATGTGCATAACATTTACCATATCCAAGGACATTGTCTAGACTGTTTTGTATCTTTTCTATATTTTTGCTTTAGGAAACATGATGATAGTGTTAGAAACTGCACTGCAAACAATGCATGCTGTATGCAGCAAGTAGAGCTGTTCTGCAATTACATAAGGTAGTTCAGATGAAAGAGCCTCTGTGTTCTGAGAGGAGACTTAATTAAGACAGACAAATTCTCCTGGGTATAACAAAGCAATTCTCTGGTTACAGCCCTGATTAGACTGTAGTTCTTCTAAATGCATTACCAAAGTCTTCATTATTATAATTAAACACCTATAAAATATGTTGGCCCTTCATTGCATAAAGCTTTGCTTTAGGGTTAAGATGAGAAATTTCATCAAGAGCTTTTAAATGAAAAGCTGACCAACAAAGCAAATGATTTCCATATTTTTCTATAATTTTTGAATTTTTGTCCTTTTTAGTCTTCCATTTAAAGACTACAGGTTAAAAAAAAAATCTTAAGCGGTCTATTTACAGCAATATTATTTTCCTGAGGCAACCAGCTAGGAAAAAGTAGTGCTATCTGTAAAAATGGAGCCTCTCACAGGTTTGCTGGCTTTGGAGCAGTCCAGCCTGAGAATGGGTGTGCTCCCCTGTGTCTGGGGCACTCACTGCTGCTGGCTTCTGCCAGAGTGCTTTCCTGCTTACCTCTGGCCTCTTCTTTCCAAGAGTTAGCAAGTCCTGCAGCTGAACAGAGATGTTGCTCCAAGGTGAATTAAGGGGAAAAGTATACATGTTTGGGAGCATTCATTGCTCATACATGCAACTAGAGGAACTGCTGAAAAGTAACAAAAAAGAAGAAAGGAGGGAGTTAATATTTCAAGAGGAAACTTATGTTTTTCTCAACATTTGTCTTTTCACTGTACCTGCTTATGTAAAAAAATACACCATTAAATTTAGAATCTGTTTCCCTGGTGGGAGGGATTACCTTTAAAAGTCTCGAAAAGCCAGAGCACTGGGGTTTAAAAAGGACTCAAGGAGCTGTTGGATGAACAAATGCACAGTCACACCTATTTTAATCTAAATAGAATATTAACAAATAAACAGTGTGGCCGTGGGGAGTACGTGTGTGTAAGTGTTTGTAGGATTAAATCTTAAAATAAGCAACAACTGTATCACACAGTTGTTGCAAAGCATAATCTATTTTAAAGAGCCTGTTGAATGATGTGTGAGTTCTGAGCTGGTTTTTTTTGTCCATGCAAAAGTGGTTCCCAGTGCTCACTAATGTCGCTCTTCTGCTACCACTTGTTCACACTTGCAAAACTGGTAAGGTGCTTTAGTACCCTCTCGAATTGCTCTGGGCAGCCTGTGTTGGTGTCAATGCCAGCTGTGCATGGTAAGGGAGGCTTGTGGTTTAGCAGTGGGGCCTGTGGCTTTCTGTCCTCGAGAAGGCAAATACCAAACTTGGACCTCTCAAAACAAAAAGCTTCTCCAAACCCCATGCCCAGCTGCTCCTGCCCCCACTGCTAGACACCCCCTCTTCTGCCATGTATCCCCCCCAGGTGAGGAGGTGGATGAAGATGCTGGCAGAGGCTGCCTTTTCTCTGAAGGTACTGAGATTTGTGCATCACAAACAATTTTGAGTCTTGTGGAAACCATGAGACAAATCCAAAGCAGTTAGTGTTTCCTCAGGGTCTTCCTGGGCTTCTGAGCTGAACTAGAAGCCAGGAGGTCTCCTCTCTTCTGGCTGCAAATCCAACATTTTTCTTCTTGCTCAACGTTTTCTAAATGTTTCAAGTATACGAAACTGTTGGAGACTTAAGGTGGTGTTACTTTCTCCTCATAAGTGCTAAGTTATGTTGCAGCTGAAGTGTGGTTATACTGTGGTTAGACTTACATTTTTTTCTAAAACCCCTATAACCACTAATTCATAAAATTAAATATTAACTGGGTAGAGGCAATTACACCAGGTTGGTGATATATTTAAACTGTAAAAATGCATGTATAAAACCCAGGGGGTTGTAATACTCAGGCATGCACATAGTTTAATTCTAACGTAAAAGATTTATGATTATTTAGCAAATATATATACATGACCAGGATAAAACTACATTATAATTGCATTCCTTTATTTGTTAAAAAAACAAAGCCAAATGAGCAACTGGGGGTTTTTTTCCTAAGATATGGGCTCTGGGAGAGTTTTGCCCTTCAAGGTGGATTATTTTGAAGGAATGCGATTAAAAATTGTAGCACATCTCCATAGCAAATCAATTATTCTTTAAATAAATTGAATGTTTATGATGCTGCAGTTTGCAGCTTATCAAGGTGCTTGTAACCTGCCTAATTTACTGCTTATTTTGATGAGTAATGAAAACATTGTGTCTGCATTGGTAAAAATGTGCAATATGCCTACTTATGAGAGTAACATAATAAGATTTAATGAGGCTACCACAGCTGTTTCTCGAATACTTCTTTCCTTTCTATTAATGGAAAAATGTGTTTTTTGCCTGTAAGGGAGATGCTTAATTTGTCATACGGTTGCTAAGTGCACCACTGAAATCATTGTTTCACTTGTATGTTGTTTTCAGCCCTGCCAACTCCTTTAGCAGTGTAGGAGCACATTTCATGGCTTGAAACTGCTCTGATACCAACAGGCATGATTTATGTGTAAACCTTGCTTTTCAGCCCAAGGATGCTGAAGGGGGATGTCTGGTGTGTACTGTCCCCATAGCTGCAAAGCTAAAAAGCTGTAGATGGGAGTAAAATAAAAAGAAAAGTAAAAAATACTTGAGGAATTGTTAAGCCTGTGGTTAAGTACAGCCACATTTCTGTGCCCATATTGTAGAGGAGCCAATCACAAAGCTTTCCCTAATCCTTGCTTTGTGATGAAGGGTCTCAGCACAAGGGTTAATAAATCACAAACTGTGTCCCGTGGGCAGCCCGTGCACCAGCTGCACACACTCCTACCCCCCAAGGGCGCTCTCCTCAGCTCCTGCACAGGCTCCTCACAGGAGCCCCAATGCATTTGTTGGGTGTGCTGAAAGCTCCTTTTCTCTTTCAAAGAAAACGAGGGCCTTTAGATAGCACGAGGCAAAATTTCACCCCCCAGTGCATTATAGGTCAGATAAACCGCTGCCCTGTCTTGCCCATTGTCTTGGTTTGAAAAGACAGGTGTCTGTTAAGGAAGGCAGGAGCCTCCCTTGAAATGGAAAATGTAGGTCTCCTCCCTCTGAATGATTATAATTTTGAAATTAAGAGGCTTTTAGGCTAAGATATGGGAATAGGAATAATAGTTATTTACTAGGAAAATTTAAAAAAATATAAATGCAATAGTATAAAAAGAAGAAAAAAACCCCTACTGACAGAGTCAGAATATGATTTGACATCCTGTTGGTCAGGGTGTTGGTAGCAGTCTGATTAAATGGTGGTTGTAGTCTTCTTGGAGGGACAGATGTGGTTTTGTTGAAGCAGTGATCTTGTAGAAGGGTGCAGTTTTCTCTTGAAGGTCTAGTGGTGGTATAGATGGGTTTGGTTTTCTTTTGGGAATTCGGTGGAGAAGAAAACTGCTGCTCTGGGAATCCAGTGGGAAAAGGGTGTCTCTGGTATTCTAATGCTTGGCTTCTCCCCCTGGGTGGAGCATCTCCCAATGGGACGATGTCATTTTATCAGTCATGCAGTAAGACTGAATGGCCCATTAACAGAAAATATTTCTTGGAGGGAGGATTGGTTGTGGAAGAGATAAAGAAAACTGCCCAATAAACAGAAGGTAATTGCCCCACCTTTAACAGATGGGCATAGAATACCCACACCTTGCAACCCAGCACATCCATATACTTAATATTAGGTTCTATGTGTTTTATCTCAACCTATTTAATAATTCAATTATGACTGACAGTTGGAATTCTAAAAAAATCCCATTAAACCAGTTTCCATACTTAATTTTATTGATTTTTGTAACTTCATTGCTAATTTTAGGTATAGGGGCTGATCTGAATCGGCGTAAATGTGATTAATGAAGAAATAATTTAAGTTGATTAAAAAGGGTTTAAAATAATGTGATTAGCCTATTGAGATTTGTGTGGCTTATTGGATTACACATTTTATTCCTGGAGGACTGCTGTAAGATTCAGAATGAAATTAAATTGGTCACCCTATTTTGGGCCCCCAGTGCTTGGTAATTTCCAGTGCCATGATACCAGACCAGAAGGCACAGTTTTCTCTTGGAAAATCACAGGATTTAATTTTCGAGTTAATACCTAAATAATCAGGCCAAAAAATAGCACTGAAGTCTGGCCTGCTCTCCATTAAAGAGCGCTTAAATAAAATCATGCTTGATCTCATGGGATGTTCTTTTGGAAGGAATCAGGTGCTGATGGAAAAGTGATGAAGACTCTCCAGCCATCCTTGGGAGATTAAACAAGAAAAGCAAAACGGACAGTGGTCACAAAGTCTTGGCTTGATTTTGAATGTGTTGAATTCCAGGATTTAAAAGTATGTATCACCAGATAGTACTGATCTTCAGATAATCTTTATATAATCATCTTCATAATCAATGGTCCTTGTGGATCCCTTCCAGCTCAGAATATTCTGTGATTTAAAATCTGTCACATTAGTCCACATTTTGAGTGTCAAGGGAATCCTTAAGGAAATGTAATTTGAAGGACTTCTTAAATATATCGATTAAAGATTTAATGAAACTACTCAATTGATAGCATTATATTCTGAATAAAAGTGCCCAGATATCCCTTAATTAGGGCATGGGGTGTCTATTAAGTTTTTTTCCTTATATTCATGCACATTTTTATTAATACTAATATAATCATTATCCATACAGACAATATGTGTATTAAACGAAAAGAATCTGTAATCTCTTACTTTAATGTGTTTTCCAAAATCTTCCTGATTCTTGTAGCACTTGAGAACTTTCCAATTTTCAGGGTGATTTCTAAACCGAGAACATCACATGATGGACAAATACAATAATATTAGAACTTTTCTATCCTGAGTAGATACTGTGTTTATACAACCAAGTATACTGTTCTCTGTGTGATCTTTTTGTTATATTCTATGCTGACCATCCATGATGACAAAGTTGGCTTTTTTTACCCCAAATTTTTCTCCTGCATCAGAGTCCTGTAAATAAGGACTGGCCCTTGTGTTTTTAGAATTATGACCTTGTATTCTGCTCCTTATTGGAAGATACTTATTTTTTATGTATTGCCTGTCAAGCAGTCTTTTGACTGCTGAGTCACATTCTGTTATTCATCACTGTTGAAACTTGGCTTTGTATCATCTCCAGACTCCATGTGTATTGATTTTATGCTTTCTTCCAGGTCACTCTAAAAATGCTAAATAGCACTGGGCTCAAGAATGGGTCCCTGCAGGATCCCATCTGAAGCATTTCTTCATGATAAGTGTTTCATGTTTACTGTTGCATTTGAAAGTTATCGTTTGTCTTGTGTTTGATCCATTTAATGTCTTCTGAGTTTATTTTTATTGCTGTATCTTCTTAATCAGAATGTCATCCACTACCAAGTCAAATACATTGCAGAAACCATAATACATTAGAGTCTATTACAATTATTTTATTTGTATCAACCAAACTTTTAATATCATAAATGCATAGATATCGGGTTCGTCTGACAAGCTCTATTTTCCATAATGTTGGAAATACGCAATGCTAATCATCTTTTTATTCTTAATCATATCTTCTTTCAGCTTTTCCATTATTTTGACAGTGAAAATTACCCACTCATAGATGCAGTGCCAATCAAGTGTTTAGAGGTGTAATGAAGGGGAGTACCAGTTGGGCATGCTTTTCCTTAGCCAGGTCTTTCTAAACTTATTTGGCTTTTCCTCCTGAATTGCTACTGGCATGCTCTTATTCTCTTAATTTTTGTCTCAGATGCATTCAAAGGAGGTTCTGTAACAGAATGAGGATTTGTACAATGGAGTTCTCCTGGGAATGCTGCAGCTGAGATCTCCGTTTTCCAGACCTTGCTGCTACTACTTGTGCTTGAAGACAGAAAGTGTCTTTCTGTCTTTCTCAGCTTTATATTCCCTGCAGGATGAGTTCAATCCATGTCCAAGGTGCCCTTGCAGACTAAGAAGGATTAGAGCCTGTGAGCAACCCAAGCACTTGAAAATAACAGAATATTTGGGAGTAATAGTGGTTGGAGACATTACATGCAATGAGCTGGGTCAATCCCTTACAAACTGTAAGTCTCCTTCCAGGTGGAATTAGATCTGGCACTGGGGGTGTCCTTAGTGAAGGGGCTTTTTCCTCAAGGAGAATGGACAGTATCCATGAAAAACCTTCATCAGGTGGTATCTTCTGTAGGCTTATATGGAGACATTGTGTGTATATATTGAAATGTCACACAGGAATCTGCTTCTCCCTGTAGATGTTGCTTAATGCATAAAGGGATAGCTACTTGCACTCGTGGAAACCAGCTGGATGAAACTTCAACAACAATGGCAGAAAGCTCTGTGAAGTGGTAGCCTCATTATAGACTCTCATGTTCTTGTGCTCTTGGAAGCTTTTCAACCTTGGCTTCATGGCCCTACTTATAAAAAAGAAGGGAAAAGTAACTTTAGTATGGTATCATGCCAGAAAAGAAACCCTTCTTGCATTGTGTGCTTTTCATTTCCAAAAAGCATTTCCAGATGGAGTCTTTATGTGCTGCTGGTTTTTTCTTTTGCTCTAATTTGTCATTTAAACAGCAAAGGTAAATCTTCTTCAAGGTAAAATTGAATAAATTTGGTAGTGCTAGTCATTTAAAAAAGAAAAGGAAAAAAATAAGTACACAACAAAGCATTTCTTAAACAGCAAATTATTTTCATTCAGGTGTTTTTCCTGAAGATCTGCTCCAGGCATTCTTTTGTATCTCCTTCCAGCCTTACACAACAGTACTTGAAAGTGTTTTTTAGCAATGGAGCAAAAGAGGAAATCAGATAGGCCATTATAGTCTTGCCCCCTCTTGAGCTTCTCCAGTGGGGACTATTCAGCATCCCAGAATAGTTAAGCTATTGCCTTCACTCAGTTTTCCTGGCCTTGCAGTACTCATTCTGCAGGGTGACTTTTTTCATGAGAAGCTGACTGTAGTCATTATTACGGGTCTTGGTGACAGCCCAGTGCCCATACCCAATGTCCTGGTAATCCTGGGGAGCTGAGGAAAGCCTACTGTAAATACAGATACTACTCACTGTTCCCCAGGTCACTTTTCTTTCCTGTGTCTGAGCTCTCTTAGTCCTTGTACTCTATGAATTATGGTAGTGCTGAGGCTTCTGCCTGGAGCTTGTGCTTGAGTCAAGCTGCTGGTTAGTGACAACTCACTGGCTTTGCAGACATGCCAGCGGGACTGTTTTGGTATTTGGAGAATTGTTGGACACTGTGTTCTGAAGCTGTTTCTCATGTATGTGTCCATGTTGTATTTTTGGTCAGCCTTAAGTTTTCTGTTTGTTCCATTCCGTGTGTAGCTCAGCTTTCAACAGCGCATGTGTTAAATTTTGGATCTGGTCTTTGTTCCCCATGTGCACAACTCCCTGAATTAGTAGGGTTTTGCCTTGAAGAGGCTACCAAGGTTGATCTCACAGCAGTAACATCTGCTCTTGCAATCTCCTGAGCTGTGTTAGCCCAAGTGTGACTGGCAGCATCCCCACAGCTGCCTGCACCAGGGTAAGGTGGTTTGGCTGTTCAGCCCCTGTGCAAAGGTAGCTGCGTTTTGCCATGAGTTGTCAGCCTGAATGAATTTTGAGTAGGCATCCTTTTCTTTGCTGACATGAGAGTTGTCACAGTGGGTATCTATCTGACACTTAGATCCTACAGGTCTTGCCAAGAAAGATAAGAGGGAGTTTAGCTCCTTCATTTGGTGTGATAGCAGGGGCTGTGAGAAGAGTTGATAAAATCTGCTGAATGGGCAGTCCAAGGATACTCTCTGAGGATGGTCAGAACATGGCTGTGATTTACAGAAGAAAGTTTTGTGTGCTAATGATGAATACTGGCTTGCAGTGATCATTACTACCTGTTCTAATCATGTGCTGGTACTGTGGGTGCATGGGATCCAGTTGCAGGCCTGGCCCAGGCTTTGACTTTGGTTTTCTTTGGATGTTTTGTTGGGTTTTTTGGATGGTTTATATAAATCTTCCCTACTCTGGCTTACTTCATTATAGAAAAATTACACTGTCATTTGCCAACCTGCTACACAGTGCTTTGAGTGCCATTAGTGACTCACTGACTTCTTTACTTTCTGTTTAAAGGTACATTTTTCTACCGCAAGTACAGTAAAGCCTTAAGATTTTCAGGGACTGGGATTCTGTCTTTGTATAACTAGAAATATCTAGAAGTATCCCCTCCAAAATTACCCTGTACAGCTAATCAGGTAATCAGTTGGCCAGTTAACTGCTGGATCATCTGGAGTTTCCAGAGCAGATGGCTTTTAGGACAGTTTATTACAGTGCATTTGTGAGGACAGACTAAGCTATTACTGATTTTGTAGTGCTAGGTTCAGGAGAAATGTCAAAGATTAGAATCAAACTGGTGAAAGTGTGAATTGTTTTTTGGGGAAATAGATCTTAATTACACTTAAAGGGTTTATCTCTAAGGAATATTACCGAGTTTCATATCCTTTCACAGGAGCCCTGCAGCTCTTTAAGGGTTTTTGATGTCTTTAGGTAGGTGATGGTTTTTGCCTTTCTTATCCCCTTTAGCAGAATCCTGGAAGACTGTCAGTGCTTTAGAGAGCCTTCAGGTAACTTAATTTCAAACAAATAATAACTCATGAGCTTGACCTTTGTGTGCAGGTTTGCTATCTAGTTCTTATTACTGCCCTGGTTCCTAACTTTAGATGGGCAATTCATGTCCTATAATTTTGACAAAGAGGGTGGGATGAGGTGGAGAGCATGTTTACTATTTTTTTTAAAAAATCCAACTTATTTATTTCTGTTAGCTCTTTGATTTAAACAGCAGAAGTTTGAGCAGTCAAAGGTCAGGATGAATGGGGTGGAGTTTTCCCACAACTGCTGATGGCTTAGTGATCCTACTGTTTATGTATCCAGTCCCTGTGACGAGGATGATGTGTTCCACAGGAGAGCTTCTTCTATTTTGGGAGTATGCTTACACTGGTGTTCTGAATGCCTCCTTTAGAAACGTTTATAAAATGTTAGGATGCAGTCAGGCCAGCACACAGATATGTCTCCTTGGTCCTTAATGGTTTCAGAGCAGCGCTGCATATGCTGAAATCTAAGTGCATATTGATGTGGTCTTGTCTTTGAGGTCTTCAGGTGTTTTATATAATTGATACTATGCAGGCTGAGGAGCAGGAGGGAGGTGGAGTCATCCTGTTAGATCAACTTACAGGGGATAACCAAAGAACTGAAGGAAGCCCTAGTTTTGAGTCAATTTGAAAGAAGTGTCTTGCCTTGGAAACACAAGATTTCCCATGTAAGTGGGGATTTCCTTTTTGTACTTGCACATGGCATGCAGACTGATGGTGCTTGTTTTCAGGAAGAGTGCTTTGTAAAGAGTTTGGTTGTCTCTGGTAGGAAAGACCTTACAATGGAAAATCTTCAAGTTAGTTCCTCATTTTAACATTGATGTAGATTTCTCTTTTTTAGCAAATGTCATCCTTTCTTTTTCATCTTTCACTGCCACAATGAATTCTGTTCCATCAGTACAGGTGACTGAGGGTAAAGGGCAGTCCTAGCCCAGTTACTGTCCTGTTCCCTAGGCATGATCAATTTTGATGACCGTAGCATTTTGGAGAAAGACTTTCCAGCTCCAAGATTCAGGGCTGCATCTCATTGTGGTTTCTGATTGCTTTGGTTAATGAAGAGGAACAAGTGCTCTTGCATGGGTGAACACTGAGGAGAGGTTTTTTGATAACTTGCAGTGGGAATGTTCTTGGTAAGTTGCATGAGAGAGCAGGTTTCCTATTTATCCTTGTAAGATGTTGGCAGCTTTTAGTTTGCTAGGTGACTGTACTTGTTCCTGTTCTTAGTATCCAGTAAAATGGAGCAGCAGTTTAGCCACTGGAGACACTGCAGCTCGGTATTCTTAGCTGGATGTTTTGTTTGAGAAGATCAATCTGTTGAAATTGGATTAAGGTAGAGATTTAAAGAAAGCAATAGCTACACTAAAATTAGAACACAAAGTCTGGAGTCTCAGTTGAACAAGGATAAGATCAGTGGGGAGGCACAGGGTATAGAAATTGTCCTCCCCAGGCATTGATGTGAGTGGGGCTGAGTGATGGGAGGACACATCTTGAAGAAAACACTCCTCTGCTTCTCAGGGTGGTCGCTGGGGACCTGGAGGTGTGTGGCCTGGCTAAACCGTGGTGTCAGGATCCAGAGCTGCTTGTTCGAGCTTTAGGAGTGGTAATGCAAAGGCGAGTGCCTGGGCTGTCAGTCTGAGAAGACAGCATTGGAACTTACAGAAACACCTCTTGACTTTTCTCAAGACTGGAATAATTAACTTTGTGATAATTATGAATGAAAACTTTCACATTATATCTAAAGCAACAGCTCTCACTTCAAAAGACTGAGTATGCTCCTAGTCTAGAGAGACCAAGAGGGGAATAGCTGATGCACCAGTAAGCTCAGTTAATTGCAGTTTTGTGGGGTTTATGTGTATTGTACATTAGATAGAGGACATGGTTAGTATCAGTTAAAATAATCCCCTCAGTGTCAATAATAATTAAATCTTGTTAATTGGAGGCAATTAGTCTGTGGGTTAGGCTTGAATTCTCTTCAATTGATTGAAAGATATGGGGAAGTCCTACTCTGACATGAAGTGCTGTTGTACAATTCTGATGTTCCTTACATACATCTAAGTACAAAACCAGAAGTATCCACCAAAAATAAAAGCAGGTAAAGACGACACAGAAGATAATCTAATCCCCACCAAAATCCCCGAGGGGTTAAGACTGAGTGTTAAAAGGAAGCTTTTGTGGTTTGTCCATGAGGTCAATTAGGGTTTATTTTCCCACCTGAATACCTGAAAAATGGCTGATTAATTCCTGACTCGCTTTGATCAAAAGACACGAGTATCTTGGAACTAAAAATAAATGCCTTTTATTTTTTGCAGAAAATAAATATTTACATAACATTCGTGCCTCCCTAGTTCAGAAAAAAGTCAGACCTGGAGATAAATCAGATAGGCTGCTCTGATGAGATTTCCAGGTCTGGCCCTGAGGAACCTCTGTCAAGGAATGAATTGCTGCAGATTACAAGGCCATTAATACATCTAACTATATGAGAAAAATAATCCTAATTAACCATCAATCTTAAATCTAAATATTGCTCCTGTAAACATAAGGAAATAAAAAAGAAGAGGCTCTTCTAAACCCATGGAGTAATCTGCTACATTTGTTTGTATTCATTAGCATCTACTGCCTGAAGATTTTCATAACCAAAGCTGTGTATTAAAACACAGTATGTTAATGCAGGAACAGAATATCTTAGCATAAAACTGTCATTTAAAAAGTAGCTAACCTGAGGCACTCGCTTCATTGACTTTCTTTCTGTTTCTTTGAGACCCATTCTCATAATAAGTACTAAATAAATGGCAAGAGTATTTATTCTTGTCAGTAGAAGTCTCTGTACTAGTTGAATGAGAAATCTTTGTCATAAGAAGATTAGAGGTCCTGATTTTGTTCCCAGTAGATCCCATGCCTTTAAATTCAGTAGTTAGGGGCCTGGGGGGTTTGGAAATATTTTGGATGTTACTGAATGAAGTGAGTGAATGACAACTGCAATCTTGTAGAAACATTCATACTGACTAATTTGCTGAAAGTGTCTATACAGACATGCAAATGAAGAGTGGAGAGATTCTTATGAGCACCAAAACTGATGCTCTGTGGCTCGGGGAGCTGTACAAGGTCCTGCCCAGACAGGGCAGAGCATCAAAGGACAGAGATGGGAGGATGGAGGGCTCTGCTAGAGCAGGGCTTATTCATAGGATTTGCAGAGCAGTATCCCCTGAGGGAGGTTCAATGACACAGCAGATAAACTGCAGCTGAGAGGAACCAGCTGCTGGGCTAGGGAAGGGAAGTCCAGGCTGCAGAGGGTTTGGGAGTGTGGGGTTTTGGCGTCTCAAAGCAGATCCCCAGGCTGTTGGGAAGCTGGTGCCTGGTGCACGTCTGATGTCTGGGCCTGAGGCAGCAGGGTGGAGGGCGGAGTGCTGAGGCCCAGCTCCAACATTTCCTTGCCTTGGGGTTCCGTTTCCATACAAAATCCAGGCAGCTGAGGTCCCTTCAACAACAGAACACAGAGAACTAAGGAAGTACGGCTAGTGGCTAGGGAAATGGGAGGGAAAGCAATTTTAACAAGTCTTTCACAATTAATTGCAGTCTTAAGTGATGTTTTAAAATATTTTTGGTAGCTGTTGTATAGTTTACATACTAATGGCGTAGATGGAAGTCATGCAGAGAAAAGAATGATTTATACTTCATAATTATTGTGAGATGTTTTAAATTGATGTTATGCAGGGCAAAGTTCAAATTTAGTTGCTGCACTAACATTGCAAACAGCTTTGCAGGCAGCTGGGTTTACAAGAAGTAGTTGATACTGAAAAGACAATCACATGTCTGGCTGAGTATTTTCTCAAGACGAGTTAGAATATATATCCTAAAGACAAAGGCTTTGGATTTCTTGTCTGGCTGTCCATTTTCCTGCACTGCTTTGTAGTTGTTGTACACAGAAATGACCAGAATAACTACTTTTCCAGACAAGTGGGGAGACAAGAGACTGTGATCTATCTGCTTTGAAACTGGACATAACATATACAACTGGACACTGCTTCCTCACAGCTGTAGCAAGTTGCTGAGATCTGGAAGACAGTTAAATAGCTGCAAATGTCACTTGTGAAAATTTGTTATCTCTAATGCCACAGTCAATCAAGTCACTTTATAGTTCAGTATATTTTATAGCTCAGTAGGGAACTGAATCATGGGAAGGAATAAGATGTTGTGTTTTGAGGTTCAGAAGAACATTAATTATCTTTACAGAAATGTACCTTTTCTATTATTTATGCACTCATGGAATGGCCAAAGAAAACCTGCTAATTTTTTTTTAATGTAATTATTCCACAGGATCCTTCAAACCAAAAATGTGGAAGAAAGAAAACGGTGTCCTTCAGCAGCATGCCATCAGAGAAGAAAATAAGCAGTGCCAGCGACTGTATCAGCTTTATGCAGGCTGGGTGTGAACTGAAGAAAGTTCGTCCAAATTCCCGGATTTATAACCGCTTTTTTACTCTAGATCCTGACCTGCAGGCTCTTCGCTGGGAGCCTTCCAAGAAGGATCTGGACAAAGCCAAGCTTGATATTTCTGCTATAAAAGAAATCAGACTAGGGAAGAACACAGAGACATTCAGGAATAATGGACTTGCGGATCAGATTTCTGAGGACTGCGCACTGTCGGTAATTCATGGTGAGAACTATGAGTCCCTTGACTTGGTTGCCAATTCAGCTGATGTGGCCAATATTTGGGTATCAGGATTAAGGTACTTAGTTTCTCGTAGCAAACAACCCCTGGACTTGATGGAAAGCAGCCATAATACCCCACGGTTTGCCTGGTTAAAAACTGTGTTCGAAGCAGCAGACGTTGATGGCAATGGCATAATGTTGGAAGATACAGCTGTGGAGCTCATAAAGAAGCTTAACCCCACCTTAAAGGAATCAAAGATTAGGTTAAAATTTAAGGAAATTCAGAAGAGCAAAGAGAAACTGACAACACGAGTTACAAAAGAAGAGTTTTGTGAAGCGTTCAGTGAACTTTGCACCAGACCTGAAGTGTATTTTTTACTTGTGCAGATATCCAAGAACAAAGAGTACCTGGATGCCAATGACCTCATGCTGTTTTTAGAGGCTGAGCAAGGAGTGACTCACATAACAGAAGAAATGTGTCTGGATATTATACGCAGGTATGAGCTTTCTGAAGAAGGGCGGTTGAAAGGTTTCCTTGCAATTGATGGATTTACTCAATACTTATTATCCTCAGAATGTGATATTTTTGACCCAGAACACAAAAGAATTGTCCAAGACATGACACAGCCTTTGTCACATTACTACATCAATGCATCCCACAATACATATCTAATAGAAGACCAGCTCAGAGGGCCAGCTGATATCAATGGTTATGTCAGAGCTTTAAAGATGAGCTGCCGGAGTATTGAACTGGACGTCTGTGATGGCCCGGATAATGAGCCCATTATTTGTAACCGCAACAACATGACATCGCCACTTGCCTTTCGAAATGTCATTGAAGTAATCAACAAATTGGCCTTCTTTGCCTCAGAATACCCTCTTATTCTATGTTTGGGGAACCACTGCTCTGTACAGCAGCAGAAGGTGGTGGTGCAACACATGAAAAGAATCTTTGGAAACAAACTGTACACAGAGGCACCTTTATCCTCAGAAGCCTACCTCCCATCACCTGAGAAACTGAAAATGAAGGTCATTGTGAAGGGGAAAAAACTGCCCTGCGACCAGGATGTGTTAGAAGGAGAGGTCACAGATGAAGATGAAGAGGCTGAAATATCCCGAAGACTGTCAGAGGACTTCTCAAGGGAACCAAAGCTGATCTGGCTCTGCAAGGAATTGTCTGACTTGGTGTCCCTATGCAAATCTATCCAGTACAAAGACTTTGAGACATCAATGAAATCTCAAAACTACTGGGAAATGTGCTCCTTCAGTGAGGCAGAAGCCAGTCGGATTGCAAATGAATACCCTGAAGATTTCGTTAACTACAACAAAAAGTTTCTGTCCAGGGTGTACCCGAGCGCTATGAGGATAGACTCCAGTAACTTAAATCCTCAAGATTTTTGGAACTGTGGTTGCCAGATAGTGGCAATGAACTATCAGACCCCAGGGCCCATGATGGACCTACACACTGGTTGGTTCCTACAGAACGGGGGATGCGGGTATGTTCTCAGGCCTTCGGTGATGCGTGACGAAGTGTCTTACTTCAGCGCCAATACCAAGGGTATTGTTCCTGGGGTCTCCCCGCAGGTCCTACATGTCAAAATTATCAGTGGTCAGAATTTTCCAAAGCCCAAGGGTGCGTGTGCAAAAGGGGATGTCATAGACCCGTATGTCTGCATAGAAATACATGGGATTCCTGCAGACTGCACCGAACAAAGAACTAAAACTGTGCAGCAAAACAGTGATAACCCTATTTTTGATGAAAGCTTTGAGTTCCAGATCAACCTACCGGAGCTGGCCATGATCCGCTTTGTTGTTTTGGATGATGACTACATTGGGGATGAGTTCATAGGACAGTACACCATCCCACTGGAGTGCTTACAGCCCGGATACAGGCACATCCCACTGCGCTCGTTTGTTGGTGATATCATGGAGCACGTTACCCTCTTTGTTCACATTGCAATAACCAACCGAAGTGGAGGCGGGAAGGCACAGAAACGCAGCCTCTCAGTGAGGATAGGGAAGAAAGCCAGGGAGTACACCATGCTGAGGAACACTGGTCTCAAGACTATCGATGACATCTTTAAGCTGGCAGTGCATCCATTGCGAGAGGCTACTGACATGAGAGAAAATATGCAGGTATGAGACTTCCATTGTATGTGTTGGTGTGTCCTGAACGTGGAAGTGAAAGTCCTGGTGTGAGCTGCTGCTAGGGCAGGCTTGTTAAAGCTGGTGAAACTTCAGACCCACAGCTCCTGTCAACCTTTAAATGGACATTGGCAGGCTGATCATTACAGGTGCTAACTAACAAGCAAACATAGGATTAGACAGAAATGTTTTAAAAATCGGTATGATTTCTCTAAACATGTTTTACTGGTTGATTTTTTTCCCCAAGAAAGCAGAATTGAGGGTACATTTGTGTCCCCTGCCTCTGATCCCAAATACTGTGTTTCCTCACTGGTTCTAAAAAACATCAACAACCTTTTGGTTTGCTAATTGAGTGAGGGTTACGCTCTTAATTTTCTTTGGTTGAACATAAGAAGCAGTCAGTGGCTGTGTCATTAAGCTCTTGTGTACGCCAAAGAAACCTGCTGTGCAAAAAGCAGCATGTTTTCCTGAGTGCATGTTGCCACTGTTTGCCCCAGGGCTGCAGATGTTCAGCACAGGCACTGAATGCCACTTGGATCGCAGTTTCCTCCCCGCTGAATAGCTGTTTTGTCTTGGCTGGTTGACGGCTGGCACAGACACCAGTGCCATGTCTGGGCTCAGAGGGTCCCCTGGCACTCTGTCCCCGTGCCCGTGCTGCTGCATGCAGCAGAGCCTGCTGTGGCCAGCAGCATCAGGGCCCAGGTGCACAGCACTGTCACAAGTGCTTGGGTTAGACCTTGGTGCGTGGCGGGATGTGAAGTGGCAGCAAAGCCAAACAAGAACGTCCCCAGTGCTCTCTTCTGTCGTGGGAGCAACTGAGGGTTGATTACAGAACAACTCAATTCTGAGCTTCAGGCACTGCCTAGAAACAAAACTGAGTGGCATTAAACAATGAGTTTTCCGTAATAAATAGCTGGAATCAGCTGTAGCTATCTCCTTGGTAAAGATACAGAAACAGTTCATTTTTTTTCTCTCAAAAACAGGAGAAAAACATGTAGCACTTCATTGACCCTATTCTTCTGGATGGAGTCTAAAGCAAATGAAATGTTGACAGCTGGAAAAGTTTACAAAATGACATAAGCTTTAAATCACTCTCAAAGGAATTGTCTCAGCATATTTTTAAGAATGGGAAACTCTTCCCAGCCTTTCCTTCAGGCCTTGAAAGTAACTAGTTTGAACTGCTGACTCCATCTTCTGTCTAGGTCAGGCACTATATATGAACTATATAAATGAAAATACTCTGAATTTGACTCAGAAACAGTATTAATGTGCCTTCCAAACAAAACTTCAGTAGAAGATCATGTTCTGGGGAATGCTGTGTTCTGTGTAAAGACACATTTTTGGATTTAACTGCACGCTCTCATATTTAATTAATGAGAAAAATTTAGCTAGGCATTGTCTGATTATTGGGGTTTTTTCAGCAAGTTGTGGGAGGAACATTTGCAAGGTGTGGGTTGTTATAATACTCTTACTTGGATTTTGTGCATCTTGGTCACTCCTTGTACAACTCAAGAAGCTAAACAACGGTTGCATGTCAGCTGTATATCCTCTGACCTGATAAATAAATAAATCATGGCACATCAGTTTGGTTTGACCTGTATATCCGGTATTGATTTTTTTACATGTGACCTATGAAGGGGAAAGAGTGTTTGTGTTTCTTTATGATGTGATAATGTAAGGCTGAAAACAAAGTGAGTTTTTCCTGCTTGCCTTTCCCATGGGAAATACAAGGTCTGTCAAACTTGTTCTTGCTGGAGGATGATAATGATGGGAGAACAAAGTGATTACAGCATCAAAAGCGATTGGAGTCTAAGCAGTTGGGAAGAGAAATAGCATTTTAGGCTGATGGTTTAATATGCTGGGGACCAGAATTTGTCCCTGTTAGGGCTGGATTTGCAATGCAAAGTAGCTGAAGAGCTGGCAGTTGAGATGCCTGGGAGAAAGCAGGAGCTGGCAGTAGGCTTCGGGACAGAGAACGGGGCTATCAGGGAATTCCTGTGTGAGATGGAATCCTGTGGTGCATGGAGGGCCTGGGGATGGTGAACAGTGGGACAGCACTGCCTCCCATCAGAGGGGAGAAGAAGAAAGGGCTGTCAAGGTAATGGCAGGCAGGGGGGACTGAGTGGCCACAGGTGCTGAAGTGTTTGTGTCCCTTGCCCAGAACGCCATGGTGTCGGTGAAGGAGCTGTGCGGGCTGCCGCCCATCGCCAGCCTCAAGCAGTGCATCCTGACCCTGTCCTCGCGCCTCGTCGGCAGCGACAACGCGCCCTCGGTGGCCCTGTGCATGAAGGACACCTTTCCTTACCTGGAGCCTCTGGGGACCGTGCCCGACGTGCAGAAAAAGGTCCTGGCAGCGTATGACCTGGTAAGCCCTTGAGCACTGCTCCCTCTGCCTTTCCCCACTCCTGTGAATGGGGCAGGCTGTGCCCGCTGCCTTTCACACTCCCAAATGTTCCGGTTAAATAAACAAGGCTCTTCAAATGGCTCGGGCTCTGCAAAGTTGGCCTCTAATCACCACAGTGCCACACTGGGCTTTTTGTTATTGTTTCCTTTTTTAAACGTGGTTGTGGCTAGCACAGGTTGGCATTTGAAGAGGACTTTGTTTACAAAACTAGTGGCAATTCAGCGTGTACTGGCACTGGTAGTCCTTGTCCTTGGGAAGCAGCAAGATTTGTGTGCTGCCCTTCGCTGGCCTCCCCACAGCAGAGCTCAAGGCCAGTAGATAGGGAGCTGCAGCATGGGAGTTCCCAGGCAAAGCTGAGCCTCCCTTTCCCTACGCTTTGCAGCAGCACTGTTAAGTACTGCCCCTGTCCCTGCCAGATGAAGTCAGTGTTGCTCTTGGGGAGGGCATGGCAGTGTCGGAGGGGAGGGTTAAAATGCCCATTTTCTTGTATGGGGAAGGAGAGGTCACTGTGGTACAGGAATGCTAACACAAATGTAGAGACACGTTCCAGATGAGTGCCGCTGCTCGTTGTATGACATATGTCACTGCTGTGGGTGACTGAGCAGCAGCTGTGTGTGACTTCCAGCAGCAGAAGTGACTGTCACACTGTGCCTCTTGGGCTGTGGGAGTGCCCCGCTGCTTCCCGACCTTTTTGGCGGTCTGCAGCAACTGACAGCAAAACACAGTTCTGCCAAGCCTGACTTAAATACTGCACTAGGGCACTTAGGCTGAATCACGACTCATGTTCTGAGGACAGCAGTTTTCTCTGCAGGTTGTGTTCATAAGGAATAAAATGGTGAATAATGCTGAGAATATGAAATTGCTTCCAGAGACCCTGATGGGTTGCAAAGAGTGGTCGCAGCTTTGACCAACTGTTCAATGTGCCAAATGCCCACCTCCATTCCATCTCATTTTTTGCCTTTATAACACACTTTTCAAGGGAAAAATCAGCTTGTGGGGTGGGGGAAGACATTGATGTTGATTAAAACAGAAATACTAAAAGTACTCTGAAATAACCCCTGGGTTCCTTCCAGAATATTTCTCTTACTTGGAAGTGATTAAGTTATGGTAATAAAATGCCAGCTGTAACAATACCAGAACAAGGATTTGCAAATCCAGTTGATTGCCTTATTTTAGATGGAACCTTTCTGGGGTGGATTTGTTACATGGTCTCGTGTGTTTCTGAAAGACTAAATACCACATAAATAAGAGATTTTTCTGTCTTTGGAGGCCTGCTTAATGGAGTTTTACCAAAATGAATGTGTCATCTCTTATCTTTGTAATTATATACTGAAGAGTACACATGGGACTTTTCAAGGCCTCCTTGTACTTTAGAAACAGTTTTTCAATTTAAATAGGTGAAAGGCCTCTTTTGGATGTAGACAGAAACACTTGTATAACTGTTTTAAATAATGGTTGTTCTCACATTTGTCTCCGGTGGGGGAAAATGTAACTTGAATGTCAAGAGAGCATGCAAACAGTTTAAAATCAGAGAGAGAGAGAAGGGAGTTGTGCCTTGCCTACATAAGGAGTGATTTGAGATACAATTCTGTTAAGGAGAACATGATTTTTTTTTTTTACCCGCTTTGGCTGTGACTGCCTCTCACTTTTTAAAAATTATTCGCTTCTGAAAAAGAAAGCTGGAATTAATAAGTGGTTTTGCTACATTTTGGATGTTTGCCTTTTGAGACAATGCCAGCAGCAGGATATTGAAATCTATTTAGCCTTTTCTGTGTTTGAATAAATGAACTATCTCTATCATAATCTTGATATTTGAAATCACAGTGTGGGAAGGGGTTTGCATTTTGAATGTTAACAAGGGGCTTCTCATTGTTGTATAATGACTTCATATAATCCAGGCTGTATTTATTTTTTAATTTTTTTTTTGTGCAAATGAGAGCACAAGGAGATGTTGGTGGAAAGCAATATAAAATATTTTAGCTTATTTATTTGTTTTAATTCAAGATATACTACAGTTCAGCCTTTTATATTGTTGATAAATATGGCTTCAAGGAACTGGGTCCACAAGTGCTTGCTGCATGTCTCTTTACTTCAAAGCACTTTCTGAATGAAAAGGCCTAAGAGCATTTTTAAATGCATAAAATAAAATCTGCTTATATTGGCCTGTCTCTTGTATGAACAGGCTATACTTCTTAATTCCTTTTACAGTAAAATTGAAAAAAGTTTGACCCTAAATCTCATGGTGTGACTACAGGTGTGCCTCACTCACTGGGCCCCACAGCATAGGGAGCTTAAGTAGTGGGCAAATGCTTCCTCACCACCTCTGAAAACACTGCATGTGCCACATTCTTTGAAAAGCCTGCTTTGAAAATAATTTCTAATAAAAACAGCCCTAATGTGTTAGAATTTTTCCCCATTATAGAAAATTGCCAACTGAATATACCTTTTGATTTTACCACAGAAAGTATAGACTCTGCCTGTGTGCTTAATGGGGCATAAACAGGGCTGAGGGTCCAGGGAAATGGAGGTGCAAATGCTCAGAAACCTGCCACAATGATCTGGAAAACAATTAACTGTCTGTTCCCTCCTGCTTGGCCTTTGTCAGCTGTGAGATAGACAAAGACCCGTTTGTGCAGTTTGTTTGCTTTTTCCTGGGCAATTAATTTTACCATTGTACTCTGCATTAAATATTTTCTTTTGAGAGAGACCTTATTAGAATAAAATTTAATGTGCTTTGTTTAGGGAAGTGGAACAATTTTTCAGGGCTGTGTTTCCCTCATTTTATGGTGGCATTGCAGTGGTTTATTGGAGCTGTACTCCAATAAACCAATTGGAGCTGTTGGCCATGTCTCATGTAGGAAGAGGCTTCATTGATAACACTGGGTTGTGTAGGAGTTTCTGCAGAGGAGAACAGGGAATAGGATTTGCCAAAATCAAGAAAATAAAGTGGACTGTTGACAATACACAGCCATTTTTGAAAAGTGTGTCAATGGTCAGAAATATAGTGTAGCGTGGCTAATTCAATTTACAGCTTTAGTTTATTCCGTACATAGAGCGTGGTGAATGGGTTCTGGTCATGCTGTCATTGCTTCCCACACACAAATCCATGGATAGTGTACCCTGCCACTTTTATAGTTGTTCTTCAGAGCTTTCCTTTCCTGTGAGGAAGGGCTCTCACTTTGCCTCTCCACCTGTGTGCTCCCCCTTGTTGGTGCTTGTTCAGGTGGGCAGCACGTGCAGTGTGCCTTACAAGCTGTCCAATTAATGCTGGTATTCTTTGATCACACCTAAAAAGGAGTTACTCCATGTGAAGAGAAGGGATGGGGCCCAGCTGGACCTGACAGATGGTTGAATTATTCATTGCAAACAGTTATCCTGTGAAGTTAGGATTTTTATTGGTTGAGAATTGTTTGGAAACAGATTGTGGTTACTGTGTCTGCACGATATATTCATGTGCTGATGCAAGCATGCATGAACTCAGGGACACTTGTGCACTTTGCACTTCAGTTATTGGTTAAGCATTATTTTCCTCCAAGATCAAATGATTGAGTAATTGGAAGATCAAAACCAATAAACAAGTTCTTGGAAATAAATGTTCTTGGTTTTACCCAATCTCCTGGGTCATGTGCATACAGAAATTTTTCTAAGAAAAATGAGGTGTCCAAGTTATCTTTATGTGTTTTCAAATCATAACTAACAAGAAGTGTTTAAAAGATTGAACTATGAAACTATTTGTTATATAAACTCACGTTGACATTAATGTTTTTCTCTGCATTCAAGCCTGATCTTGCTATGTTGGAGCAGACAGTTATGGAAGGACAGGGTGGCTGCAGGTACTGCTAAGAGATGGCAGGGTAGTTAAGAACATCTTGGCCAACATGGAGATGGATTGGGCATTTCTGAGAGGAGAAGCAGCATCTGTGAGGTTGCTGGGCAATAAGTAGAGGTATTTAATGGCAGTGGTTTTGTTGACATGGGTATTGGTCCATGCTTGCTAGCAGAGGTCTGCTGAGGTGTGTGGGAGGTGAACTACTCTTTGTCTGCTGTTCTTTCATATTCAGTCTTTTTGGGCTTGTCTTGGTGCAGGCATGACTACATTCCCAAGAAAAAAGTCCTTTTCCCCAGTTATTATATAAATGCAAAATGACTAAGTAGATTTTTGTGAGCTTTATCACTGAAATTCATACCTCAGCTGGGGTAGAGTCATCCCCAGAGGAACATTTTTCACAATTCTCTAAGCAGCTGAAGACAAGGGATATTGCAGAGCAGAGCATCCACTGCCAAAGAAGTGTCATAATGCACTGATGTCAGACACAGCCCGGGACTTGGACATTGTCTTGAATTTGTATTTGTTTTAAAGCATTTCCATCCAAAATTGGATATAGACTGGGAAAGTCAGTTTCTTTTTCCACTTTTTATTAAGGAAATAAATTTTTATTCCTCAAAATAAATGTTTATTCCTTTGCTTCTTACTATTCTCTCACCTACTGCTCTCAAAGTTTCTTGCTCTGATTGCCCATGTCCATCAGTCACTTCTAAAACAGAACCAGAAAAGAGATCAGAACTTCCCTTAGAGAAGGAAGTTGTAGTTGGGTACTTCAGTTACACTGTTTTAGCATAAGCATATTGAAAAGTGACCCCTCTCTCTCTTCTTCCATTGCTCCTGTTGCTCCATAGAGGACTGGTCTTCATGCACAGATCACATCCCACAACAATTATTCCATATTTTCCCAGAAATATTTATAACTGAAAACATGAAGTTTGAATTTAAGGTGAATTTTATGCAGTTTCTTCTCCAGTTTGTGTCACTAAGGTATTTCAGATGTTTGCAGTTTATGTAACCATCCTTGATACCTGTTTCTCATGCTGGGCTGTTGCAGGCAAAGCCTCAGATACCGAAATCTGGCTTGAACTATATTAGGACAGAGACAAGGTGAGGGACAGAATGGTGGCCAGCAGCATTCTTTCCCATGTCCTGGCACTGCATACCCATCTTTCTTTTCTTGCAAAACTTGCTGACACACAATTGATGGCCTGGTTGTTCCTTGTCCCAGTTGTGTACAAGAAATACTCAACGCTAAAGGGAATTCTCTTCAAATTTTCATGAGCTTAATTTTCTCTTCTGCTGTTTTCTGAATTGGTTGTGGTTTTGTAGCCTCTTTTATTTTTGATTGATGGTGGGTTTGGTTTGTTTTTGAGAGACTTTTGTGGTTTTGTTTTTGTAACCAGGCAAAACTCTTCATTGCCAATGAAAGGCATAGAAGACTGGGACAATGGCCATGAGGAGACACCTAAGAGAAAGCTTCCTTTTAGTCTGATGTTCAGTCAATTTCTGTTCTAAACTTTGGAATATTTATGAGGTTTCTTTGAACTGTCCCTTTTTTCTCGTTTATCTTTCCAGCAGGAGCAGTACTTTAATTTGCCACCAGGAGCTTTTCCTCTCTTTTTATGTCTTTTTTTGTGAGACTGCTGTGTTAATTTCCTCTCTCCTTCTCAGTTTATAGAATAATTCACAATGAAAAGAAGAAATTGGTCTTTAGCACAAGAGTTCATTAAAATAAAAAGAACATTCTTTTATTCAGTTTGTACTGATCCTGTGATTAGACCGCCCTTAGTAAAGGCAATAAATAACCCTGTTAATTTCATGTGAGTAATATGATGCTCTCAGTATTAAGATACTTTAAATTTCACTTAAAATTTATTTAGTTTAACAGGAGTGACAAAGTAAAGCATTGTTCTTTGTGTGAAGCACTGGGATTTTAAATTTGATATTCCATGCTATTCTTAGACACTGAAGTGAGACAGCTCAGTTATGTTTTCAGCCCTTGGTCTGTTTGACTTTCTGGGTCTCATGTACTGGATAAGACAAGAACTCCTGAGTTTGTGCCAGCTCCTACTTCCTATGCTTTTTTTGAGAATCCACCATGATTGTTACAGAGAGCTTCAGGTGGATTGAGATGAATCAAGTTTATACTTCTTCTCTATACTGGAATCATGTTTCGTGTGCTTTCATTCTTGTTTTTCTTGTTTCCAATTTCCCCCTCACCCCTCCAGTTATGTTAAACACATCAATCACTAAAGTTTATCACCTTCTTTCTGACATGGAAAATGCAAGTTGTCCCAAGAAATCCTGCCAGCTTCAGCAGCTGATAAAGATTTCCTCCCTCCGAGTGGACCCAGCTTCCAACATCCATCCTCTAAAGGTTGCTTTTCAGTAAATGTCACTTGGACAGTAATCCCTTGAAGCTCAGCATTCAGGAGTTAACCCACTCTGGTGGAGCACAGCAGTCCTGAGGGAGCAGGACATCTCCTGCTCTGCGAGGCAGCGAGCTGCCGTTTGGGAGCTGACATTAAACAGCATCCTGATGGGCTCCAGCCAGATGGCTGGGACTGCACAGCTGCCTGGAGGGCTGCTCAGTGGGGATCTGAGCAGAGGAAAGGTGCATGGAAATTCATGCTGCAAACATCAGAAAGCTCACTCTTCACTTTTGAGATAGGTTGATGGGTTTCGATATATTACTGGCAAAAGTGGGCTTGAAAAATCTCAGGCTGTCCTGTGATTTATGGGGTTACCTTCCCAGCAGAAAATCTCACAGCCTTCTGTGTTGTGTTTTTCAGGCCTCTGGTTCTTGTCACTTCTGCAAGAAGAAGGTGACATCCTTGAGCAGGGTTTCAGATGTGATGGTAGCTGGAAAAGCAGGGAATGATTCAGACTGGGGTAATCATGGACTCATTTCAAAACTAATGACAAAAAAACCAGTGTATCTAAGTGCCATGACCCTATGCTGTAACTTTATTCTTGGATAGCAGTTACTTGCCTATTGTACTCTTGTCTGTTTGAATCACATCAAGTGAACACCCAGGCTTTGTCCTTGCCCTGTCCTGTTGTTGCCCTCTTTTACAGCAGTGTTAGGAAGCAGGATCTCGTGCCCTCTGAAACTGCACATACAGCTCTTGTTGGGGGCATAGTCTGGCCTGCCAGGTAGGGATATAGGGTCCTACACACTGTCTTATCAGAGGTGGTAATGGTGCCATAGGCCAGCCAGAGTCTTTCCTCATAACTGGCTTGGGTCCCATTATTTCTACCTAGTGCATTATTTCCTAGAAATGTGTGAGGGAGGATGCCCGGTGATGAACTGAGGTTGTCCCTTAACCCTAATGACTGAGCTGAGGAACTCTGAAACCACTCTTAGGATTTGTCATGGAAAAAAAAGCTTATTTTTGTCAAGATTACTGCAGATAGGAAGATGGGAACAGGTTAAATTCTGCTACATGATCTGTTTCTAATTGTTTGTTCTTGCTGAGCTGAAGGCAGTGAGACTTTGATGTCAGCATCAAAGGAGTGGAGGGTTGCTCCACCTACTCTGCGGTAAGGGAAAATTGACATCCTAGTGCTACTTTGCTCTTAAAAAATGAATATAATACCTTCATGTCTGAGAATCCTTAAAGAGGCATACCAGAAACTCCTGGGAGTTAAGTCCAGTAATTGCATCATTCTGGAGCCTGCTTTTTTTTGTGCGTGGTGGGATAATTTCCTGTGGCTGTATATATGTGTATGTATGCATGTGTATGTATAGAAACCTCACAAGTCACATTGTGCTTGAGGGATCTGAGCACAGGAGAGTCTGACACATGGGACTGTCCTGTACCAGCTTAGCTGCAGCTGAGCTCACGGGGCAAACCTTGCTGCTGGGTGGGAAGCACAGGCACAGACCCAGCGGGGACCCAAGCCCAGGGTGATGGCTGCATGGGGTGCAGGAGCCATGGAGATGCTGGGATCACCTCCTTGGGCTGGGCAGTGCAGGCACTGCCTCATGGGCCTCAGCTCTGCATGTGCAAGAGGTGCATGTTTGGCCTCTGGCTGCCTCTTCAGCAACTTGCAGGAGTTTTGGGACTCGTCACTGCTCAGACCAACCTTAGGGATTTGTAGTTGTCAGCTGAATGGCTCCTTCAGCACAAAAGGATAATGTGCTGTGGTACAGAAAAGCCAGAGAGTGGGTAGAAATTGTCATTTCTTTCTAGATGACAAGTGAAAATATCAAAGAGGAAAAAAATCATTGTGATGCATGAACAAGTAATAAGAATGAAAGGCAAAGGACACCATTGAAAGCAATTTAAATCTCAGGCATATCCCCTGGGCATGTTCAGTTAAAAAACAATTTTGCACACTCTAGGTACATCAGGCTTTTTTCACTCTACCTGTGAAGCTGATAATGGATTTTGTTTTCCATGTGTTGTTCTTTATGTCAAAGGAAAGGCATAGGTATTTTTGTTAAATACAGCCTTAGAACATTTAATTAGAAATAAAGATGAGATGAGGAACAAAATTTGGATCTAAATTCCTCCAGAATTTGGAAGTTTGAGTGTGACAAGTGGAAGCGTCTCTCATTCCTTGTGTCTAATTAAAACAGTAAGATGTGCTAATTTGCAAGTGTTAATTTATTACTGTTATGCTGTCTTCCACTAAAATCATTGAAACCTACTACTTGGGTTTTCATATTAAGCGTATTTGAAAGCAGGGAGGCTTGCAGCAGTTGCAGCATTTTGGCAAAGCTTTCAGGTGGTGCCTTCTGTAATTTCAGGGTGTAACATCAGGCAGTCACTCTTCAGTTTGCTTAATTTCTAATTGGCACTGCTCTGGTGCTGCTCGGGTTTGATTGAGGTTTGTGGTGAACATCCCGGGACAGTGAGGTTATTCTCAGGCACAGTTTGTTATACTGCATGTTCTTCCTTCTGTAGCAGATGGATGTACCACCTTTTGCAATCTCACAAAACAGAACAATGGAACAATATTGTTGTTTGCTGGGCTTCTGAGGGGTTTAGGAGGCTTGTTACCATCAAAGGAGAATAGTATTTGCATGCATGGAGGCTCAGGAAACTTGTCAGGTAATGGACCCCAAAATTTGTTTGCTGTTCATGGGGTATTCTAGGAAGATGTCGAAGTAGGGAGATGTCTTGAAACTTGTGAGTAGTCTTGTTGAAACTGCTGCTTTTGGTTTGGTTTTAGGTGGATTTTTTGTTTTGATTTTTTTTTTTGTGTTGTTTTCTGTTAAGCTTCAACAGAAATATTGAGGATAGGATAGGATTTGGATCTCAGTTTCTCAGAGGAGAAACTCAAGAACTGCTATAGGTGTCTGAACTGTTGTATAGAATAAAATCCAGCACAGGCTGGAAATCTGCTCTATTCATGACTTGGTAACACTTTTAATAACCACCTATGTCTAGGACTATACTTCCCCTTTTAAGAAAATAGTTAGAAAGGGCTTAGTTAAACAGAATGAAGTTTGTCTGCTAAATAAATAATAGAATAATTATTTATTATTTAAAATTATTATTAAATAAATAATAGAATAATTATTATAAATAATAATAGAATAAAGTTAGAATGAAGTTTGTCTGCTAAATCTGTTTTCTTCTGAAATCACTTATGTTTCCTTCATATTGTTTGCAGTGGTGTCTCACGGATGTAAAACAGCTGTTCATTAACTTTTGGAGCAAAACATTTTCAGAGCAACTCATACTTAGCTTGATACAGATCTGGGAGGCCCCCATAGGAAGGAAGGAAGGATCCAATATTTATCATATTGCTCTCAGAGCAGACCTTCTCTCCAGTTTCAACCTATGTACTTTCTGTGTGTTAGATGCTGTAGGAAACCCTAGTAATGCTGATTTTTTTTTCTTTTTTTTCTTTTTTTTTTTTTTTGACAGATGATTCAAGAGAGCAGGGTTCTTATTGAGACGGCAGACACCACTCATGACAAGATTGTTCAGTGCCAGAAAGCAGGTAATCCATCTATATGGAGCAGTTCTGGGTGGAAGATGGGAAATAATGTGCCATAATTTACTTACAGTTTGTGTCTAATAGAGCCTTTTTCACCTGGATGTGAGCATTCCAGTCTTTCTCTGGCATGCTCTACCCTCCTGAAGGCTCATCTTCCAATAGCAATGCAGGTGTGGGATCAGACAAAACCACTCAGCTTTCACCTTAGAAGCTATTTCTCCATCTGCTCTACAGCTCTGAACTGTCTGACAGCATTTAAATTAGTCAAATGAACCAAAAAGGCATTAAAAAGAGGGGGTGAGAAGGCATGGTGCCTTTACTGACTGCGTTCTCTAGCTCACTTGTTCCTTTGAACACAGAGCAGGCAAGAGGTTTCTATACCCACAGGATCACAACAAGTACAATTACTATTGTTTCTGATAGGCATTTTTGGATTTGGCAAGTGATGCAGGCTACAGCCATTTGCCTCTATTAAATGTAAATAATGAATGGAACTGCTGTCTTGTAGTTAATAGTTTAATTGATCTTTTTAATTAGGAGAAACTGGAAGCTGTTTCAACAGTAGCATTTAACTGATTTCATGTGGTGCAAGAGCAGGATGGAACCTAGTCTCTGTTCTTTAGCCATGCTGGCATTGTGGTGGCAAAGGGATGAGAGGCAAGTGGCCATGTCTGGCTGGAGGTCATGGGCCTCATTGTTATGACATGCTTTGGGTTCTGTGTATCTGCATAAGCAGCATAAAATTGCTCTGCCCAAAGCCTTCATCGTGTGCAGAGGCTTTAGGCAAGGGACAGTAACAAGGAAATGCAGCACCAGGAGGGTCTCTAGAGGGTATAATTTAAGAGCAATACTTAGCACTAAACTATGCAGACTCCCAGCGGCATCAGCCACCTTTCTGCCCAGCTGGGTCTGTGCAGAGAGAAGAACACACAACATTAGCCCAGGCACTGGAGTCTTTGTGAGCAGGAGATGTGTATGGAAAATACCATGCAGAACCATGCCACCACACTGATTTCCAGAGTTTCATGCAGTTCCCCTGTCCTTCCCTCCCTCTGGAAAAAGATAATTTTTTCAAGTGTGTTCAGTTTGCTGCTGCATCTTCTTGTATTTTCGTTTTTGCTTGTTTTATTAGCCTTAAAATTTCTGATTGAGAAGGCAACTGGAGAGATATGAAGCACTTCTCTGAAGCCATGGGATCTAGAGAGAGGAAAGGACTAAGAGAGATAGGTATCCCTCCCTGTGCTCATTTGCCAATTAGTTTGTTGCAAATGTTACCCAGGCAGATTTTTATCTAACACTTTAAATGTGGCAAGACGAAGCACTAAAAATTAAGAGGTGTCAGAGGTACAATTGCTGGTGACATTGTCCTTTACCTCACCCCAGTGCTGCTTCCTTTGAACATGTGCTCCACCAGACCTCTGCTTCATAGCCTATTTTGGTGCAGGTTCTGTGTGCCTCAGGGTCCTGCTGGCTCTCCCAGACTGGTTCTTGTGTGACTGGCTTTTTATTGTTGTTTTTTTCAAATGTGCAGGCTCAGCCCAATGCACAGTGGTCAGCAGCAGCAGCAGCTTGGAGGACTGACCCTGCTAAAAGCTTTTGCTGGTGTTGCTACCTGCAGCTTAACTAGTGTTTGTGGCTCCCTCTTTCTGGGGCAGGGCTGTATCCAAGTTACAGATGGAGAAGTGAGGTTCAGAGGGAAAAGTAACTAAAAGGATACTGCATGAAGGCAGGGCTGTCCACGTAGAGCTAAGATCCATTAGCCTTCTTATTTTTTATAAGGACAAAGCAAGTGATTTGAAGATTTTCTTTTACTAATTGAAGTGAAATGATTTTTAAGTCAGTTGGCATGAAGCACACCTGCAAGGAAATCTTGCTTGGGGTGCAGTTATTTAGACAGTTTTCCAAAGGATGTACTGCAGAAACTCTGTTAGGCTTGACAAGTAAAGCCTGTGAGTGGGTGAAGTTTTGGAATATAAACAACAGAAGAATCTTGCATTGGGTGGGGTTGAACAGCCTCAGTGTTATTGAGCTCCTGGAGTTGGTGCATGGGAAGCAAAACCAATGTCAGTCTTCCAGTAATGCTTTGGGCAAGCTGTGCTTGGGACTGTCCTTCAACAGCCTGCCAAGCTGCCTCTGCATCTACACTGTACAGATGTTCTCTCCACTGGCATTTCTTTTGTGTCATTTCAGTGAAGCTCAGATTCATGAGTGACATTTATCCTAAAGTGTTAAGGGTGGGAGAGCTATGAAACAACTGGAGATGGAGCTTGGCTTGTTCAGCCAGGATAGACTTCAGATGCTTTGTAGTTATTTAGTGCCAGTTTGGCCTTTGTAGGTACAAATTAAGGGTACACAAGCAACTCTTTTCCATTTTGTCTCTCAATCCACGCAAGACTCAGAGATACAGTTGCATACACTGTGCAGAGCTTGTAAAATTGGTAGGCTAATTGGTACCTTAAGATTTTTAATTTGCTCCCAGATTTCTTCAATTTTTGTATCCAGCAACAGATCTGCAGACATTTGCCACAGAAACTAGCAATGAAATGCAACAGGGCTGTGGTTGGAAGTGTCAGTTCTCCATGCTGCAGGAGTTGCAGTCTTGTGATTAGAGTTATGTGCCTCTGATGTAATTTATCATTGTGGAGTACAAGGGCTTTTCTGTATGACTGATTAAGATTAATGAGGAGATGTGCATTGTAGCCTGCATTTGCTGTGCTGAACAGGTATCTTCCACATGTGTCATACAGCCTTCCATGGTGCAAAGTCATCAAGTCAAGGAGAGTGACAAGCCATTGCCTTTTGTCTCAGTATTGGCAGCAGTGCAGGCTGCAGGCAGAAGTGCTGAAGGAGTGTCTGTGGAGGGACCAGAGCCTGTGTGGAGCCCCAGCACTGGCAAGAAGAGCCACAAACCAAGTGGAAGCACAGCCCCACAACTGTACATGGTGCCTTTACTCTGGAAAATGTTCTCCCAGGATGGAGTAATAAAAAGAAAAGGAAGGGGGAATGCACAGAGAGAGGTTGTAGGAAGTCCCAGTTGCAATACTGAAAATGTTCACTCAACATTCTTATAGGGAAAATCAATTGTGCATTGAGTGATGTGGCAATCTGTGTTTCTAGGAATGGAATTCCATGAAGAGCTTCATAACCTTGGGACAAAAGAAGGTTTGAAAGGAAGAAAATTAAGCAAAGCCATTGAGAGTTTTGCATGGAATATCACAGTGCTGAAGGTAAGCACAGAAAGTACCACCTCCTGTCTCATATTAACTTGATAAGTAAACCTCTGCTCTTTGAGCTCCTCTGTACATTTTACTAATTCTGAAGAAACACATTGTTCTTTTTTAAATGGGATATATCAATTACCCCCACTTATTGATATTTATAAAATATATCAATTACACCACTGATTTGGAAGCTGTGAAGGGAATTTATCTAAGCCTTGAACAGACGAGGAAAGATGGCTTGTGGTTTGTATGATCAGGGACATGGGTTTGGTTGTCTGTTCTGCCCCATGCACCCTGAAAGTGGCCTGCTTGAGGTCACTGTGCCTCAAATACTTGTTTTGTAAAATGAGAACTGGAGCATCTCTTTGGGAAGGGACAGGGGCAGGAGGGGCTGTCAAGAAAAAACATGAGGAATATTGTAGATTCTGCACGATTATGTTTCCAAAATGGAGTCCTGTCCAAACAGCTAAAAGGGGATTTTCACCCCTTCATGGTGTCTGTGCAGGGACATACCATGGGATGAAGTTTTTACTCACTGGGCTTTAGCCACTGGCTTAGCATCAACCAGCCACAAATTGCCATGGTAGCTGTGTGACTGAAGCAGGGTGAAAACAGCTGGGGACAGCCAGGGATGGGAAGAGGAGAGGGTTTGCCGGAGCCACAGCAGAAGACAAGGAGAGGGCCTGAGCCAAGCGTTCAGGTTGTTAGCATTCAACTGACACCTTTCACAGCCTCATTTCCCACCTTGTTCTGATAGATCACACTTCCTCCCAGCTGCTCCCTTGCTCCAGCTCCCAGGTTGCCCTGTCTGGCAGCATCTCCCTGTGACCTCCCAGTGCTTTTCCCTTGCTGAAATCCCAGAGCAAGCCAGTTGATGAAAGGGAATTTTTACTGAGTTCCTCATCAAATATACCCCTAAATGTAGCATGCAACAGCAGTAGGACAGGTATGCATCAGCATTGTGGTGCTGGAAAGAACACTTAACATGTCTTGAGCAGGAGGAGGAAAAAGGAATTGGGAACAGAGAGGCTGAAGGGCAGAAGTGTGTGGGAGAGGCCATTGGTGGTAAAGAAGGGTTAGAGAAGATCTGCAATGCCTGTGGTTTCCTGCATACCTTGATTTACCATGAGAGGGCAGAAAAGTGAGGAATGCAATCATTGTCATCTCAGTTAATGGGACCTCTGATGAAGAGAAAAGTCACCCAGTTCAAACTTACAGACTTAAATAGATAACCTATTCCACACAGAGCAATTGAGGTTAGTAGCTAGAGTCATCCCCCCTTCCCTCCTCAAAGCACACTAGGCAGTTCAGAACATTAATCCAAATACCTTTTGCTGTGTTAGGTAAAATAAATGTCTAATGATTAGAGTCACTCTAAATGTTTTGATTTTTTTTAGATGTTTGTCAGATATGAAGTTTGGACCTCTGAGGGTGACCTATGATTAATGAATGTACAAGTAGGGTATCAAAGAAACATTTTCCATGGAAAATAATTGCTGCCTAGCACATATTGTCAACTTACTGAAGAACTTTTAAAAAATCTAGTCAAGGTCAAGGAATAATTTACTTGTTTCATTTGTAAGCCACAACTTCTTTTCTACCTTTCTCACACGATAAAATATTAACAGAGTTGTGTCAACTATCCGTGAATGCACATGGAACATCTCTCCATTCTGACTGAAGTCCAACTCAGGGATGACATTAGAAAACTGGGAATGAAGTTGTGCCTTGGGTGTGTGATATGAAACCATCAGTAATTGTTCTAATTTGTCATTTTTTATTTTTCTTTCTCCCCTTAAAAATACTGTCTTTCAGTGATCCTGCCCATAACAAACCTGCATCTCCTCTTTAGCACTGAGTCCTTTCAGTGCTGGTGAGAGCTGCCCAGGAGGATTTGGCAGGAAGAGACGACAACCCCACCCCACTCAAGCCATAGGTGTCCTCCCTATGTCCAGTGGCAGGAAATATATTTCACTAGATGTTGTTATAGTGTTGTAAGAAAAGGAAAAAAACATCCCATAACATCTCACAAATGCATCAGCTGCTTTACATGAGGTGAGGTGAGTGAATGGCTGATGAGAGAAAGCCTCTTTGTGTGCTCAGGGTTGTTGGAGGCAATTACATCATGCAGCAGCAGTCAGTTCGTGTGAGGTGCCCGGGAGCAATAGCAGGTATTATGTTATTCTTGTGCTGTGAAATGATTAATAGTCTTTTCCTAGGCTAGTGAAGCCAAGACATATTTAATTAATGTGTTTCTTTATAAGGACTCATTGCAGTAGGTAAGCTTTGAATAAAAGAGGAGATGCAATAAGAAATTGCTACTGGCAAAATCATTAAATAGCTACAGACTACAAGATTAAAGTGTATTTTATAAAAATCCTAACTGTGGTCATTCATCATGTTTAAAAATGCCCTGGGGTACTTTTTAGAGGTGAAACAAAATAGTATGTAATTTTCTTCCTTAGTTTATATAAACATAATTACATATTAGTAATACCCACTATAAGGACAAACTGTTTACCAGAAGATAAAAATGTCACCAAGAGCATGGATGTTATAACTTGGTGACAATCTAACAAGTCAGCTTTGACATCAATATTTATAAAATGTCACATCTTCCTCTTTTGGTTCTATGTTGTGTGTAGAGCACTGTCAGATTCACAGTCAGTAATACTGAGAGGTATAACTTAAGTACACTAGACAGAAGAATATGCTCTCACAGCATTATTACAGGAATGGTTATGATCCCAAATTTAGTTTCACTTTAACTTTTATTTCCATGCAGTACAAGCTCTGTGTATTTGTTTTCCTCTCTGTATTTAATTGAGTGCCAGTAGAATGCAAAGGTAGTGAAAGAAATTTTGTTAACCCCCTCACAGGGGCCATGGTGTTAGAAACCCTTAATTTCACCCTAGCAGGCACACAAAGCTGCTCAGCTCAGCTGCAGCAATTGTTCTGGTATGACCCTCCCTTGTCACAGAAGGTCATGATTCATTTTTATGAGGTATTTCTCATTTTTAAAGCAGGTGACTCCCCCTTTCCCAGAGCAGATGCTTTTATGTATTTGCGTGGTCTCGTGCTCGTTTCTCCCCAGATGCTGGTGCTTCTCCCGCCTGCCTGGCGAGGCCACCTCTGCTCTGGTTCCTGGGGCTGCTTTTGCAGTGAGCTCCTCCTGCCTGTGCTGGGAGAGAGGGGAGCACCAGAGCCTGGAAGGCAGAAGCTGAGACCCCTCCTTGGGGCAATTCTGACCTTGAGCTGATGAGTGCTGAGAGCTGGGACATTGCCGCTGCCCTCAGTGCCGCTGTGCAGCACCGCGTGGTTTTCAGGTCAGGTACGCTCACGTGTGGGTGATGTCATGCAGAGCCAGCTCGGTCTGCTCCTGGCCTTCTGGCACAGGACACAGCCAGCTGCTACCTCTCCTGGGGCTCTGCAGCCCACTCCATCTGCCTCTGCCATGGGATCTTGTACCAAGCATTCTGCAGTAACTGAGGCACTCTTAGCACCTGTCACACGTGCAAACCACTGATTCAATGGCTGCTATATGAGTTTTTGAGAATGTTTGAGGGGAAAAAAGTTGTAGCCTGCAAAACTACTCTCCTTGCTGAGGAAAAACTCTCACAGGCTGCCAGGAGGTGTTCACTCGAGCAAAGAAGTTGGGATTTGTCTGAATCCCAAGAACCTGGCGAATAAGTCAAACAACGTTTGAGTATGTTGACTGTGATTCAGATTTATTGCTCTCATGTGGACGTGCTTTGACATTCTGCAGACAAATTTTTCTGGGTTTTTTTGTGCTTTGATGGGTCAGCACATGCAAAGCCTGGAAACAATATCAAGAGGTGCTTGTATGTTAATGGTAAATATCCAGATAGCTAATGTGGCAACCTGCTGGCTTATTTATAGACAAAACATGGGGAAAAGAAGATAAAAGTGGTGTTTACTGTTTTGGTTTTCTGCTGAAGGGCAAAACACTCAAATGTTTGATTCTAGTCTGCTCTGAAATGCACATGTGTTTTTAAATCTTTTTTTGCTCCCCATGATAAGATTTCGCCCCTGCTGTCTTAAGTCTCTCTGACTAGGACTCTAACTATTAGTGCATGCCACAAGACAGCAAGTGGTTACATTTTCAGGGCTTGCTTCAGCTCTCATCCATGAGTGTATCTGTTAATTATCCTGCATTTAAATTAATGCTGATTAGATATATCAAGAGAAGTCTGCCGAATGCAGAAGGCATATAATTATTAAATTGCTAATGCAGTTCTCTCTTTGGGAGAGGCATCCACAATTTTATGATGTGGTTGTGATCAAAGTTAATTCTAGTGTATGTGATTTTATGCAGCAGAACTGTGCAGAAACAGCACTTTTGCAGGATGATGTCCTTCAGTTGTTTGGGAGACCTGCAGCATCGCAGACCCTCCACTTGGGTGGCAGAGCCCCAAACGCACACTTTAAGGCTACTTGCAGAGATAAAAGCGAGATTTCTGACAGATGTATGTACAGACTACCTGCCCTCACCTAAACTGAGAGGAATTATTCATCACAATGAGCTATCAGTTTTATTTATGGAGAGAAACCACCTGTCAGAGAGTGATTGATATTCTAAAGCACTTTTAACACAGTTTCTGATGATCTTTGGAAGAACTGGGCCCATTCTCAGCCTTAATTTAAGGATTATTATAGTGCACTATGGAAGTGTTTCTGAATGGATACTCTACAGTATCATAAAATCTTGAGACATTTATATGGGTCTTTTCTTATCAGTCCTTTTTCCTGCAGTTAGGCAGGAACCATGGCTTTGTTCCTTGGGGTGCTGCAGAGTGGACAACAGAACAGCACAGCAGAATCTTAGGAACCTTAGATGTAGTTAAGCACAATGGTAACAATCTATTCTGCCTCATATTATTTAGTTGGTGTTAAAGGATTTTCATGACAATTTACGCTATCTAGATGACAGATTCATGAGTCCCCATAAAGCTGCTGTATTCTATGTACCATCTATTTTATTCACTGTAAGTGTCAGGCTTTCCTCTGACCCCCAAAAATTCCTGATACCATCTCTTCCTCCTTTTCCCAGCGTATCTCTGTGGACATATTGGTGCTCAATTTGTGAAACTACAAAAAGAGATGGAATATAAGCCATAGTGTCTTAGCAACAAATTCTTGTGATTCGATGTCATCTCCTGACCGTGATAGTCCAGCAAGAGCAGTAGGCAGGAGTGGTTTGTGTGGCTTGGAGTTTTCATGCCTGCTTTTAAATGCAGGGCTCATTGTGTTATTCCATATCAACTCACCTCATGCCTATTCATACCCAGATCTAGATAAATGTATTTTGAATGTGGTTACCCCAAAGGCTCTTTTTCCAGAGAGACTAAATATCTTTCCTACTCTCTACTCTCCACATTGTTTGCATTTGCTTTGCTGATGCAATTCAAACTTTTGAACTAAGAGCAGTGTTTCAAACTTTTAAACCTCTTCAGACTGTGTGCCCTGGCTACTTTTGAAGGACCTGCTGCCCTATGCCAAAATGTGCTCAGCTACAGCGGAGATTATCTGAGTCAGTCAGTCTGTGATTGAGTGGCAGATTTTACAAACATGTGAGGAAATGCAGAGCTGTTCTAATGAATCAGATAGTGACAAGATCAGCTTGGTCTCTTACACATGAACTGAAGGACAAAAAGGAGAAAATTAATAAAAAACAGCTGGCTTTCTGAGAGTGCTAGAGACAAGGTGAAAAGGGCATCAAGGTCAACATCCATTTAGTCCGGTAAATACCAACCTGCTTACTTGGGAGCAGTTAATTTAAAAGTAGAAGGAAAGATGAGGGAGGAGGTAGATTTAGGTTTTCCTTTATTAAATCTGAGAAAGAGTCTAGAGGAGCCACATGGGAGTACAACTTGTTCCCAGACCCTTTGTGTACTCTGAATGCAGTGGTGGGGCTCCCAGCTTCAGGGCTGGTTCCAGGGCAAAGCCTCTGCTCCTGGCTCTCAGGACAGGCTCCAGGGCTCTTCTGTATTTGGAGGTGTTGCAAGATTTTTCTGGGATAGAGAATTTAGAGTCCTCTGAATGATCTTGAGTTACAAGATAAGGAGGTAAGTGTTGTGCTTCACATGCCAGGCTGTTTTGATCAGTGTATTTTGTAAACCAAGGCAACCAAAGCATGTGATTATTAGGCAGGATAGGCAGATCTTTCTTGTACCTAGCAGAGTGCTGTTCTTTACTGATTTGGTTGATAAAGACCTCCTCCATAAATGGTGAATGCACTGGTCTTTGTTTGTTTTGCCCAAGCCCAAAGGCAGGAATCAGGGCTCTTTAACAGTCTCTGTGGATTTTGTCAGTTGTATCTGGTGATGGAAACTTCTCAAGTTGCTTCAACACTGTGTATTAGGGTAAAAGGAGTATAATCCCAGTCCATCAGGAGTAGTAGTTAATCATCTGGAATATCCTGTTATTCTTGGCCCTCAGCCATGCTGCCAGAGCATTGCTCTGGGGAGGATGTAGTGAGCGGTCTCAACAAGTACAGCATGACCTCTCTGGGTACCTGGCTGTTCCCTGCGAGTTTTTGAAGCCATAATGGTGTTTCTGACAAGGTCTCTGTTTTCTTGGCCAAGGAAAATTCCAAGATATGAGCTGGATTAAGAACAAGCTAAATATTTGTGCGTGTTTAAAATATATGTGAAGGCCACCCAGGCAATCTTAAATCTTCAAATACCAAGTGCTGGCATTAGCAGGGACTAAGCAGAGAGCAAAGATAACCAGGGTTCACAGCAGCTGATGATCTCCTTCATGGTCCTGTGAGTTTCTGTAAGGCATGAAGTCCCAGGATAGCCTGACAAAGAGAAGAGACTTTGTCCCCTTTTATTCAGTTATTGCTGGGGTTTTGTTGAATAATGTCACAGCAGGAGTGTTTCACTGACTGGCACGGAATGATTGTCCAGACATTCAGATCAGGCAGAGTCTGTGTTTTTCTGTCCATGCCCAGGGACCCACATGGGCCTGCACTCACCTGCCTGCAGTGCTGGTGCTTGTGAGGAGCAGCACTCACTCCCCCACAACACACAGCCCCTGCAGAGCCAAAACCAATTAATAGTTTCTGTTCTTCCAGGGAGCACACACAGTTTTCTCTCTTTTCTCCAGTCTTTACCACCTGTTTGGTAAAAAAATAGGACTGGAAGGTCCTGTGAGAAGCTGTGTAGTTCCTCCTACTGATGAATATTTAGCTGCCGTGAATCTAAGCTCTGCTCAGCTATTTGGCTCTTTGGAAGGTACTTGGTATGAGGCTGTACTGTTCTCCATGGTGATATCCAGTATGTGGCAGACCCAGGGAGCCATCTGGCTGCTGGGGAAAGAGCTGATGGCCAGAGTCATCTGAGCAGAAATGTGTGTTTCTGCCAATTTTCTCACTTGGCTCTTCTTCCTTCAGTGCCAGGGCTCTACTCCTACAGGTGTTCCACAGTGGTGGGTTTAGGGACAAGACCTTCCTGCAGTCAGTGTGGACTTGAGTGTATGACAGACCAAAACTGGAGGGTCACTGAAGTTTATCCAGAAAACAATTACTGTGAGGTGCCTTCCTTTGATACAAACTTTTTTTTTTTACTGCAATACAAAGTTCTGCAATTTGGGTCTAAATATTACTCCTTCAGTTCCATTGGGATGGGTTTGTATGCATGTATGTACACAGGAGGTGAGACAGGCCAAATATATGTCAAATATATGGGCAAAACAACAGTGGCTTTGACACAAAAGGAAGAGATTAGAAAAATGAAAGGTGATATGAAAAGCCCTGAGTGATACCTTTCTGAGTTCATGAATTTGACTAAAATAAGCCAGAGATGGGTCGCAAACAATCTTGTGATGTCGTTTATTTTGAGTGACGTGACACATTGCCAAAAGCCATGTATCTGATGCCAAGCTGCTGGCTGTGCATGCAGGGTGAGATACATAGTGTTGTGGTGGGAGACAGGGCCAGGAGCACGTGGGGTCACTGTGCCTGGTACCCCTTGTGCCAGGGCCACCTCAGCAGCATGGGCTTTGAGCCCAGCCAAGGGTTGGCACACGGAGGTGCTGTGCATAGAAAACCACTTTTAGTGTCACTTCACAAATGGAGACTTGTCAGCATGTTTGAAAGGCAAAATAGATGCCCACCTCTCTCTGCTGTGTAGGCTGACAGCTCAGTGAAGCCCTCTGCTTGGTTGTCTGTCCTAACTCCATTACCTCTCTGTGCTTCACTGTCATCTCAGTCTTCACTGTTTGTTCTCCCCAGCCTCAAATCCCATTCCCTCTGCATTGCCCCAGTTGTATCATCTCAATCATGCCAGTGTGGGGGGCGAACCTCCTGTGACCCCCACCCTTGATTTAGAGTAGGCTTTGCATGGCTCTAACGCTGTCCCTCAGCAAGATGCAGTTCCTGTGAGTTACTCCTCTGTATTTTGTGCCACTTTGCCTTGGGGTGCCTGTGTGTGACCTGGCACTTCGGTGCTTGTGCCGCTGGGGCAAACCCATCTGTGCTGCTCACGTCACTGTCACTGTTCTCTACCAGCCTGGCAGGGATTTTGTCACCTGGGTGTGAAGGCTGGCTTCTCCTTAGCGGGTGTGTCATTGGGTCCAAAGCCTCTGCAACTGGAAAAGTAATTAATAATGTTCAGGTGGAATACAAAAAGAGTTTGTTCTCTGAAAGCTGTTTTGGCAGCAGCAAGATTATCGCCTATGAAGAGGTTATTTGAAAAATCAACAGGTAGGGTTACAAGTTTCTTGAAGATCCTAATTTTTTGAGGAGAAGTAGCTGCTCCTGCATGTATGTGCTTGGGCAGAACTGCAGAACTGTGCTGGAAAGTTGGTGCTATTAAGGGGAGGCAGTGGGAAGAGGAGGGGTGGCGTGAAGGAAAGGTGGATGAATATAACTGCTAACAGGAGCTGTAAGGAGCTCCCACCAAAGGAGGATTGCCTGGGTATAAAAAATGGGTCAGTTTTTACTGACCACTCTCAGGAAGAGACAGTGCAGGGAGAAACTGCAGGTGGCACAGGAACTTAGGCAACTTTTGCCACCACCCCCTCCCTCCCCTGCAACAGCGATGTTTTTATCTGAGACATGGATATCAAACACTGCTGTACTTGCAGTGGAGTTAATTAACACAACCTGGAAGACATGGAAATTGGGAATCTATTTTGTGCCAATCTGACAATGTGACTTTGTTCAGAGGAATTAAAAAGGCTGTAATGAAAGTACGAGTTTCTGCAGAAATTCACACATTTCTTGCTTCTATCTGTCAATGGCTGTACTAACAAAGAACAAGAGAAAAGGATGGGCTGCCTCTGTCAGGTGTTCTGGATTGCAGTGTGACCCAAGCCATGCAGGGCTGGGAGCCTTTGCTCTGGGCCCTTGGGTGGCACTGGGTGAGTGCCCCAGGCAGGACCAGTGCCCCAGTGCCTGGCACTCACCGAGGGGCTTGGAGAGACTTTTTCCTTCCTGGGTTGGCAGTGGCCCACACTGCCTTGCCTGGATGTTTATTCATGCCACTGGAGGCCTCAGGGAGCAGAGGGCTCTGCTTCTAAGGCATCCATGGTGGGTCTCCATGAGGGAGCCTCCACCCACAGCTACTTTCTGAGTTTGTTGAATATCAGGGGGAGACCAGGGCACTGATTTGTACATGGCAAGAACATTAAGAGAGAATTGCTTGTACATTGGTTTTTTCCAGCATTTGCTTATTGTTAAATCTGTGCTGTGCCATTCCCTGGGAGCTGTAACTGGTACTCACCTGAAACGGTTGTGTTTGAATGGTGTGTGATAAGAGGTTTAACATCTTCTAAAAATTACTCTTGTGGTATATTTGGAGCTCCTTACAGCTCCTGTTAGCAGATCATATACAGTTTCCCAGAGCTTACAAATGATGACAAGCTGATTGCCCCTTTTGTTGTGTGAGTTGTGTGCCAGCATCTAGAAAACCTGCTCCCTGTGGCGAATTGGTATCTAATTTAAGATAGTTCCTCAGGGGTGCTCAGGAGGTGATGAAAGCTGCTGGTTGCTCCACTGGAATTTCCTCCTCTGCAGCTGCTAAGATGGTGTTTGGTTTTTTCCTGGCACAGTCAGTGGCCTCAGTGAAATCCAGGTATATATTTTATAATGGAGCAATACCTGGCCCTTGTGTACCTGGCTGAAGCTGGGGGCTGACATGTCTCTGTGAATGCCAAGTCCTCAGCTTCTCCCTCATAGAAATCCTCTCTCCACATGTCACAACGTGCATAATGTGATTGTTAGCTGGGACCTTTGACTTCTGTACTTGTGTGAGTATATGAGTCATGGGAACTGAACTCTGAATCCAGCAGGGAGTGATTTGCTGGCACGACCTTCATTTCATTGTGCCAGTCTAGATTCCATCACTGCCTCCTGACATTGAAAAGTGTTCATCCACACCACTACATATTCTGAGGGTTGTGGTTAAAGTAAAATGCTCTTTAACTCAATGGTGGTATTGATTCATTTTTGTTGTCTGGAGCCACTAGCAGTAGAAGGCTGTGGAGTAAAGACTTCTGTGTTTACATGTGTGATTACTGTGGAAGTATGGGTCTGCAGGGAGGGCTGGAACAGTGAAAAGCCACAAACTGCATTAAGTGAAAGTTGTGGGTGTTCAGTGAGAGCAGGCATTTGCTCTGCAGTCACTCTCCCCTAGATCTTATGGTAGACCCCATAAGCCCTAAATGTGGGAGGGATTTCAATAACCTTGCAGAGGAGCTAGGGAAATGAGAGGTCCAAGTACTTGTGGGTGGAAGTAAGGTTTACTGTAGGAACAATGGATTGGGAAACTGCAGTCTTGTATTTTTGACAGCTGCAGTCTTCTTTTACCTGGGTCAGATGAATTCAAGTATCAGGTGATGAAACCTGCGGGAGGTAGAGGACACTTTCTTATGGGTCATTTCCCCAGGTACAGGTGGGATCCATTGGTGGAGAAAAGTGGAGACAAAACCGGTGATTCATGTGCTGAGGCAGCTGCTATTTATTTTTAGATCACAAAAAGAAAAAGGTGGCATTTCTGATATCAGAAAGGCGATTACATGACAGAAGAGTAAGTTAAAAATGCGTATTTAGTAGCTCTTTTTCTCCTCTGTGTTACAGATGAAACATTGGTCTGGTATTGGCAGGAAGAGCCTGACTGATAAACTGTGATTGCTCTGAATAGTAATTATAGAGGTGATAATTGCAGTTAAGTTCTCACTCTGTTCCCTGGCTTCCCACTCCATCGGGTGGTGACCTAGGGATGCTGGTGTATGTAGCAGTGGGGAGGAACTGAGCCACATGAAGGCACAGAAAAGCACTCCAAAAAGTGGTTTTACCTTTTCAGGCATTGGTGGTAGTTGGACAACTTGAGATGCCTAATTTAGCAGTCTGGGATAAATGGGATGGGACTGGAGGCTGCCAGCAGCAGCAGGACACTTTCCTTCAGAGGGTAGCTCAGTGGTCTCATGCTGGGTAGTCTAAACTCATATTCTCCAACCCTCCCCAGTACCTGTGGAGGTATTAGAACAGCCATCTGTAATAATGGCTGAAAAGCCTCGTGTTTTGTGGCATAGTATTGTTTTGGATTGTAAACTATGCTTGTTCAGTTTCCCTCATTGACATTTTGGGGCAATAAATTTGTAAATGAATACTGCCCTTATCCTGCACCACTAATTTTTGTGCTTGGCTCACTCAGTTTGCTGTGTGTTTCCATTCCCATCCTTCTAAAAAAACAGAAACAGAGGTTTCTCACTTCCACCCAGGCCTGTTTCTGACCCCTGCTGATTTTCCCCTCCCTTCTCAGTTGCTTCCTTTCAGTAGCTCTGTGCCTGCTGGGTCAGTCAGTGTTCTGCTTACAAAAATAACCCTATCTGCTCCTGTTTGTACTTGATTTCACATCTGCACTGGGAAGGCAGGGCTGGGATTCTCCCAGGGGAAAGAAGCCCTGTTAGCGTGGGAGGCCCACGGCTTCTGTGCCCACAGGAGCCTCTTGAACCACTGCCTGGCAGAACATGAGCAGAGAGGGTGGCTCAGCTCTGCTTTTACTGAGCTCACTGTCCAGTCTTACCAGCAAACCTGCCTTTGACTGCGGGGCACCAGAATATCTGTTTCCTCCTAGTACTTAGACAGCAGTTTGTGCTATTTTTTTTCTTTTTGCACTTAATCCTTCATGTGATTTGGAGGCTTTGATCTCAGCTTAAAGCTTTCTGCATCAGCATAAAGTTGTTTGTGGCCTGTGCTGCTTGTGAACAGGTTAGAAACTGGCTGCCCACAGCTCCTAGCACAAAGGGAGGAGAGGGGTGTCTTGTCCCATCTGGGAGAGTAGGAATAGGGAGCTTGGATGGCTTCTGCAGATTCCCATGGCCCAGTCAGCTGGTGGTGCTGGCCAGCAGCCGCTGCACCAGCAGCATTTGCAAACCACATAGTTGCTAAGGCACTAGTGTGGCAGGCAGAAAGGAGCAGAGCCTTAGGAGCTGCATGTGGGAGCAATGCTGACGGTGCTCTGTCCACAAACAGTCTGCTCTGACTGGCACAATTTGATTTCATCTTGATTAGATTATTTCAGTTAGCATTAAGCACAGCTGTAGGTATTTTTTTAGCTGGTATCTCCGCAATTCAAAGGAGAGCAGTGACTGTTTGTGTGACTTTGCTGTAACACTCCCTCCCTCCAAAAAAACCTGAAGCAGCACAAGTGCATGTTGTCTTCAGTCAAAACAGAATCAGCTCAGAGTTGGCCACTAAACCCTTTTGAGGCCCTGATGAACCTAAGGGACATTCTGCTGGCTACACTGCACTGAAGGACATGATTTTGATGTTAACTGGGTGCTTGCAGCCTTAGAGTCAGCACAAAGGGCACCAGGGAGCAAGGGGTGTCAGCCAAATATTTTGCTTGAGGGCTGCCTTTCACAGGTCTTTCATTAGCTGCAAAACATCTCTTTTCCTGCAGCTGGTCCTTTTACTCAGAAAAATCAAATTAAAAAAAAAAATTGTGCACTTTCTATCTCATCTTTCTTCCCCTATTTTGTTTCTCTGGGACTTTCTGGACCTTACTGGAGTTACCAGTTAGTGCTGGTACTGGTACCTGTGAGAAATTGGGTTTTGTGATGAAAGGAGGACTAAAAAATAAATGCCTGGACATACAGCTTCAATTTTCATTCCATGGCTGTGTATCAAAAATAAGCAGTGCCCAAATTTCTTCAGAGATGTGGGGTTTTCTTAGTATTAGTTGTGCACTCCTGGGCTTCCAGCCAACCCTGTGATTTTAAACTTATCACCAGAAAAAAAGGCAGGTTCCTAGCATGGAGGGGTTGACAGCAAAAGTCCGTACATTTGTGGCTGTGCTTGCAAGCTGTCTGCCTGATGTAGTGCCTGAGAGACACACAGGCAGCTGAACTGCTCAGCACATGGCTAACATCAAATTAATGGCATTATTTCTGAAAGCAAATTCCTGCTGCAGCACAGTTACAGACCATGTTCACATTCATTGCTTTTGACAGCCTGATATAATTTAATTTAAATGCCCATATGAGACAGAAGTATAGGCATTTATTTAAAAAATAAAAATAAAAGCCCAGTTTTTTTATACATAAAATGCCTGCTCCAAGGAATAAATTAGTAGCCATACAGTGCAATTGATTTGCAAGAGCCCCTGGATTTTAGTGAAGAGCTCTTTTTAAAGATCAATAGGGAAGACTTTAGCACGAGTGCTTTTGCCACTTAGGTGTTCAAACAAATGCTTGGTGTTAATTCCTTGTCAGGCTTAGATCGAGGGTTTGGGGGAGCACTCAACTGAGTTGGAGAGCAAGCTGGCCATGTATGTCCTTCACCTTTGTCTTGTTAGGCAAATTCTGTAGGAGAATTACAAATACAGACCCTCTTTCCTAAGTTGCCATGGCTGCACAAAGCAGTGATATCCTCCTGCTGGCAAGGCCAGCAGCCAGAATCAGAAGCTTCTCTAAGTATTTGCTTCTTTGGTAATTGCCTGACTGTTCTCATTGAGGTTTTCCTTGTTTGCTCAGTTCCACCTCCCAGGCTGCTCTCAGGGTTGTGTTTGGCTGTGTCACATAATTTGGGAATATACAAGTGGTGGACTGGCAGTTTTGAAATAACTGGGGAGCCTCGCCCAATGGGGAGGAGTGTGGGCTGTCTCTTGGTATCCAGCACAACCATTTAGATTTAACTGCACCTCTCCAACAGCTGGAAAAGAAAGCAAGAAGTGGTATGGGTGTTTTTCAAGGGAGTGCCATACCAGCAGAGACAGACGGTGCTCCCTCTTCCCAACCATTTATGTCATGCCATGGGCTTTGGGTTGGCTGCTTGGCTGTGTAATGAACTGTCACCAGCCTCCTAGAAAACCAACCAGGCTCATGCAGAACAGCTCTGTAAATCCCTTTAGGTCATCCTCTCCAATGCAGACCTTTGGGTTGAGATGCAAATGGCAAATGAAATCAGTGTAAAAGTTTTGGGTTTTGTGTGGGATGGCTTAATATTGAACAACTGTCAGATTGGTCTAGTTCAGGAGTTTAAATAAAAGTAATTAAAATCAGGTGGAACTGGTTTTCAGGTGACATGAATATTGTTTTTAACACACCCCGTTTACGTGGTTAGCATCAGGCCCCATCCCTGGGTCAGACTACCCACCTGCAGTCACATGTCCCCTGCGTGTGTACAGCCCATGGTGTGTAATGGCATTTGAGCCACAAGTGAGGTGAATGTTTGTTCTGTGTTACAAGTTAGGGCCATTCTAATTTCTGCTTACTTTGCTCATTATTTATTTATTCTGTTTATTGTAATGTATTTATTAATTTTTAGTAACTTCCTCTGTGTCCCTTTGCTATGGTATCTGAACACCTAGGGAGGTCTGTGTCTCAAAGAAGACCAGGCTGATCCACTGGATCCTGCTTGGTGCTTAGGGCAAGCCATGGCTGAATGGGTCTGTGCAAGTGCCATAATCCAGATTCCTGCCCACTTTCCCTGGAACTACTAAGAGACCTTTCTGCTTTTATATGGGACCAGATTGTTTTGGAGTTGCATTGTGAATTTTCCCAGCCACCTGGAGTAATGCTGGTGTTGTCCTCTCTCCCTTACAACTGGCTGCACTGAAAAAGAGACTGTGCTTGGTAAATGGCACTTGCAGAGATATTGCTCCTTAGCTCCTGTCCCAGCAGTTGTCCTTAGGTTAGGTGCTTGCTGGCAGGAGGCTGCTGTCTGGGATGTGTCACCTTAGGGCTGAGTGTCTTGGCAGGCCTTGAGTGCTTCTTGCAGGTGTGGTTTTGTTTTCGAGACTCTTGCAAATATAAGGTGCAAACGGGATTTTTTTCCCTGACTAATGAGTGAAACAGTTGGGACATACAGAGCAGTCAGGGCTGGTTCTGTGCTTCCCCGTGCTTTTCCTGGGAAAAGGAGCTTGGGTTTCTACCCACTCAGCTCCCTGTGCAATGACAGACAGGCAGGAAAGCCTTGGAACCAGCATCCATATGGCTGATTCATGAAGTAAATGGAGAAAAGATGACATGAGGAATAATTTGGCTTAGATACAGAATTAGCAGGAGATTGTTCCTGTGAACTGTCCATCTCCTCCTCTTTGACATCATCCTCAGCCTTGTTCTCCTGGGCATCCCAGCTGCTGGCTACAGTGCATTGAGCAGATCAGCCCTAGGGCTCTGACCTTGGTGCTTGGCACAACCTTAGATAATTTCATTTGGTTTTATCATGTAACCTTGTATCAAAACTGCACACAATAATCTATTCCACAGTAGCTTTGCTGCTCTTGCTTACAGAGATGTAGCACTTTGTATATAATGGTGACTGCCTTTCTCTAGGTTGATTCTTTTCTGTACATTTCAGATCTGTTCTCTGTGGGATATAATTGATTCTCAGTGGTTTCCTTCTTGCAAATTTTTGCTAGACCCTACTTTAGGAAATGGGAGAGAAGGTCTCTGGCTGTCACTAACATGCTGATATACCAAAATGAGATGCTCAGTTTGATGTCTGAAATCCTGCAAAATGTGATGACTCAGGCCCCAGTGAGCACTCGGTCTGATCACCTGATTTACTCACTGTCAAAGTTGTGGTTTCAGCCAGGTAGAAACAACCTCTTGCATTTGTTTTACAATGGGTAAGTGAGAGGCTGTGCCCAAAACCCAGACCTTAAATGATAAACCAGTAGCACAAGGAATGCCATTTAAGTGCCATCTTTTATATTTGTGGCCTTTTTATTTTCCTTGCAGGAAGTGAATTTCTGCTGTGCAAGGGTTTAAAGATAAATTGCCAAGTAACATTTGGACCCTGTTTTTCCTGTGGTGTAACTCATTTTTGCAATCCTTTATTTTTCAGTGTGTGAGAAGTGATAATAGCTTTGTGTCTAATCTTTGTGTACAGTAATTTTTCATGCCAACATGTGCATTATGATCTCTGTCACAGACAATAAAGCAAAGCTGTTGACAAACTATCTGCAGTAATAATGAAAAGGGTGGGTTTTTACAGTCTGCATTGATTCAGAACACTGTTTTTGGAGTAGTCTGTTCTGAAATGTGAATGTATCATAATCAAATTCAAATCAATTGTTCCCACATTTCACTTTGAAGGAGGCATGGAAAAATATCTGCTTTTTGTAACAAGTTTAACATAACAGTCTAATCTTTTAATTAATGATTTCCTACCCAAGATTACATTTTCAAAGCCATATGCAATCATTTAATTGTGTGCCTCCTTATTAATATTAAACACAATTAGTCCTACTAAGACACTTTGAAAATGCCCCCCTTGCAGTAAGTGCTGCCTCCACAGAGAGTATCCCAATGTGAGAGCAGCTCTCCAGCATTTGGAGTCCCTTGGCACAGATTGTCAGTGCTGTTCCTGTGCCTGTGCTGCCTCTGAAATGAGGAGTGGCGCGGTGCTTGCGGCTGTTTTATTTGACTGTGTCTGGCTTTTTCAGCCCCCCGCTGGCATCCATTGGCATCCTCTGGAGATTTTACTTTGTGATTAAATAGTAATGAAACAGCTTGATTCTTTGAGAATAAGTTAAAAAATAACAGTAATATCGTGAACATGATGTGGGATGGGTGTTAAGACCTGTGTTATTTGTTTGTATTTACTCAGCCCTTGAGGATTGGAGAGAAAAGCTCCCATAATGTGCTGTCAGAGAATGTGTCTGCTCAGGAGATAAGCAACTGTCTGCTTTAGCAAGCAGCAGATTAGAAAATGGCTTTCACAGCTACTGCTTCAGCCTCTCTGGAAACATAGCCAGTTTGGAATGCCAGGAAAGCCCCATTGCTTTTTCTGATTTTGATTTTCTGCTTTACCAGGAGTAGTGCAAGGTGCTTATGTGGGGCACCTGTCAGTGCAGCTCACTCCTGCATGGGTCCAGTCTTGGCCTTCATGGTTCCTGCTGCAGCCCTGGTGCTGGTGTGGGAGCTCCAACACAGAGGCTGCAGGTGCTGCTGGTGCTACAACCGAGGTCCCTGATGCTGGGGGTGCCCACAACCTGCCCTATGCGTTGCAGGGTATTTCCTAGAAAGCATAGAAACAGTCATTATTAGTGTATATGCCCATATATTTCTATTTATGTGGAAATATACATGCAACGTATATAAAAGAAATAATATGGTGAAGTTGAACACAAAATGGTGCCACTAAACTAACCCAGCTTTCATTTCCCCAACCCCAGAGTGGGTTGCTGTTGGATATAGAGCTGTCACCTTGACTCATAAAACCTTTGGTATTTGATTTGGAAGAAACCAACTGAACCTACAACTATATGGAATTTGTCCCATCTGTAGCCATTGCCATTGTCTGTCTAGAGGTATTTGTGCTTCTTAAAGCCTTTCATGGCTTGTCATAGGAACTGAACAATATTTAAAACCATGTCAGGTTATGGGTTTTCTAAGCAGTATTAACCTGTCAAGGTAAAGGCTTATTATCTTGCAGTTGCTTGATAAGCTGCATTATTTGTCCTGTAATGTTAATTTGTACTGAGGCTCTGCAGTTAGGAGTAGTTAGGTGTATGAAACTTGAATTTTAATGTTCCCTAAGGCTAAATGAAAATGGACCCCTTGATCAGTTTTTGTTAGAACACCTGATTAGTCTCTTCTGGCTTAATTCACTGTCCTGCCAAATGCTGAGTTTAAACTTTCTGATGAGTATTTATTTTCAGAAAGGCTGATGATACCAGTAGCAAAAGGTAGATAGATGGGTAAATGCTGAAGTGGACTGTCATGGTCTCTCCTTGTCTGAAAGAGAGATGCTTTGTTTGTAAGGTCAGGCAGGATGGTTCTGTGCGCAGAGGGGATCACAATGACTGGTTTGTGAAGGTTGTTTCAATGCAATCATGCTTGTAAAGTTTACTCTAGCTTTTATCCAGTATTTAGTTTGTTAAGGTGTTGACACAATTTTGCTGACATTCTTCTTAAGTGGATTATGCTCACAGCCAGTTTTTCAAAGCAAACAGATGGCTTTTCAAACGAAGCATGCACACAGATTTTTTTTTTTAATGGTGTCTCTAGAATTATGACAGCTCTGTCAGAGAGGGCTAGTTTGTCGTTAATTTTCTCATGACAGATGATCCAAAATAATTTTTGCTTCTTCATCTTGCTCAAATGGAACAGCTGTTTAAAAATAAAAGTCACAAGGAGACTAAGACATAAATCAATTGGTGTGTACATGAATGGAATTGCACTATTTTGATAAGTCCACTTCTGTTTTTAGATCGCTGTAAAATAAGAATGCCTTCAAAATACTGGAAGTATGCTCAGGAGGCGTGTGTTTCTTCTTGCAACCTGAAGACATGTTGTGCATTGCCTCAGACAAAATCTGAAACATGAATTGCCTGGTTACTCAAACATGAAATCAGAATATGTATAAGGGAGAGCAGGTGGCTTGGCACTTTGACGTGGGGTGTGAAGTCCCTTGGCTTCTGGGGACTTAAGATGTGAGTCTTGGCAGGGCAGACTCAGGCTGTCCTCCTCCAAGTGGTGCCATCTAGTCCCAAATAGCGTCCGTCCACGAGTCTCAGTCCCTGGACAAACACAGTTTGTGGGCTGCCTTGAGAAACATTTCCAAGCTTTGCACTCACCCTGGAGAGGGGTTGCTTCTTCACTAAGGGGATGTTTCTATTCTTGGACATGAATGCACAGTGCCAGGTTTTGGCTTGGAGAAGTTGAGGCTGCAAAGCATGATCACACTGATTTTTTCCCTGTTTGATGGTGAAGTCTATAGTGTCTTTGGTCCTGTGTGCATAACACGTAGCAGCCAGGGATATTTCATCCTAAACCCAAACTATTTAAAACTGCATTTGTGAAGTTTGAAGGGATGGAAGATGTATTGAGGAGCTACACCCTTTCTGATAACATTATCATGTCATTATTGATACATACTTTATTTATGTGGCAGTGTTGTCCCTGTCACTACAGCACTGGCACTATTCCTGTGCCATTTGCAGACAGGGAGGGACACAACGGTGGGCCAGGTGCTCCAGGCAGCTCTAGGGCTCTAGAATTCCTGCCTGCTGTCTTTAACCATAAGCCAAAACCTCTTGACATAAAAGCAAGCTTAGAGCTACAAGAAATATCTGCTGCATAAATTATTGTTGTTTTGTTTTTTCACACCGTGCCTGCTGACTGGATCCCAAGCTCTTTGTCTGTATATTCCCATAACTGTCATGCTGCCGAGACACAAATCCCTTCAAAAGAGCTTCATAGCAAATAGCACAGAGCTGCTCACGCAGTCCCAGTGCTTTTTGTTATTCTCACACTGAGTTGTATTCCCAGCATCTGGATGGTTATTTGCATTGTTCAGCAGGGACAAATTGGTGACACCAGGAGATGAGGCAATCACGTTCTCAGGCACAGGCTGCCGTCCCTGGGTGACGCGGTGTCCCACGTGGTGTTTACCAGTGCTGCAGCCTTGCAAGCCACCATTGTTTCTTGGTTGTGAACATTGAGTACAGGGGTTCAGACCCTGTGAGTCCAGTGCCAGGCGCTGGCAAAAGGGAACCGTGCTCATGGGTGTAGGATAACGCCTTCCTCTTAGCTCTGGGGAAAGGGAGAGCAGAGACACTCCCACTGCTGGAAGGTGTCACACTGTGACTCATCCAACACATCTGATCTGTTTTGAGAAGCCAAGGAGGGACAAGTGAGCAGTCACCCCTCCAGTGAGCCCAAGGTCCTGCTGTAGTGTCTGTTGTGTCCTGTGAGGCCCATCAAAGTACCTGTGATTTGCAGGAGGTCAGGTTGGGTGGCAGAGATCTGAATGTGGCATTTCAGTCAGTGGAGGTATTCCTTATGAATATGAGTGTAACCAGCTGCAGCATGTGCTGTACTTCAAGCGGTACTTGGGGTGACATTAGGAGAAGAGGAGCTCAAGTTCTTACTGATACTGAATTTTAATAACCAGATGCATCCCCTGGCTTTTATTTATTTGTGTCCTGTAGCTCCAGAATCTCATTGCTTTGTGGCACTTGGGATATCAATATTGCATAAGTATTCATTTTGGCATTTCTGAACCCTAACTCCTTAATACAAATTTCATGTAACACATCTTTCCTGATTGTTACAAAGTGGATTGACATCCTGTTAGTCACCTCACGTTGACATGCTCTGAGAAGATACAGAAGCTGCATATTGTCCATGAAGTCTCCTTCCCATTTGCCTTCTTGAAGGTCCCAAACAAAATGGTTCAGAAGGATTCACTGGAGGGATGATGTGTTTTATATGGGCACAGCTTGGCCTGCTCTGCTCAAGGCTGGTATCAAATCCAGGTGGAAGGAGGGGTGGGTTATCAGGGCTCTCAGCTCCTAAGGGGCCCCTGGCTGGGAGCACGCAGCCGTTGCCATGGGAGATCTGATGCCAGGGGGCAGGAAGGGAGCAGTGGCTTGGGGAGGGGGGTGCCATGTGCCATCACTGCTCTGGCTCTGGCAGGACCTTGCTGTTGACTGTGGAAGAGGAAATGCCTTCTCCTGCAGCCTCCTTCAGTTCAGGCTGAAATCACCTCCCAAGGGTGGTGACATGGAAGTGAGAGAAGTCTGGTGCCTGTCCCACCCAGTCCAGTGCTGGCTGCTGCATTCCTCACTGTGCTGGCACCAAGCTGCAGGAGGGGCTTCAGTCCCATTTGCAGGGGGCAGAGATGATTTGAGATGGGACCTGTAGGGACACAGGAGCAGTATTGGTCCTGAGCCATGTGTGCAATCCCTGACTCTCTCCTGCATGTCTGTGCATCCCCAGGGCCAAGGAGATCTCCTGAAGAGCGCCAAGAACGAAGCTCTGGAGAACATGAAGCAGATCCAGCTGGCGTGCCTGTCGTGCGGACTGAGCAAAACTGGGAGCGGGCAGGCAGATGCCAAGGCAAAACGGTGCCTGGAGGCAATACAGGAGAAGGATACTGGAGATGAGAATGGGAGACTGTGAGGAGAGGCAGAGCTGTCACATTTGTCACAGATTTCAATAAGTCTAAACTATCTTTTTAAAGCATTTAAAAATTCACACAGGAGTGCCCTCTACAGGGTGTGATAGTATTAAAATCCTCACAATGTCAGTATTTTAATGCAGTTAATTTATCCAAGTTAAACTCTGGTAGTGAGATTTCTAATGAAGCCAAGCTGTCTGTATGCAAGTGCGTGTGTGTGTGTGCACACATGCAAATCCTGTAAACTCCCTTTCATGCATTACATTAGCCATTTGCTAATTTATTCCTTTGTCACCTTTGAATAGGCCTGTTCATTCTGAAGATCAAAACAAATTGAGAGCACTTGTATCTGTTTTGGGCTTTATTTTACTCTCCAGCTTTTGTAATTTTAATTATAGGTTATATTACTGTTATGCTGTTTAAACAAACAGAAAAACACAACAAATTTCACTGACAGCTGTTTTTGTGAGGACAAAACTGGTGGTTTGCTGCAGACCCTGAAGGTGATTTTCAGTGAAGAATTACAGGCAAGTAAACAGGATATTAAATGATCAGAGTTGCTAGGTAGATTATCAGTAGATTTGAGGTGTATTTTTTGCTGAATTTAGCAAACTGCCCTTCAGCGTACACCCAGACAACACATACTAACCTAAGAGCTAGCTAATTTAGTTCATTCCAGCAAAACATTGCTACCTTGTAGATCTGCAAGACAGCTGCAGTCTTTGCTGGTAGGCATTACCTTGAGTAGTAATGACCATAGCTAGTCAGCCCTGGTAATTATGGGGAGAGCTGTGAATACCCTTTGGTGGTCATGAACTCTGAAGGTGACCTTCAGGCTGTTCTGAAACACCCAGTGGTGCCAGTATTAAAAGGAAGGTTTTCCAGATTTCACAAAATGTGAGCTTTAGTGCAAGACGTGTGAGAGGTCAGACCTTGCTTGCCACCTTCTGTGTAGGTGTGGAGCCAGCTGGATGAAGCAAGCAGGCTCTGGCCTTATGTTGTTGTGGTTAAAATCATGCTGTGCTAGAGATTTGGGGCTGAAGAGCTGCTGCAGGTGTAGTGTAGAGGAATAGCTTGGGGAAAAACAAGGTGCCAGCATTTTTGTGCAGCAGCTTCAAATATCCTAACACATGCCATGTGTTTGGGGAAGTTCTGAAAATTGGCTGCCTGTTTGTGCCACTGTAGGAAGGAGACAGAGAATGTCCCGAAGCAATGCATCCTCGACCCTCCCGACATCCAGCCCACGTGTGCTCACAACATTCATTTCAATTGTTTAAGTACTGTGCTTGAGTGGAGTATTTGTGTTACCTTTAACAGGACTAAGTGTTTTATGGTTATAAAAAAAGACTATATTTATTTAAAGCATTGCTTTTATTTTTAAAAGCTACTTTTTAAATTAATTTGATTAACAAATATGCTAATTTTCTGAACCTAACAAAAAATAATTGCTGAAAGTTTGATCATTGGAAAAATCTTATATAGCTATTGTGTTAAGTTATTTTTGACTTCTTAATAACACTATTATGTTCATGTTGCACATTACTGAGAGAGTAAAGCTATGAAACAACTTTGACCCATGATTTTGCAGTGATTTTACATGATCTTCGATAAAGGTGGGTTAGAGTGGGTAAGTTGCTTGAGATCCAGCTCCAACAGCAGCTGTGTTATTGCAAAGGTTGTAACTCAGGTGCCTTAAATACCATTTCAGTAAAATTTGTCATACTTGTTCAGATCCAGCCCTAAATGCTCTGTTTATCTCTTCATTAGATTATGAGTGTGTGTTCAGACTTCACTGAGGTCTGGAGAAGTGTCTTTGGTGTTTCAGGCAAGGCATAAAGCCCACATCAGTGGTCTAAGTGTGCATGTTCACATTTTGCTCTCTTGGGTTATGTTTGTACAAAAACAACACTTGGCCTTCACTACTTGCAGTCAGGGACAATGGAAAGCATTACCCCAGCATCATCAGCTGCAAAGGATCAGCCTTTGGAAAGCATCTCTCTCAGAAGGGAAAGGTTGCTTCAGGAAGGGTGAGTGGCTTGCCTCTTGGTGCTTCATTTAAATCTAGAAATATCTTGATTTTCTCAATCTAGAAGGCTGTTCTGATGTCTGTATGGGAACTGCTGGCAGAACACCTTCTCTGATGTTAGGAACAAATGAATATGAAATGACAGAGAGAAGGACTTTCTTTCTGTGCTCACATGTAAAGGGGGTACTACACACTCTCACTCTGGATGCATTAGGAGAGCCCAGGGTGGATGGATGGAAATCCCATAGCATGCACATACACCTTTCATACCACGTTTAGCATTCATGTGATGTCCTGTGCCAAGGTCGTGAATTCTGTGCCAAAATACAGGAGTAGAGAATTGGGGCACCCTGGATTGCCCCAGGCAGTTGGCACTATTCATGGTGCTGGCACCCAGAACCCCTCAGCTGGAGCAGCTCCACCCTTCCTCCTGCACCAAGAGAGGGGCTGGCAGCAAAAGCTCATCTCACCTTCCTCTGAGCTCCTTTGAAGTCACTGGGAGTGGAAGTGAATGATAAAGAGGCAGTTGGTGTAATAAAAATTCAGCCTTGAGGGAGAACACGTGAAAAAATCATATCCAGCATCAGCCACAAACACACACAGGGGACTGAGTGCCTGGCCTTTTTGGGAAGTGTTTCATGGTGTGTCTGGCTTCTTGCAGTGGAACAACAGCCTTCTCTGGGCCCTCTGCTGGTACCATTTGCCTGATGTCCCACATGAATGGGTGGCTATTATCTGTATCACTTCTATGGAAGTTATGCCAGGAAGGTGTTAGAGGCATTTGCAGTTGCTTACAGTGTAGTTGAACAGCTAGAAATCAGAGAAACTCTCAGGGACTGGTGTGAGGAGCCTTCTGCCAGAAGGGAGCACAGGAGTCAATCTACCTGAGTTCTCTCTAGCACTGGGTCCTCCATCTTTAGAATATTTGTTTTCTCTCTGTCATTCTCTCAACTGTAAGATAAGACTGATGATGTTTTCCTTCCCAGGCACAGATTAATTACACATTTCTGGAAAACCTTTGAGTTTGCTCTTGCTCTCAGGAGGACAACCAGGCACTGTAACACCAACGTCTGCCAAATCCTTCCACTGCTGGTGAGCACAGGTGAGGCAGCACATGTGGGAAGGGCTGAGCCACCACACAGTCACCATTCCCGAGGGCCTCAGTTCCTCCAGGGATCAGGGACGTCTTGTCCACGTTGCTTTTGTGTCTGACCCCTACCAAACTGCACCTTTGGTCAAGTGTGGCAGAGGGGCAGCCACGCCGAAGGTGTTAAATTCCTGCAGGTTTCCCAAGCAAGGATGGAGCAGGCAGCTCAGAGATGCCCCAGCATGGGGCACAGGGTTACAGTGTGACCTGTACGTGTGAGGGGGACACTGGGGGCCATGAGAAAAAGATGGATGCAGAGGTTTCACTTGGATTTTGCTGCTTATATACATGCATGAAGGAATCCAGCCATGAAGCATGGGAAGAAGCTGAATTAGTCCAGCTGTTCACAGACCTGATTAGTCTTAAATCAGCAGGAATAGTTTTTACCAAATTTCATGTGCTGACATGACCAGAAGGACTTGGCCCCTTTCCCCTTCCTTTCCTGAATTTGGCATGACTTAAAGCATCATGCTGTTCCACTGCTTTCTGTATCGTTTTCATGTATTTAGTTCCCTGTTTTTAAAGGGATAATGCAGCTTCCCAGTGCAAAGAAGGTGAAAGTTTTGTTCCTCTTTCTCAGATTCATCTCCCAAAATAGATTATCAGATAATTGCATGCATAGAGAGCACTTTCCTGTATGATATTCCATCTCTTCCATCTCTCTGTTCAGACTAAAACATTAGGTCATAGCCTTCTTGGCATTGGTCCCACTCCTACAGGGAGTAACCTCAGGCAGGGGACTAACTCAGGAAGCTTCAGAAAAAAAAGGTGAGAGGGTTACAGGAGCAGTGTCTTCAGGTCTCCACCACTTGCTGTGGGGCTGAGTATGGTGGCCCTGGCTCATATCTCAGCAGCAGCAGGTGAAGTACACATTCAATAAAACCAGGATTTGGTTCTTTTTGGCCCCTCTCCCTGCCCTAGGTAGGCATGAAAATCCATTGGTTTCCATAACATTGTACCAGTGGAGCTGTCTCCAAATTGCCACACCAAGCAAAAGAAAGGCAGCTGGGGAGCACTGCTGGGACACGTCTTACGGGTCCAAAGCCTGAGTGCTCTTTGAGACTCTTCTGGCACGGTCCTGGCAGGTTGCCTTTGCACAGTCTCAGGCTGTGCAGCCTTGTAGTTGCTTTCCACAGCAAGCCCCTGAAAAAATGTATCCTTTTTGAAGTGATGCTGAGGGTTTTGTGAGTTCAGTAACCGAGATGTGACTGACCCGGCCAGAAATGTGATGCAAGTTCTGTCTCACCAGCTGTTCCTCTGCTACAGAGAGTACTGTGTGAACATGCCCCTGATCAAACAGGTCATGTTTTAAATGAGGATGTTACACTCTTTCTGATTATTTGAAACACTTTATGAATAAATTGCTTTTGCAGAAAATATTCATGGAGTAATTCCAAGAAAACATGCAGACATCAAATTCTCAGCAGACAGATCTTGAGCGGGAGACAGTGTTGTGTTTGACAGCTGTTTGCTGTGCACAGTCCACACCACACTCCTCTGGGAACTGGAAGAAAAATGAATTATTCCAAAGGCAAGTTTGAGTTATTGATGATGTTAGAAGTTTTTTCCCTGTTAAGTTTCACAGCAGAGACTCATTCATTTAGAAAGACATGAATGTAATTGGGAAGCAAATGTGATACTTAAGGCCAAAAGTGTGCTTGGAGAAGAGGTGGCATGTTGAGTGTGGGGCTGCTGGGTGTGGGGCTGTGCATGGGGGAGCACTGGGTGAGAGCCCAAGAGGAGCCCTGCAGTGGCAGAAAAGGGCTTTTTGGCCAGGGAGCAGTTTGGTAACCGGTGGGGTGGGTTTGCACAAGCCCAAGTTTGCAGAGACCTCAGTGAGGGCTGGAGGTGCAATGGCAATTTGTCCCATGACCTATGGTTTACTGAGGGGGGAGAAAGAGGATTAATCTGGCCTGTTTGGAAGCATGTATGGGGAGAATGGAGGATAGAGATGAATTACTTGTATGCCTCCTCAGATAGCCTCTGATGAACCAGCTACACATCATGCAATTAAAACAAGATAGAAATGATGGTTTGGACAGCAGAGTAGGGGTTGCTGCTGTGCTTCATTGCTGGGTCCTCCTAAGGTGGAAAGCGAGTGTGCTGGAGGGGCAGAAACAAAGCACTGAAGAACATAGCAGTATTGGCAAGTCCATTGCTTGCTGGTGTTGATGTACTCTGCCTTCAGGATTCACCAGCCCTGACTCAGCTGTGCTGTGCTGAAGGTTTGCAGCAGCCTTCCTGCACAAGGTGTTTCCAAAGCCAGGGCAGCACTGCTAGAGCTGAGCTGTGCCACCCCCTTGGGCGTCTGGTTTGCTCCTTTTCTTAGTGCTCCTTGATGGACTCTGGTTTTTATGGAATCTGAGCAGCAAGAAAGGAAATGCTTTTGGGCAGGGCCAGTGGGCACCCAGCCCGTGGCCACAGGGACCCTTCTCTGGGATGTGTGGGGCTGCCCTGGGCAGGTGGCTGCCCCTGTGGGGCTGCTCCCTCAGAGACTGCCTGGTGAAGCCATTTTTAGGAGGCTCGGATCAACCATAGCATGAGGGGGCTCAGCTCCTACCAAAGCCAAGCTGTAATTTCACCTGCTGATGCTGTGACTGCAATTTGCTGGTATCTTGTCTGTAAGTAGCTGGTTATCCACACAAACTGCTCTGCTGATCCCTGGTGAGACCCATCCCAGCCTCCCACTGCCTTGCCAAGGCAAGCAGTGCGCTGTCCTGACTCCTGAGTGAGAGGGTGGCAGCGCTGTTTCAGGACTGCCATTAGGCTGTGGTGTGGAAACAGAGTTACTCTGAAGGATTTGATGCATTGGCGAAGAAAACCGTCTAGAGGTTGATGGTTTAGAGGCAGCTGATGATGTGGCAGGGCACCTTTGTCAGATCAGCTGAAACATTTTGGAAACAATTGAGGGCAGAATTGAATTGTCATCAGAATAAACCAAAAATGCTGACTCCATGAGACTGGCTCAGGTTTGCAAACTGTTTGGGGTTGGCTTGGACTTGGCTTCGAGGCACATGCCCCCCTTAGGGCAAGCAGGAGATGATCCTGTGTTTCTGGAAGGCCTGCTTTGGTATGTAGGGTCTGAGCAGAGGCAGGATGTGTGCAAGTGACTGCCTGCAATCCAGCAGGCTGGGGGAATCAGCAAACCCAGGTGTGTCTTTTTTGGTTGCTGATTCTAACTCGGTATTTCTTAACAAGGTGATTGCAACTAACCAGTAGCTGGGATTCAGTTGGAACTGCCCTCTCCAGGTCTTGAGGAGATATGTGAAAACTGACACCAGTGTCTGTCACACTCTTTGTGCATGGAGGCTGTTGCCTGGAGATTTTATTTTTTTTGTGGTTGTTGTATTTTGTTACACTTAAAGGTCATAATTACCATCAAATGAACACAAATATCCACATGAAAAGTGTTTCTACCAGGCATCAAATTAAGGATAGATTAAAGTCTCCAGTGCAGAGTCAGATGACAGCATTAATGAAAACAGAATGGTATCAGTTTTGACTTCTCTCATTATTTGTGTGAATTTGGATGTGAAAATTGACTGAATAGTATTTATTAATGATGTGGATAGGAAAGAGGCTTAGGCCTGGTGAGGAATTTTTATGAGGTAGCTTTACACCTTGGGCCTCTGGATCCCATCTGCCCAGCAAGGAAAATACAGCTCATGTGTCCCTAGTTCCTAAGGGAGCAGATAGCTCCAAGACCTGCCCTTTTTTCTGGTAGGTGAGCAGAGCACAGACAATACTCTGAGCCATATCCTGGAGAGGCTCAGTTGCATCCCTGTGTGGTACTCTCCAACCACTGGGAGCTCCTCAAAACGCGGCCAAGGGGCTCCTGCTTGGAGAAACTGCACCAACAGCAGCAGCTCAGCCTGATGGGGGGAGCAGGAGGTCTCCTGAGCACTGCCTGGAGCAGCAGTTCTGGGCATGGGGCTGCTGGCCTTGTGCAAGGTGGGTTTTCCTGGGCAGCTGGACCCTCTCTATGATCAGTGATGAAATAGGTATCTTTAGGCAGCCAGTTGTCCCACCTGTTTTTGCTGTGCACTTCAGGAGAGGAATAGTTTTATCCCAACAGTGCCTGTTTCATGCCATATCTTACAAGTATTTATAGTGGAAACCCTTAAAGGCAAACCAAATTTTTATCTGCATAAAAGACAGCTGGCTGTGAAAGCTTGCCACAAGGTGTACACTTGTACAAGGTTACATGATGTACCTCTATGGTTATTTGTCAGGTTCTTTGAACAAGAAAATCCAGGGAAGCTGGTGGGGATTCAGGTGACCCTGCAGACATAGGGGCAGATGTTTGCATGTGGCTGCTGTTTGCAAAGAACAGTTTTGTCATATTAAATGATTGAAATTGCACATCTGCAAAACCAAGGTGGTTTTGGGAGAATGGGTGGCTTTTGATCCCACAGCCCTTGTGCTCACTGCCTCAGGCACTTGGGACTGTGGCTCTGCCATGGGGTGATCAGCAGAGAGAACTCCCTGTAGCAAATGCCATATACTCCTGTCCTGAGCAGGAGTCACAGAGAAAGTCACAGGGAGCAAATGGAGACCTGTCAGGAAGCTGAAGTGCCACATGTTGTTTTGTGTGGTGCTAACTTTGCAGCCTGGCCTGATGGGAATATGATGATAATCTGCAAGATACTGCAGTAGGCATAAGGACAGTTTCTTGAAATTTGGGAGGTCAGCAGTGGGGATCCTAGGGTGCCTCTGCTTTCCCACATAACATGTTTCAGCCCCCGCAGTGAGGCAAATTAACCTTTCCCTTGGACTGGCTATGCTTTTATAGCATATCATGAATCCTCCATTTCCTACTTCACTGAAAACAGTTGTACCTTCTCCTGGGAAAGGGAAATTGATTGTAAGGAGTTCAAAGAACAAAAGCTGAGCAGGTGGCTTTCTAGATTATACACTTTTCTTGGCAAGAGCTGCTTCTCTGAGCAATGTGCCTGCCTGCAAAAGAGAAACACCAAGAGCACTCTTAATTCCCTGGGACAGGAGCAGCAGCAGCTGGAGAGTGAAGGCTCTGCAGAGTGAAGCTGAAAGGATGAATCTGTTTAACTGCACATCCCATTAAAATCGGTGGCTGGACAGAAAATTGCCTCTAACGGCATCCAGAATGGCTGAGACGTCAGACAGGGATTTAGGGCCGTTGTCTGTGTGATTATGTCTGCCAGAGAGACTCAGTGTGGAGCACAGCCCTGCCTCTGCCTCTTGCCAGGGCACAGGGTCAGCCCTGGAGCACGGACAGGCAGGGACAGTGGGGCTGGCACATGCCCTGCTCAGCACTGGGGACGATGCACGGGCACAGGGGGGATGCCAGAGCGGGGTGAGCAGCCTCTGAGCTCACGCTGTACTTAGCAAGTGAATGTCTTCATCTTGGAAAAGGCACCTCAGTCCTGCGAGGTCCCTGCTGAGCGCTTGGTTTGTGCCAGATGGCAGTGGAATAGGCCATAAAAGCACTGTTTTTGTAGTGCCCATTCAAGGAAGGGAGAGTTTTGTCCTCTTTTCCTGGAAGAGGAAAGGCTAGTCCTGTAGGACTCCTGTGGCTGGGACTGTGGCAATAACAGTATTGTACCCTGCAATGTTTCTGCTTCCTGCATCCATCAGGTGGGGCAGTGTGCACTCCCTGGACACACGAGGGACATGGAGACAGTGCAGAGTTTGCCTGATGGCACCTGAGGTCTGTGGCAGAGCAGGGAACCAAACTTTTCCCCAGGAATGCAGTGCAGCTCTGCCTTTCCCATGCTGCCCTGTCCTCTGTGAACTACCAAGTCCAAGATAAAGTTTTAACTGCAAGGTTAAGCTTTTCTTTAAGACAGATGACAGAGAGATGATGAGGGATAAAGGTAATTAATGACATCAGTCTGTCTTTCAAATCCAGGGTGTTTTGTGAGTGATTGGACAGAAACTTCTGAAAGAAGAATTTAAGCAGGCGTAAGATTAGCCAAGATTAGTAAGGATTTCTTCCTGGTAGCCTAAATCTAATGTCTTTCAGTTAGTAATCCTTCTTTCAGGTCAATGAATCTTCTTTTAAGAAGGAAAAAATACAGGTTTTACAAGAGAGTTCAAGAGTTTCACCTATCATGTGAAAGGGATTTAGAGCTGTTTCCAGCGTCTAAACTGCTTCCACCATTTAAAGGAACTTACAGTGTTATCTCAGAGGAAGCCACTGAGACATCTCTTGTGCTGATGCATATATGGAGAGTTGCCCAAAAATGCTTCAGTTACAGAATTTTCCTGGTCCCTTCATATGATGGTATCTGAACTCATCCTTTAGGACGAGATCACATACTTTTTTCCCTTCAGAGATTGTTCTATGTGGGAACCACAGTCTGCATAGCCTGAGCACAGGCTGCAGGTCAGCAAACTCTGCGTGGACCAATGACTACACTTTGCTTCAGTGGAACTGCCCATGTATCACACTGATGGTGCCAGTTTTGTGCTGAAGAGCAGCACAGAAGACCAAAGGTTTTCTGTAGCTGAAGCACATTCCCAGCATGGGTAGGACATCCCTGCAGAGGGCTCTGTGCTGGCAGTGGTGTGCTGTGAACTGGGATACATGTGTGAGGTGCCTTGTGTGAACCTGTGGGACGATGGCAAATGGCCTTTGTGCTTGTGTACCACTTTGCAGTGGAGGAGGTAAGCCAGAGTCAGGTCACATGTGTACCCTCACTTTGTGGGAAAGAGGCTTCTTTAACTGTAGATGAACTGATGATCTTCAGCTGACTTTGCTTGACTGGGACAAGTGTCCTTTCCATAGAGTACACGTCATTTCATCCCATAGGCATTTACTGGGGTTACTTCTCTGTTCATCCTACAGGCTTGATCACATTCTGATTATTTCTGAGAGCTGAACTAATGCTGTGGATACTCCCACCCTGCAGCAGCCGTGAGGCAAGGCCTTCATTTAAACCTCACGGGGAGATATTTGTGTTAATGTGTTGGAAGTCACCTTTGTGAGAGGTTACAGTGTGAGCACAAGCAGTGACTGTGACTCAGCTGCTGTGCTGTAACTTGGTTGCCTGTTTGTATGCCAAGAAGAAACCTAAATTCCATTCCCCAGTGGGTGAATCAATACACAGGCAACTAAAATAGCCTAGATCTGAAAGTTAATTAAGATCAATGTAATTAAGGCTAAAGTAGTTATGAATGTCAGTACCTCCAGTAGCATTTGATGCAGTGTAGCAAATTTCTTTTTAATTCAGGACTTTGGGTAATGGAGACTAAATTTCCTGTTTGACAAGCCCTGAGCTGGTGTACTGCCCATGGTTTCAGGGCAGCTCCCTCTGAGCTAATGCTTGGCTGCTGCTCAGCAATGGAAAACTGGCAGCAAGGTGAGAGAACAGAGCAGTTAAGTGAAATAAAGAAATCCCAGTCTGAGAGACTGTATTTTGTCAGTATAATCCCTCGTGCTTTCGATGAGCTGTATGGCAGTGTTTCCTTTCCCAGCTCATCCCCAAGGCACAGATGATGCCAGTCTCCCACTGGAAAGACAGCTGGTTCACTGCTGAACTGGGGGGCAGTGTGAGCACAGCAGGGGATGGCACAGTTAGTCCCCAGCAGTAAATGTGGTGATATGCTTTCATCACTCAAATCTTGCCAAAAGGAAGAGAGGAGCACAGAGGTGCTGGCTGGTGGTCAAGGCTCTCTCAGTTCCGCCCCCACCATCCTCCCTGTTCCCAACCTCTGGAGGAGCTGAGGAGAGCCTGCCAAGCCTGTCCATCATTGAAGGGTAGCATCTCTCCCTCGCAGAAGAGCAGCCACTGAGGAGACTGCAGCAGCAAGAACACAGCCTGGGGACCTGAGCCAGCCCATTATCACATTGAGGGATGTGACTTCCTTGATCTCCTCTGGCACCAAGGTGAGGGCAGTATCTCCTATGCCTCTGTCAGGTGAACTTTTCTGCTTCCCATGGCCTCTGGAGAAGAGCTTTTCTTGCCTTCATCTCGGAGGGAGGTTGGGGATAGCACAGATGCACTTCAGCCTGGGAAACCTTACTCTAGGTTCTGTGGGGAAGCACGTGTTCAGCCTGGAGTTTCTGGGTTTTGTACATTGTTCAGCCTGACCCACTGCTGAGCTGGCAGCCTGTTCTCTGTTTGCCTGAGCAGCTGGGAGATTTTCTGTGCTAAATGAATGCCCTCCCAAGCTTCTGAAGGGACTGTTCATCTCCCTGCTTGGTAAGGCTTTTGAACTTGTGTTTTCTTCTGAAGCAGAGTTTGGTGGTGCAAACCACTCTGTCACTGCTACTGAAATTCAGGCAAGCTGGAGAGCCCATACCACATACACAGGTAAGGTGGTAAAATGAGCCCTTTCTGTGACCTGTGGCAAGAGAAGTCACAGGAATTGCTTTCCCCTCTCAAATCATGAGAGCATGTGAATGACTGCTGACGAACAGAAGGGAGAGGAGAAGGGACAGGAGTCTCCTGGAGGCCTGGCACAAACACAGTATGTTTCCATTCTGTGGAGAGTAACTCGTGCTGTGACTGTGTGGGAAATAAGGAGTGAATATTTCACCTTGACTTCCAGATTGTAAGGTTGAAGCCTTCCTGGATGGGGCAAAGCTGAAAAAATGTGATTAGTTTGAATCCAACCTACCTTTTCATTGTACTCTGATGCAAACATGAAACAAGTTGTACAGCGCTGGCATGATCTTCAGCCTGCTGATTTTTTCAGTATTTATTTTACATTGTTTCAGATGCATTTAAGGGAATATAATTTATTCACCACCCATCTGGCATATTTTTCTGAGCTTAATATTCATCTGTGGTTTGAATAAAATGAATATTTCCCATTTTAAATTATGCATGTACATTATGTATGATGCCAGCACTGTTGGCATCTCAGGCTCAAAGACCTGTGCAGTTACCTGAGTCTCACACATTTTTTGGTGTCTCCTAGTGGATGATGGGGAACTTTTGCTGACCTGCCAGAAGCCATGCCTGGCTGCAGCAGACTATGTCCTGTAGGATGCAGAGGGGGAGGCTGGCAGAGCTGACCTGTGCTGGGAACTTAAGAGCCTTCTCCTTGAACAAACACCGTGAGCCCTTTGCTATCCCCTTCAGAACAGTTGGCCTTGTTGCTCCTCTTCCACCTCCATTTTCCCCTGGTTAGCAATTTCCTGACTATGCTTTCTGGTTTTATTCTCCCCTCTCCTTTTCTTCCCTTCTCCCCTGGTGAGCACGGTGCTGCTCCCTGGCAGTTGCCATGGAGATAACACCCTTATCTCTGCCTCTGCTTTTCTCTTCTGCCCCTCTGGCAGAGCCAGTTGCATCTTCTCAAATGTGCCAGCCTGCCCTGCTCCCTGCCCCATGAGCAGGCTGTCCTGCAGGATGATGAGCTGAGTACCCCTGTCCGGGATGGATGCCTGAGCCACTGTATTGCACTTCAGGCTCCCAGGAGGTTGCAGTGTAGTGCAGGACGCTGAATCTCCAAGCACTACTATGGCAGGGCTGGACCCAGAGTTCCTGCTGGCTCTCCCCAGCTCCGTGCCTTGAAGTCTCATATGACTGCCAGCCACACGGGACTGGACACGACAGTGGCCATTTCCATGGGGAGAACTCCCAGTGTCTCAGGGTCAGCTCAGAGGGGCTCCAAAGGCAGCCAGAGTCCTGGTTGTTTAGTCTGGGAGAAATCCTGTGGCATTCATGATTTTAGAAGGCGGCACCCCGCTGTCAGCCACGTGCGACTGGACACACGCCGTGACCATTTTCCATGGGAAAAAACCTCAATCCACCTTCTACCTTCAAGCTGCCAGGGGCTCTGATCTCCTTGGGTGCAATGGCCAGAGCAGAGTGCCAGTGTCTGTGAACAATGGAGTGCCATAAACCCCTGTTGGGTGGGGTATGCAGGAGAGAGGCAAAGAAGGAACAAGGGACATCATCAGGGTCAGTCCTTTCATTTCCCTCCCTCAGTGCCCTGGCTTTGACTTTAGGTTGCTGCAATCTGTAGCTGACTTACAGCAGCACTGTGAGATTCAGTGCTGATGACTGGCTGAGAGATGAGAGGTAACTGGTTTTTCTCCCAATCTAATCTCACACCCCAGAGAGAAGAGATCATGTGGAAACAAAGCAAAGTGCTGAGAGTTAGTGTCCTCTGCTGACCTCATGAGTATGATTATCTGAAAGGATAACTTTTACTTGGCAGCTTTGTGCATGCTGTTCTGGGTTCAGAATGATCAATATCCCTTCAAGAAGCTTACCCTAAATCCTTCTGACAAATTATTAATAGAAGTAATTTGAGCAGTCAAACTATGCAGAAAACTTAGACTTTTTCCTGTTCAAAAGCTTGGCTGCTGGGAATGCAGTATGCAAGATATTAATTTTGCCTTACACTTCCCCAAGATGACTTTCTGACAGAAGAGAAGCTTTGTTCTTTTGAAGTGCAGTAGAAATAGCAACACAGCCACTCCAAACTGAGTCTAGATTTGATCAGGTGCAGATAGATATATGGAAGAGCCTTTATTTTCCTCCTGTGTTCACAGACATTTAGAGGAAATGTGTCTTTATATGGCAAAAATGAACAGAACAGCAGAGAACCTTGAAAAGTTCAGAAAAGGGAGTGTATTTGAACAGTTTCTCAAGCACTGCAGGACAAAACCTGTCCTGCTTCCACCTACATTGGAATAAAGGAGAGATATTATGAACTGAGTGATACTCCTAATGTGCAGTACCAGTTAATTGTTGGATATTACAGAAAATATTCTCTTTGTCACCTTCAGTAGGGCACAGGGGATTTGACTAGAGATGGAATCACAGAGAGATCACTGTCTTCCCTGCAGAGACTCAGATGGAAGAAGCACTTTGACAGGGTAAATTAGATGCAGGACAAAGACCTTCTGATCACAGCTGGTTTCAATGGGCTTATTTGAATGGGAAAACTCTGAGCTGAGGGCAAACTCTGCTGATGACTCAGAGTTGTGTATTGCAGTAAAGGAATTGTAGGGGTTTTATTTTCAGTACTTCTGAGATTTCCTGTTCCCCACTGACACTGCTACTAAATGTTAGAAGATCTGAAGGGATGGAAAACAGCCCACTTGTGATGTTTGCTTTCCTGCTGAGCAGCCACTAGAAGGGCAATTTTACCAATCAGTTAGAACCCTATGAAAGTTTTGCTGCAGCTTTGTAAAATCTGACTCTGTCCTTCAAAAGAAGAAGCATAGCCTACAGACAACACACTGACTTGGCCCTCTGAAGCCTAAAGCTGAGTTTGAGATATATCATCTTGTTTTGGGAAAGTGCCTAGTCCTTGTCCACTTCTTTAAAAAGTCTGAATGATACTTTTCTAGTGAGGCTGGGCTGTTCCTGTTGCAAGTTCTTCCTGGCAGTGACAGTACTGTATGTCTGAGGTCCTGCCACCACAGCATTTTGATATTGTCTGGAGAATTCTTGATTTAAAAATTGAAATGTGGGATGTGGAAAGTACAACACTAGTTCATATAAAAATAGCTTTTGTCGTCAAGTTCCTCTCCAGGACACTGGATTATGGGTCAAGGCTATTCAGCTGTTTGACAACTGTCACTGCCTCAGCATTTCAGACTCTTACTGCTTTTGAAGATTGCTGCGTGTCCTGTGGCTGATGGATGAGTGTTTTGGGCCTCAAACTGTCCCAGCAGCACTTGTGAGACACAGGATTTTAACTATGAAACAGTAAAAAAAAAGTCACTACTTTCTCCCCCTACTGATTAGAGAAAACAGATCCAACAGATAACAGCTTTGAGATGAGCCAGATGTGGATATATTTCCCCCCAAACCAGAGCCTCAAACCCTGTGTTTATGGTCCCAGCAGCTGTACATGTGCATGTCCCCTCTGGGTGGCTGACCTGTTCTCCCATGGAAGCAGCCATTGACTCCAGAGCCTGTCTGGTTCCCTGGGTGGCTGCAGCAGCACCATGGTGGGAGTGACAGGTTTAGTGTTGTTACAGCACTGCTGAACCATGTTGCTGGAGCTGAAATAAAACTGAAGTGGCTGAAGCCAGCGGCTGTGCTGGCTGGGTGAAAGATGTTCCAGATGTCCCAATCACTCTGTAATTTCCAGAAATACATCTGCATTTCTTCTCCCACAGTATTCTGAAAAAAGCTGCAGGGCAGCAGCAGGAGACACAGGTGGCCAGCAGCTCCAGCACACCCCAGTCCTAACGGGAAATCTAGTCTAAGCACATAGAACTCCATCTGTGTGCATCTGTGTCAGAAGCAGACACTGAATTGTTCACTTCTTTCTCATGCCAGAGGGGCTGCCTGCTCACCTGGTTTGCCATGAACATTAGGAAGTCTCTGGGGCAGCCTGAGCACCAGCTTGTTGAGGGCTTGTTTTGGGAAACTCACTTTGGGTGGTGCTGATGTACGGGGCCCAGCACAGCCCTGAGGTACTGCTATCCTGGCTGGATTGGCATGCACAGCATCTGCTTCTTCCAGAGACAGATCACAAAGCAAACTAGATGAATATGTGCCATATTAACACATCATCAGTAACCAAACATACAAAGGAAGAAGATGGTGACTTCAGTGGAAGTCATCTGAGTGAAGTCAGAGGTGCATATAAATGTCCACTTCTTCTTGCCAAGATACTGTTTGAAAAAAAAAAAGGAAAAGAAAGGTTGCATTTTTGAGCATAAACTCGACCTTGCTTTAGGGTTGGAGAATCCTGGAAGTTTTTGTGTTTGTTTGATTGTTTGTTCCTTCTTGCACTGATTTCCTGGCTGTTCCTGCCTATTCCTGCTTGAAAGCGTTACTGGACAATGACTGAATCCTTTTGGCCTGCCTGCCAGAAAGCAGATCATCACAAGAAAAATATTTCATGTATCACATTTTACAAACCGACCCGAGAAGAACTTGGATGCTTCCCTTCCCCTGAACTTGCTCCCAGATCTCACAGGCCATTTTATTCAAGCAATGTGGCAAAAGCCTGCATTGCAGTGACTTCAAAGGAGCCTCAATGAGCCATCTTTATTAAAGATCAGGCCATCCTCTAAGGAGAAACCTGAGCTGTGCTGCCTTTGGGCACAAAAGTTGTGATGCTTCTGTTTCCTGTAAGGGCCCATTAAAGGGTTTGTGTGACCAGGTGTGCAAGGCTCAGCACTGATGTTAGATGGACCCTGTGTACACAATGATTTGTGCCCCAAAAGACAGTGTATTCAAATGCTGATTGTAACAATAACCTGTCTCCTGCAACAAAAATACTGAACAAGATGCTGGATCAAAGTTATCTCTTGGACCTGATTACGGTTTTCCTTATTTTGAGACCATTGAAGCAGAAACAAGCTCTTCCTGAGCATTCTGTGCACTCAGCAGCTGGATGTCCACAACATAAGTAAGATTCTGGTGCCGTTTCAGGAACTCTGCTCAGTGCTTGTTTCCCAGGAGAGGTCTGAGGCAAGGGGTTGGTGACCTTGAGGTACGACCTAACCCCAAATCAGAGACCTTTGGGTTATCACTTTCCAGTGGAACGTTGCAATGAGGTATGTGGAAATGAACCTGTTTTAATTATAGTGATCCATAAAATCTTGATGTCTGACACTAGGATTTGCAATGCCATTTGTTGGTTACCACAATGTCTAAGCCTGCTCTCCCAGACAGACTTCCTCACTAGAGCAGGGAGAAGTCTTGTCCTGTGTTCTGGACCTCTCTGGAGGCCTGAGAGTATTTGCCCTCAGCCAGGGGGTGGCTGGGCAGAGCTGTGACCTGGGAGGCCACATTGCAAAGGGCTTGTTGCACCTGGCTCCCCGCTCAGGGCTGGGCAGTCTCAGTTTTGAGGCCACTGGGATTTGAGTATGAGGCTGATTCTCCAGAGGCAGCATCTGTTCTTAGCTCTATCTCAAAGTTTTCTGCAAATTCTTTAGCAAAAGTAAAGTTTCATGAGGAAAGTCTAACCACAAATCAGCAGAGGTGGTAAAAGGGAGTGGGTAGGAAAGAAACCTGCTCACCTCCAGTCTATTTTAATTATATGTTGTGAAGTAAAGGGGCCCTAACTATGCCAGTCAAGCATCCTCAGAAGAACAGAACTATCTGCATATTTTCTCTTCAATAACACTGGGGTTTTTTCACTTCTCTATAGGGAATTAAGCTGCTCTTTCATGAGGTGGATCTGGGGCAGTATGTGCCCGTGTCCTAAATTCCTGGTAGGGGGAGAGGAATTATGTAACTGGCACGAGGAGATCAAAACTTCTGCTACGCTGGGCTCACTCAGTAAAAATGGTATCAGGGGAAAATACATGCCAAAGTAGGCTTAAATAAAGAGCAGAGAGGCAGTGGACCTGGAGGACATATGGAAGGGTTATATGGAAGACACAGTAATTTTAGTGGTGATTTAAGAGCTTAAAGGAGCAGTGGCAGAATAGGGGCAAATCCAGTGTTCATCTATATGTTACAAACAGATGATTATTTTAATAAGAAAGTTTTTTCTTTTACTTTTGTTTTTTTCTATGCAGTCTTAGCTGGCTGGTGTGAAGTCTGGCAGTGTGCGTTGGATCAGAGCACATTCCCACTGAAACCCAGTGTAAAGGCTTCCACAGGCTTGTCAGTTTTCCAGGATCTATCAAACTTCACAAATATTTATCAAGCAGATAAGCTTTTACAGCAACTCATTCTAAACCATTGAAGTTATTTCTTGGAAAAGATAAAACTTGTTAAGCGAAGAAACCCTATGAAAATTTCCTAAGAGATACCACTCCAATGACAACTAGCCTCCTAAATGCCCAGTATAAAAAGGAAGAATAGCATGGTATTTGATTTCCTGAGTGCTAAGAAACAAGCTAAGAACAACAAATATTGTCCTTGTTTGATTTGAAATGGAGCCACGCACATGCTGGCACTCCTGTGGAGTCCTTGCAGTTCTGCAGTGTTTTCCCACCCTGCTTGGAGCCCTCGCACAGGCATTATGTGTGTGCGCCTCTGTAGGTATTTGGAGCTGCCCAAGGAGGTTTACACTGCTCACCTTTCCCCCATTCCTGATGGACCATCTAAATATAGATGGGCTGTAGCTCCTTTCTAAAACCTGCTTGGTTTTACCAGGTTTCTAAGAAGTATTCTGTTGTGTCTGAAAAACAAGAGGAAGACCATAGCCTATCTTATATTAATCATGTGCATGCTACGTTCTGGCTTTCTCAGAACTTGGTGTAGTAGGGGTACATTTTCATTGCTCAGATCCCTCTCTCTTCCTCAAGCCTACTAAAAGCCAGCTATAAATCAGCCATGTAGTGCTTTCACAGTGCTGGGGCACACACAGGAGGGGGTCTGATGGGCAAATGTACTTGGTAAAAGGCCAGACTAGCTTGAAGGAATTCCAAGTTAAACAGAGACTCTTTAACAAGTTGCCATTGGGCTCTGACGAGGTTACAGCAGGATGTGTGAAGGGCAAAATAATCTCTCAGCACTCAAAAGGAGAAGAAGGTCTATAAACCCTGGAGGATTATTGGCATTTCTTGCTCTTTGCCTCCCATTTCTGGTCTGAAAATTGTCAAGGCCCCAGCCTCTTCAAAGCGTAATCACTGCAAAAAGCACTCCTGGCAGTCTTAGCTGTCTTTGGAACAGAAAGATCAACTGGAAATGCCCCTGGTGTCCCTCAGTGGTGATGTGCTACAGTGATTGCAGAGTCTTAATGTTCCCTGTGAAAAGGAGAATATGCCCACCTTTGTTAAATGTCACTGTTTCCAGAGATGTGAACAGAGATACCAAAGGATGTGGGGAGATAGGAAAGATAATATTGCTTGCTTTTCCCTTTAGGATTGGGATAGCTGAGTTTCACAGAGGTGTTCTGAGTCCTACCAATGCTTGGAAATGAAAACTAGGGCGGGGAGGAAAGGCTTAGCTATAGCAACAGTGCAGCTGGAAGTGCTCATTACAAACAGCATGTGTCCTTATGGTGGTGTGGAAAACTCATCAGTGCCTCTACTAACTTTCAAGAGCTCCTACCTTCCTTCCCTCACCTTGGCACACGCTTGCACTCTGCTGCTAGAAGGTCTTGTGCATCCTGCTTTGCGTTCTCCTACTCCTGGCCCTTGGTTCGTCCATCACCTGTTTTCAAACAACCTTTTTTGCCAGTCTAATACACACTAGACATCTAATTTTAGAGAAAATGGTCTCAGGTGCTTTTCTGACTTGCACTGTAATACATTTTTCTTAAAGAGCAGCTTAATTTTTAGTCTTCCAAAAAGGATGTAGCACTTGGAAAAGCAGCCTCATTTGGGCCTCCTTTACCTGCTCTTTCACATTTCTGTGATGAGACTTATAAGTAAAATCACATTTCAAAGTCTTTAATCATGGTCTGAAGGTTAATACCAAGGGGTCATCCTCTCAAATCTTAGCAGGAATACTTGGTTCCTGTGCATGTCACAATTTCTGTGCCATACCAGCTATTGCCTGGTTGTTATTGAAATCCTAATAGAGAATCGCTTGGTTGGAGGTAAAGCTGAGCTGTGATATCTGTTGTTTGATCTTATCAGACACAAGTGTGAGGCTGAGATCCAACAGGAGTGATGATTTCATCCTTTAGATACCAAAGCTAAATATTCCAATTTTGTGCGGAGAAAAAAAGACATCATTTTGTATCTGTGTGGGATGTTGTTGGTACTTTTTTTGTCTCCTACCTGAACTCAGGTACCTGAGGATTACATTTTCTTGTTGACTCCTTTTTCTCAGCTGAATTTACAGCATCTATGCTGAACTCTTATGGCTTGATCCAAAATCTGCACAAAGGCATAAAATATTTTCAGAAAACTTCTTTTTAGCTTTAATGCCTGTGGTGTCTTTTCACAAAGAATTTGCTCATGATTTAGCAGCATGACTACAGTATAACGTGCTATAACTAGCATGATCTACCTAGCTTTGTAGAGAGGTGTAATAAAAAGTGAAGACAAAATTGCATGGTCTTGGGAAGAAGAAAACAGATTACACAAGAAAGCTGAGAAAACTTTGTTTCTTCTCTATAATCAGCTGGTTTAATAAGAAACATAACTTCTCTAAAACCTCAACCTTGGATAGAATCACTGCAACCTTACAGAACAAGACATACATTACAGTAGGATGTCTTGAAACACCCTTTTCTTTGTTTATATGTAGTATCCCTGGGAAGAAAGAAACATGACTTTCATTTACAAATGAATCATTGATTGTCTGAGCAACAATTTAAAAAAATAGCAAAAAGGAAGAAAAAGGCACAGCAGATATTTTGATGACTAGTCAAACAGCAGAGAGCAGTCTCTCTTGCCAGGTGTGCATCATTCTAATGTCACTCTGTTGTCCCCTCAAAGGATGAGTGTGGTTTGTAGCTGTGCACAAATACTGGGGAGTGGCAGACTCTTACAAATACAGCCCCTCTCACCTCTTTGTTCTTGGTATGTGCCAGCCATGATCAGCAGAGTATAACGAGCCCTTTCAATACCTTCATTTTTCTCTTCCATTTTAGGGTTGTCTTTTTAAGCCTTCATTTGGTTTTGCTGTAATGTGATGCTAATTGTATTACAAATCAAAATGTTGACAGGCGTATGCTTCCTCTGTAGGTTTAGAGCTTGTGGGTGAATAACATGTCTGTGTGCCACATTTAGCTTTGTGCTTTGCTGGAACAGTCTGTTCCAACACATCAGTTTTTTTCTCCTAGACCTTACCTTTCTGCCCATATGAAATACAAGCTGCTTGCTATTTCATATCTTGTTCCTTTATAATGAGTTAATTTCTTTCCTACACTGTCTTCCTACTGTCCCACCTTTTCTACATCTCTGTAGAATTCTTTAAGCATGAAATGGATCTCTTCAAGCCAAATGCTGTGCTTTATTGCTGCTGTGTATTTAGGGTAACTATAGTGCTTTAGTGGCCCAGAGACCATGGAGATGGTCATGGTTCCCAGGGAACTGAGGGACACTGAATTTGGATCCTATGTTTTCACGCCAAACTCTGGAAGGAGAGCCTAGGCATTTCTTAATGTCTCTGTTTTCTTGCAAGCAAGAGCTGCAGTTGCCATGGATATGTTTTGAGACCTTAAATGGAAGGGGAAGAGGTTGAGAAGGCACGTGCCATGGTGCAGCCTGTGCACTTAGACCACAGTCTCTTCAGGAGCTGCAGCCAAGTAGAACCAAACTCAGCAATGTGAAGTCCCAACTTGTCTACTGAATGGACAGAAGGAACAAACAGCCAAGAAGGACTGGTTGAATGTGATTTGCGAATGCCAACGAGCAGTGAATGCTGCTCAAGAATCAGGAGTCAGTGGACCTGCTGCTCCGCAGCAACACGCAAAGCTACTCCCGTATCAGTCCTGTGCTGGGAACAAACCCCAGTCCTCCACCCCCGTGGAGCACAGAGCAGAGTCATGTAAAAAGAAACAGCACATCTGAATTTCCTCTCCCTATTTATAGTTCTGTTCAAGGAAGCACAGTTTTTTTCCTGGAAAGGAACCATCTTAAAACCGTTTAGTGGTATAAGAAAAGTGCCATTGCTGCAGCATCAGCTGGGGCCCCAGCCCCCCATCTCTCTGTGCCCTGCTTGGCCGTGCAGTGGTGACATTGGGGTGGGTTCATCCCGCAGCTGTAAGTGCAGCCATAGCTGGGGCAGCATCCCCAGCATCACATCCCAAAGGCAAAGATCCCAGGATCTGCGAATGCTGAGGATCCTGACAGCTTGGGTACTGAGGAGCCACAGAGACTCTCAGGACTCTATTCATTTGGGGATGTTAAGGACCCCACTATCTGGGGCACCCACCTCTGGGGACTCAATGTGTGTCTGCTTATAGACAAACAATATTGCAAAGGAAAAAATCATCTTAGTAAATGTTTATCTGAGTGCCACATACTATAGTGTATGTAATATATTTATAATATAAATAATAAGTAATAGTATATATTTAAATTGGCTCACTGAATTCAGTAACAGGGTTTGCCAGCAAATGGACAGTCTTCTGTGTGAAATAGTTCAGTTCTAGCAATTAAGGATTTCCACCAGATGAAAAGTTATTTCATTAAGTGAGGATATATGTCCTGTAATATTTAATACATAATCAAATTCTTTTAATGAATAGATGAGCTAAGATTAAGGCTGCTAATTTAATCACTGACAGCAGAGTCTCTCTATGTGGAAAATAATGCTTTTGCATTGACACATTAATGGTTGCTTTTTTTCCATGCAGTTATTTTACATGCAAAGATCCAAAACCCACCATTTTCCTGGAGGCAGGAATGAAACTGCAAAAGCTGTAGAGGAAGCTGGGAAGGGAGCTGTGTTTCTGACTTTCTGACAGAAAAAAAGTAATTTGGAGGGGAGTAGAGCCTGGCTTTTTATTGGAAAAATCAGTCAGGTGGAAAACTCTTGATCAGTCATCCCAGCTGCCTCAGCTGGTTCTGAACATCTTATTTCCCAATACCCAGTACCAGTTCCAGGTGTTTGAGGGAGAACTGCAGCTTCTTGCAGGCCAGTCCTCCATTCCCAGCACACTGATTTCTCCAAAACAGGTTGTATGATTTTGTATGAGTGCTGCATCTGCTGCATGTTAAATTAACATTGTGTGTACTGGTGTCAGGAGACAGAAAGAATAAATAGCCTCTAAGCAGACAGAAGGCTATATTTAGGTCTAGGCTGAGTATGCCCTCTGCCTGCCAAATGCAAAAAATCCAAACCCTAATGCCTCTTCATTTCCTGCTAGAGACTTACATACAGTTTTGTCCTCCTTGTGTTTTAAACCTTTCAAACATGGTTACAGCCTCGTGTCGGGCAGCTGCTCTGTGACAGCCCCAAGAGCACATGGTGTGCCTTCCACACCGTCAGGGCCATGGGGCACTAATGAGGGCTCTCCCTGTCCCTGCCCAGCCTCCCCTGGGGCCTCTCCTGAGCCCAGCCATGGGCTAGAACCCCACTTGAGTCCCTGTACCAGTGCTGCCATAGGAAGCTGAGCTCAGCTCAGCATAGCCGCGGCTCTGCCAAGCCCAGTTCCATCCCCAAGGCCCTGCCCAGCCCTTTTGGGACTGTGGCTGAGCCTGGTTTCCTGCACCAAGTCTGAACCTGACCCTCACCCCTGGGGGTACGTCCTGGCCTGGCCTTGTCCTATCCCCATTCCCAGGGAGTTGCTGGAGCTGCTCCCAGGCTTTCCTGGTCCTTGGCTGGGGTCCCCCTGGGAACACCCACGGCCTCTGTCATTCACAGTGCCCTGACACATGTGGTGTCCAACCTTCCAAACACCACCATGGAAAGACCCCTTCCACCATTTCAGCTAAGAAAGGTTAATCCAAAAAGGACTTGGGCTAAAGTGTACACAAAGGACTTCTATGGTTGCTGCTTTATGATTTGTCACCAGGAGCACAGGACTCCCCTTTAAAGAGGCAGTGTGTCTCTGGGAAGCAGCCTCTGTCACGGTGGAATACAGAGGTTCCTGAGTTAGATCTAAATGAAATGCAGTGGATATCACAGAGGAATCCAGCTGTGAGACTCAGCATGGGCTAAATTTATCCTGTTCTCTGCACTCTGCTGTACTGTTTTAGAGGTTTGACAAATGGTCTGCAGGTCTGAACATTTCAGAAACAGCCTGGCATTACTCCCAGGTTCAAACAGGAAATAAAGACTGCCAAAAGACATTGGGAAAAAAAAAAAAAGAGCTGCTTGTCACCAGCACTTAGAGGACTTTGGCCTTTCAAGAGGAGATTCTGAGCTCCTGATGAGAGCAGACTTTCACAACTGCATTCTAGTTTTACAATTGTATAGCCAGGCTGGATCTTTTGTTCCCAGAACTTCTGCAGTTGCTAAAAAAAAAATTAGTTATTGAAAGCCTCTTTTTTCCTTTCCTTTTGCTAAGATTAATTCCCTCAGTAATGCTGAGCCTGTGCATATTGCTTTATCAGGAGGGAAACTGCACATTATCATGAAATGGAGAATCAGAGCATACACCTTTGTGGGGAAGACATGGAAGAGATAGGAGAGCAATTTCCCCTTCTAGATATTGCTTCCTTCCCTGTGCAGACTATAGTGTAGATATGAGTGGAAAACCACCTAATCCATAGCCCAGACTGTTTGGAAACAGACTGTAGCATGAAAGTCAGGTTGCTCAGGTCCCATTTAATGCCCAGCACAAAGTAATGCTTTGTGACCTGCTGTTTTGGAAAAGGATGGTTTATTTTAAATGTTTCAGTACATGACTATGCCTCACTGTGCCATCTGTGTTTTGAACGCAGCAGGTTCTGTTGTGTAGGTACATATATATATATATATATGGTGTATATGTAAGTGAGAGAAGCTAAGGGTAACTATCTACCTGCATCCACTTCTCAATTCTGTGGACTAGACAGATATCTGTATCATAGCTTAACCTCAAGCTAAGATTAGTGGCATTAGAAGCTTTCTACACAACTCACTGGAGAAGCAGCAAAGAGTTTTTCCACAACCAAATGCTTATTTCCAGTGTCCAGCAGAATACAAGTCTCCTGATGAACTGCAGATTCAAAACTGACTATGAATGACCAAGGGAATGATATGATTTCTTTAGCCAGCCAGGTAAGACACAGTTTTTGATCTTGGACTGTAGTAAAAATGCTGCTTTGATTTAATTGTCACTTAAATGGACATAAATCAGGAATAGCTCATGTAAATCTTACATCTGTACTTCACTTTCTGGTAAGTCTCATAGGCTCAATGGTGATGTGATCTAATTTTAAATGTCTTTGAGTATTTATTCAGAATGAGTTTTACCAGAGTACTCTGGTGCACTTTTCTATTTGAAAGGAGAAAGTAGGCTAAAAAAAAAGGTATTTTACAAGGAAAATTCAAGGCAAGAACACTCAGCATGAAGGTCTGGTTAGACACATGGCAGTGTTTAGTCCTTACTGTCCCTAATCCTTTAGGCCAGGCTTGCAACACTGGGAGCTTTTCAGTTCTTGCTCCCAGACATAGTGACTGCTAAGAGGACAGAGCAGTCTCAGTCTCCTCATTTTGTGTTGGCTTAATAGGAATAGTGTAAAGAACAAGATGCAGCCTATGTTAAAAATATATACCTGTGGGCTCCATATGTCATGCAGCTGGAAGGCTGCTGCCTTATAGAACTAATAAGTAATATGGCCAAGAAACAACCATTACAATGTGTGGACAGCCAAGTAAGTCATACTGCCAGGAGGAATGCCTACAGTACAGCAGTTGTGAAATACTGATTAAGAAGTCCTAAAGTGGCTGCTTTCCTCTGACAAGTCCTTCCTGCTGAAGCAGACATGTTTCCAGGCTAATAGTTTCTAAGTGCACTTTCAGGCTTATACGTTTTGGAAGTCTTTAGCTGAAGCTGGTTTGTTTTTCCTGTCTGTGTATGCAATGCCTCCTATCATAACCCATCATTTCAGCTTATCATCACTCTCCTGGGAATCTTGAGTTCCTCAGCAGAACTGACTGGAAACTTCCCCTTATGCATCATTTCCTGGACAATTCAGTCAAACCCTAATAAGATAAGCTTTCTTATGGTAAAGAGAACACTAGATGTATCATCTGCTCTTCTTCTTATTGACTTCTTTTCTTCGCCTCATCCTTATTATATGTGAAAGGTTAGGATGAAATCTGCCTCTGTCAGATGCAGGCTGCTGTTAAAAATAGACACGTCTCCAGTAGGATGTCTTGGGGGATGGGGTATTGCTGGCAGCCTGATCAAACCTATCACTTTGCAATTTTTGCTTTCCTACTTCCCCCCACCCCCCACCCCGCTCCCGGTTACATGAATACATTATTGCTCAGAGGTTTTGTTATTTATTTTAAATAAACTCTTCCTACAGTAGTACCAGCAACCTAGAAATTAAGCAAGTTGTTCTGCAAGGGTCAACAATTAATATTATATATTCTATTTGTGTAATTTAGCCAGTGTTAGAGCTTTATCCCAATGTCATTTGATCATTGTGAGAAAAGTCATGTTAATAATATTTAAGATAAAACTGAAAACAGAACTCAATAGCATTTCTGTTCTGCAAAACCTTGTCTGCTTCAAAACAGCCTTAGGATCTTGACAACATCTGATTCAGTACAGACATATTCCTAATATTGCTGTGGGCTCCTTAGAGTTAGTCTGCTGTGCTCAAGGGTATTCTTGGTGCTAGTTCTGCCTGCACTCTGCTCAGCCCCTCGCTACCAAAAGTGTTTGTCAGACTCATTTTGTGACGTATGTGGCCTTTTGAGGTCTCCAGTTTAAAAAAAGTGTTAAAGGTACAAGACATTCTTAGCTGTTGACAGCTACAAGACATTTTCCTAATCAAAAGAAGCAAGTTCAGAGTACGGTTGTTATTGCTGCTCCTGTTCTTTTTTAAACTTCCTTATGGTAATTGTGCCAAATGCCACTCTTTGAAGAACATGAAGGAGCTGATCAAGTTAAATTCCAAGATTGCTTTGTCATCATAAAAGGGTAAGGAGTGACTGCAAATATTCTTTATGGAAAACAAATGGAGGGCCTAAGTTTCTTTCCCTGTTTTTTCTTGAGTGTAGTAAATCCCAATTTGTGGTGGCAGGTATGAGAGAAGGATGAGAATCCTAGGCAATAATCCAGGGGAAAATGCATGCCAACACCTAAAAGTGAAATGATTGAGTTGGTTCCTCCTTGCACACTTAAGGCTGGAAGTTAGTCATAATTAGTGATGAAAGTCACTCTTTCCTCCAGCAGAACGATGTACTGCTTTACTTTACTGGCATTTTCCTATTGGTGTTTGTCAAGTGTCTCTTCTGGAGCATGAGTGACCTTACAGCAGAGTCCTGCTAGTATCTTCTACTCTGTGCAATAAAAGGGGTTTGGCTTCACTTTTGAGGCTTCAGTGTAGAGTTTTACAAGTTTTAAAGAAATGTATATATGTTGGTGTGTATGTCGTACATACATACACACACACACACACACAGAGCTATGTATCTACATATAAGGGCAAACTCATAGTTTAATGTTCTTGTGGCTGTAAATACTGATGCTATAGGAAAATGCAATATGACCTTTTAAAAATAATGTATTAGTACATGGTAAAGTACAGGCTCCCATTGTAACTCAGTAACTCAGTTTCTATTTCCTAATTAACAAAATTAACTTTCCCAGGCACAAATGAGAATTATTGAGGTTTAACTGTTATTTTGATTTTTGGTTGTTTAAAAATTTCCATGGCTAATCTCTTCTTTATAAGTATCAGATGATCTTCAAGGCTATCTTGTGTAACGCAGTGCTGAGAGCAGCCGAATTTTTTCGCTGGTGCTGGTGACTCTAAATCTCCTGCACATCTGCAGTGTTCACCTACTGCTCTAGAGCAGAGGTACCTGCAATTGCCTGGCTTTCACTGATAGGTTTATGTAGGAAATCAGTTGTGGTATTTGATGTAATTGGCTCAGTTTCATTTGAGGGGGGTGGTTACAGTGGTGATCTGAGATCTCAGCAGAATTTAGATAATGAGATCAAGCTAAAATGCAATATTGGACAGAAGTGACAAATATGCTTACTCAGAGATCCAGCTGTTAATTCTGCTAAAAACTTCTCTGCTGGATGTGGATACCACTGCTGGGAGCACAATAAAAAAGAAAAATTTGCTTTAGGAGTTCTGCTGCCCTTAGTCAGCATCTCTTTGTAACTATATCATGAGCTTGAACTTGCCCTGTTGCTGTGTAAGCTCATGAGTGGATTGGCAATGTAGTAGTGAGTCTTTTTTTTTATGTCAAACATTACAGTGCATTTAGAGTTGCCACTGGCTAATGCCATTTTAAGTGAGAGAGAGAGAGAGAGAGAGAGTATGAATGAGATTTAGAGTAAAGGCCCCTCATTTGTAGGTCACTGAAGGATGGAAAGCCTCCCCCTGCCTGCTGGTGTGAACTTGGCTGTTGAACTACATAGCAGCAGGAGCTGGGGTTCCCTGCAAGGTGAGCTGTTGGTGCATAGGGTGCCCATCACAAGGGGGTAACTGTATGCTGGCAGATTGATCTCAAAGTATCAAGAGTTGTGATGTGTGGAAGAGATGAAAGATGGAGAGGGGGAAAATGGAGACAGAACCATAAGAGGGGGATGACGAAGTCTCTTTTGAGTAAAGATCTTGTGATGATATGAGGCTGCCAGTGGGAATGGTGCCACTTCAAGAATTACCTCTTCAGGAACGGATTTCCATTCATATCCCAGCATTTGGCTCTGTTGATGGAATCTCTCTGTATAGAACAGCTTCTTCTGGAGGGCAGGGTATGTCATGCTGATGTCAGTCTTCATACCAAGCAGAGTGCATGAAAAAAGCCAGTTTATGCTGGCAAAGCAAAGAGTTAAGCTCTGCTTACTGAAGAAAACCACAAAAATGAGAAAACTCAATCTTAAGTACATCTGGCACTTATCCCTTGGATTACAGGATATCTAAAGCATCTCTCAGCTTCAGAAACCTCAAGAGACCAATTCAGAAATTCACCAAGATGGTATTTTTCTGTGGACCTCCATCCACTTCTCACTGTTATTTGGAACAGAGGAATAGTGTCATTTTTGCTGAGTACCAATGACACTTTAAAATCTCTTTCACAGGGAATGGTTAAAAAATAAGGAGCCCCTATGGTAAAAATACAATTGGAAATTCTGTGGCCATTGGAGAACACATCTGTGTTCTGCACATTCTGCAAATAATGAAGCTGATAAGGAAGATACAGCCAGCCCCATCTATCAAGCTGTTAACTTTTACATAAAGGTGAAGACAGCATACTTTAATATCTGGGATTTTTGGACAGGCTTTTGTCCTTCTAAAAAGCCATAAGACATCAGTTGCAGTTATCACTGGAAACCTTGCAGTTTGCAAGTAAAGCCACAGGGTTTAAGTTTATCCTAAAATCATGCAAGTATTCTGCATTTTCTTCTCAAGGATAACACTCTTCACTGTCTTATCATTAAAATCTCCTGTGCTTGATGGAAGCAAGAAGGCTAAATTGGTTACAGAGATCTATTTTTCTAACAGCTTTTCTTCCTGTAAACCATGGGGCATGCCAGTATCACCTTAAAAACATAAAATATGAATATGTGCTTGTAGATTTTATGCATTGGTCAGACATCTTATGCTAGAACTAACATGCCTTAGTCAGCTATTTAATGTTATGTGACCCTTTGCTCTTGCATTCCAGTGTCACCAGTGTCACACTGTTAAATATTACCTTGACAATTATTTTGAAACGCACAACCTGACTTCATTAACCTTTTGTAAGGACACTTGATGTTAAAATATGACATTAGCTTGTTCTAAGCCTAACGTGGTGATGCACTTCATGCTTTTTTGCTCTTAATGCTGTATTAGCAGATAAAATTTATCCTTTCATAGAGATAATAAAATCATTATATATTTATTTGGCCCTTGGGTCTAAGGTGCAGGTATACTTTGATATTTATTATAGAAGCTAACAAAACATTTTGTTGGGACATTAAATCCTTTGATGCTTTAAGTTTTAGCTTTCATATTTTCCAGATTTTGTACTGCATTAGTATATAATTCTGAGCTTTATATAAAGTATTAGCAAGTTTTCTTCACAGTTCAGTCAGACAAAACAATCCTTTTCCAGCCTGAGAACCAAGGACATGGTTACAGCTTCAAGCCCAAAAAGTGTAAACAACAGCAAATTGAGGAGAGCAAACTGGGAGGATGGGACCTCATAACCTGAAGCTGTAATTGGACAATTAACCCCAATATGTAAATGGACCAAAACTTAAAAATGTGTGAAAACTCGTGAACTGTAGTTTATCTGGGGTCCACCTTGGGTAGAGCCTGGGCCAGGCTCTTGTACTGCCCAAGGTGTATCCTTTAAAGGCCTTTTAAGAAATCCCTACTTTATTCCTTTAACACTGTCTAGCTTCTGTTCCAGGTAGCCTCCTTAGGCATCACTTAATTGCTTTCTGTTAACAGATGTCCATTACCCATTACTGCTGAAAATACCAACAATGCTTCCATATTCTCAGTGAGACTGAAACTGGGCAGCTCCCCATGTTTCTTGCTAATATTCAGGAGAGATTTCCTCTCCAAGAGTTCTATTTTCCAGAATAATTTGTCTCAGCTGTCTAGTTTGCCCTCTTAATGATTTCAAATATTTTATAATTTAATAAAAGAAATTAATAAAATAAGCTTGATACCAATTTCAGCCTTGGGCTTTCTTTTCTCTCACTCTGCACCAGTAGTGAGGATGATTGCTTTTCTAGTAGTAGTATTTTTCCTAGGTATCTTTTCTAGGGACTGCTGTAGAGTTCATCACTGTATTCTAAGTTCCTCTTATTTGTCTAGGGACTTTGGGTTTTTTGGGGTTTTGTTTTGTTTTTCTTATGGTTCGTGCAAGAACTAAGCTCTAGGCTAAAGATACATAAACAAACCAGAAATTATAGGGATCTTCTCTCTCAAAGTAATTTCTCTTTTTTAAATTTTGGTGCTGAAGAAATCCCAAGTAAACTCCTTATTTGGTCAGTTTAAGAGAAGGAAGAGGTCAAGAAGAGACACCAGCTGTCAGACAGAGAGCCTTTTCAAAATCCTTTAGACCAAACTTTAAGGAACACTCAGTGTAGACAAGAACAATATTTCTGAGTAGATGCAGTTCTTTGATCTTTCCCAGGATGTCCCCTGTGAGAATTTGTGAGACACTACTCTGCTGTTGTCAAAACTGGATCTGAACAATGAAATGGAGAAGGAAAAGCCCTAATTGTTTTCCTGCTCCTCTACACCTCTTTCTTTTTCTTGCAACTCTTGAGCTCTGGCTGAGCTGGGATCACCAGTGACCCTTCTGTGCTTTGTCTGGAGATGGGCAATGCATTGACTCTGAAAATAACATCAGGGACAATTATCCATACAATGAACTCCCACAGTAAAGCCTTGGATGACAAGATTAACTTCAGGGTCACACAGCTATGTACAGACACGTGAGCTGGGTTTGGCTATGGTGCCTGAGCCATATGGCTCTGCAATGCAGTGCACAGCTGTTTCCTCATTCTAGATACATCAGAACTCCAAATCAGGCAGAAACTAGAGAGGCATATTATCTCTGTTGAGGTGAAACTGCTGCAGGAATTCTGTATCTGCTCCTGGTAGATTTGTTTTTAGCTTACAAGGAGTACAGACCTTGAAAAAATAAAATTCTCTTTTGTCTCTTAGTCCTGGGCAACCAGCTGCCTCCTGATTTTTTATGTACAGGAGTCCCTTATCTCCTATCTTCTTGAAAGTGTCCAGTTGAAGCATGACAGGGGACTATGTCTAGAAGGATCAAGAAGAATCTTGCTTTGAAAGCATAGTCAGATTCAAGTCACACTGATAGCTGTGTAAAAAACTTAACTCTCTCTTCCCTTGGCCTCTTGCTTGAAGAGAAATGCCCTGAATAAGAATCCACATGCTTTGCTTAATCTGTAAGAATTACATGAAGTCCTGTCTCTTTTCAGTGTAGTTGTAAGCCATACCTCAGGACTGGAATGCCAGTTTCATTGCCTGTACACCCTAGGAGGTGTAAGTGACTGCAGCACACAAACAATGGAATTTTTATGCATCTCATTCTGTGATTGCTGCTTTTACCTCCTAGTATTTAATGATGGGAAAGCTTTTTTTCTCTCATGCATATGCTATAATGCTTGCAGGTGACTCCTTTGTAAAACAGCATGAAACTTCCAGTGAAGTAGTACTTCTGTATATGTTATGGATTCTGCTGGAAATAAGCACATTTTCTGGAAGTCATTCTCCAGGTAAGACACCAGAATGTTATATTTGCTTTTTTCTCCATTTCCCAACTGCATCCTGACATAGCAGTGGGCAGAGTGACCCAGGCTGATCAGGAGCCATTTGCCAACCTCTGCTTTGGGTATGGTCCTTCAGAGGAGCTCGGGGTTGGCTGTTCACTGGGCAGAAGAGCTCACTGACAGTTCTGAGCAGATTGACAGCTACCTTGGTGACAAACCAAAACTCAGAGCGTCATTTCAGATACAAACCCTGCTTAGAAAACAATTCTCAGCAAATTGAGCTCACAAAGCACTCAAGATTGAGACAGTAGAAATAATTTCTCTGACTCCCATTGCCAAGAGGAATCGAGGCTTCTGGAGAACTCTGAATTGATCCAGATACAGAGCTGGAGAGGCAGAGAAGGTAAATGCTGCTGGTAGCTGGGCAGGGAGCCAGTGTGCTGTTCTCTTCCAGACTTTCATGGCTGCACAGAGCATAGCATCTCCCTCTACCATTTAGTAAATTTATGACATCACCAGCTGTTACCAGGGAAACACAGAAACTACAGATTTGGATCTTGGCAGCTAGGTATAAAGAGAAAATATCTTGCTCTTTTGGGGGTCAAAAAGGAAAGCTGAAACAAATTCCAGAACAACTTTGAATTGGAACAAAATTGACGTCAATCAGTAATTCCAAACCAAACCATTCACCTGCTAAAGTGACAGTGCGGTCCCTTTTATGTTCCTCACAGAAAACAAACATAGGGGATCAAGTGCAGGACTTGTAACTTCATGCAGCTTAAACATATCATTCAGACATAAGACCACTGCTGTTGACTTACAACTTCAGTTCTGATCAGTGGATTTAACAAGTTACTTTTAGGGATGTGATATCTTCTCACCAATGATTTTTCAGAAGGTGCTGATTGCTGCCTCTTAAGAAAGAGTATGCTGGTGTTTCACATCAAAGAAAGTATGTAGTGTTGAGTTTTGATAAAATGGTGTGCAAACACCATTACTATTCTGATAAAGTATGTGCTTTTTATAGCTTCTAAAAATGTGGGGTTTGTGAGAACTGATGTTTTCAGACATGCATTTTATTACTTTAGGTGCTTGAGATTTTTGAAGTTATGGAAATAACATTTTTGTCTTTTAGTAGCGCTAGCTGACATTTTATTTATGTTTTTATGTTAAAACGAAAACCCTGCTTTTTAAATGGATTATTATTTGAGTATTGAGTAGTTGAGACCCAGCCAACATGAGCTCTTGTGCAGGTCTGTTTGATTTCATTCACACTGTACAAGATGCACGGGTGTGGTGTGTACTTGAGCTACCCAGAAACAAATGCGTCTTTGCAGCAGATGGAACAAGCTCAAGTGGGGACTCCAGCTGAACTCAAGTCTAGAATTGTAACAGCTGCTTTGCCTCTATTAATGCCTGCAAGGCTGTGGACTGTATGACTGGAGATCCCAGGTCAGAAAGTTAGAGGTTGTTATGCTCACCAGATGTGCAGGAATCTGACACAATCTCTATGAGAGTGCCAAAGACCTGTGGACTGACTGTATTTGGCTGTATCTCCACTAAGGAGCAAAATTATGTCGGGAAAAATCCCTCTAATGCTAATTTGGTGTTAAATATATCCATGATGAAGGTTCTTCTATGGACACTGAGCACATTTCTAGCACTGTTCCACAACTCTTGTCTTAAACAGCACAGGAACATATTTAACCTGATTTGTGTCCTCCACACCGAAACCCAGGCAAGATCCGGTTGCCAAACAAGGAGTCTCTTTCCCATTTTGTTGGTGGCCTTGTATCCTAGAATTTCTATGTCACAAGAGCAGTTTGCATACAGTCTGGATCTTGTTATCTGCAACATGGTTCAATGTTCCCTGTTGTGCCTTGTTGCAGTGGGATAATGACCAAGGAAACTGCTGAGACATGGATGGATTGCCAGGGATATGTCACGAGAAAGCTGTCCAGAGTCCTCTGCCCACATGCTGTGATGCTGGCTCACATTCCAAAGCAGGGATGCACACAGAGGAGATAATTCGTGCTCTGAGGAGCTTAGCTATCTATGCAAGTTCCTTTTTTATCCTTCACAGTAAGTCACTTGGAAAGGCTCCTTTTTTGGTCCTCTTTAGCTTGACTGCTAGTTCCTTTTCCTTGTATGCTCAGTCACAGCCCTGAGATTTGTGACTGGGCCTGCAATTGCTTATGACTGGGGCTGCTGTCAGGGTTTATCTCTCTGGAGTGGTGGTAATATCGTTCTTCTCAACTATCTTTTTTATTAAGAACATCAAGGATGTTTCTGACAAGGAAGGAATTTAATTCTTGTGAGAATTCATAGACAACCAGGATGGAGTTCCACCTGCAGGCTTTATGTTGCAGATTTGAACTGAAATTCCCATGAGGAGAACATTTTGTGTGGTCATTTCATGGTGTTTGCAGCCTGTGCCACGATTATAGAACTCAGTGCACTCCCGTGGTCTGCACATACATCTCCAGTTCCACTTTCCAAATGCTGTGTCCACTGGAGCTACTCTTAAGTACCCACAATGGATCAGTAGGAAGTCCTTTGGCCCGCTGCATGCCCCACACAGGCATTTAGGAAAACAAATCAATATGACAAGACTGCATTAATCAGAGCAATATATGATACTTATTTCTTTATATACACTGGCTCTTATAATTGAAAATTACTGCAGGGCACCTTCACATTGTTGCTGATGTCCTCCCTACATGTGGTGCAGTGGAACAGGAGGGGCAGTTTTATAGGACATACAGGGACAAAAAGACAAGGAGCCTCAAGTGGATGGGAACCCTTTCCTCTGAAGAAGTTACTTGTGAGGATCCAGAAAGAAAATAATTAAATCTGGTAACTGCATTGATGTGAGTTTGTAACACAAATGGACACAGCACAGGTCTCTCCATTCCTTCTGGATGGCACTGTGTTGAGAAAGGTGATAAGGAAAATTCCTGCTGTGCTGGTTATACTTATGATAGATGACAGCCCCTCTAAAGATGACACCTCTGGTTCTCTTTCATGACCTTCTGACGTATCTTAAGTCTTGCTTGCTGACTAAGGTAGCAACACAGATAATCATGCTTTTAAAGGCCCTATTTCATAAATCTAATAACAACATTATTGTGTGTTCTTCTCTTACACTCTATCATTAAAAGAACTGGTATAATATTTTCCCTGTAAAATAGCTTCTAAAAAGTATCTGGGCTGACTTTCAGGCACCAGTAGGATGACCATTAGGAAGCAAACCTTCCTGCTTCCCTCATTAGAAGGAAAAGGACACTGCGTGAGAGACACTTTTCAAAGCATGCCTCACCACCAGCCCTGTGCTGAGGGATTTGGTGCTCTGCAGCTAGGAATATTTAGAAGTGTCATGCAGAAAAGGGACTCAAGCCAGTCCTGAGTTGCTAAGTTCCTCTAAAGGGATTTTGCCAAAAAAGGAGAGGAATTTATCACCTATTAGAACATAGTTTGGCTGTACTATGCAAGCAATTTAATAAAGTATTTCTGTATGAGCACTGGCAGTTTTTGAAATGGAAGAAGTATGGCTGCTTCATGTGCACTGAAAAATTTTTGCTACTGACTTCACTGGAGCCATGGCTCTTCAGCAGATCCTTATCCTAAAGGGCTAAAATGCCTTTAAAAAAGTGACTGCAAATCTATAAATCATAATTGGAGTGCTCAGCTGACATGACAACCAGCACCACTCCTGATTAGGATCTCACTCTGCAAACCTGTAACCCCCTGTCTGTAGTACTCACTCAGGAGATTGCTTTGTCCCCAGTTATTTTTACTGGAATTTCTGTTGATAATAAAGAGCATCTCATTTCAAAGAAGTGTTTCAAGTCAAATTATACTCCTGAGTACATAACGTTTCAGTGCTTGGGCTTCAAACACTCTGGAACAAGCTGATTTGTTTAATAGCTGCAGTCCTGACTGGAATGTTTTTAAATTGTGTAAGCATTCCTACTAGTTTTATGGGTGGCTAAACTTTTTTCTTTTCTTTTTTTTTTTTAATGTGGGTACAAATTTAACTTGACAGTGTACTTTCCAAGCCTCCATTAAATAGGGCAAACTTGCTATTGATAGAGGAATATCTCTGGAATAGTTTTATGATGCCTTGCAATGGAAGACTTTTCATTAACTCTGACTAGAAAAAGAAACCCAACCTAACATATATTTGTGAGTTATTACTGTGTCTTAATGTCTGTGAGACCCCTGCTGGTGGAAAGGGGAAGAGATGGGAACGAAAACCCCAAAGATTATTTAATGGAGAAAGGAATTTATTTTCAGAGTATGTTGTGTTTGCCAGTCACTGTTACCATGCAGCCACCAAAGACCTCAGTGCTTTGAAATTTCTCACTTACAGGTTGCAGTTTGTTTGTGCTTTCCTCACGTAATTGTGTTTTACCTCTCTTTAAGTGTGTCAGTGCTACTTTAAAAGATCAGTATAAAATTCTTTGGCTACACCATCTGGTTTCGGTTTTCCTTAATTTGGTGTCAGCCAAGATCAAGCTCATACAGTCCAGATGATTAAAAGGGACAGAGTTAAACCTGCTGCATTTTAGGGATTTAAAGCCTTCCTTTTCCTCCTGTAAATTTTGATCTTTTCAAAATGAGCTTCCTCCTCCCCCCCAAGAAAATGGAACATAAAATAAATGTTTGCTACTTTTCCAGAGGAGCCAAATTCCATGCATTCTGGCTGCTTTTCACTGACACAAAAATTATTCCAAAATAATTTGTCATTATTTACAAAATGACACTGTATGTTACTGTAACAATAACAGCTAACTTGGCCCTTTGAAAGCTACATACTTTCTCAAGAAATTTCAATCTAATAGGCAAAACGCTGATCATGATGACCTTGGGAAAATACAACCTTCAGAAAGCAGTGGATGTTTGTGATTATTTTGAAATCTCCTGGCTGGAACAGTTCCCCATTGAGGCAATTTGTGCTTGTGTCACACCCCATGGAGGGTTCTCTTGCTTGCCCTGTCTGCAGCGTGGGTCTTGAAGAGGTAAAGAAGAAGGAGCAGGGGCAGCTTTAGTCCCCTCTGCTGAGGAGTTCCCTGGGGAATGAAAATGTGCATAAAAATCTGTGTAATTGTTGTCTGATTGTCTGCCTGGTGATGGGACTAAGCAGATTTGGGGTAAGTACCAACCCATGCCATGTAGGCTTCTTTCCTCTGTTCCTGGTACTGTGACTGAGCCTTGGGAACAGTTACTTAGTGGGATCATTGAAAGGGCTTGATGACCTGCTGAACTCTTGCTTGTGTAGTTTCCTTTGTCTAGGTCGCCTCAAATTATCACTGAACTTTATTATTTTTATACACACACAACTTTAAATCCACACAGATGAGAGTTTTTGTGCTGAAAATGCATTATACACTTCTCAGACCTTGCAGCTGGTTGAGCACCAATGAAGGAAATAAAGTTGGTAACTGAGCTGGGAAAGAAAGGTGCTTGGAGATGCAGTGGCTGATGCTTTCTTGTAGATATTCCCATCAGACCATACAAAGAACTCTTCCCATCTATATTAAGAAAGAATCAGGAGAATATAAAATTTTTAAAAAGTCTTTTAAAATTAAAACCTTTGGGAGTTTAATTAAATGTTCTGTGAGAAATATGTGCAGTTCACTTACAGATATTGACTTGAGGTTTATACAGTACTGCCAAGTCCTGGAATGAATACAGCTTTAATGTTGGAGCATTTGTTCAGTGCATTTTTTTAGGCTGAAGCAATGAGAAAATACATACCTAGATTCTACATATATACTAAAAAGGAAGGGTTTGGGTTGCAAGTATTGAATATGACTTGTTTAAAACTTGCAGTTCTCTTAAGAGAAAATTTTCAATCAGTTCCTTGAAAATTCAGGAGTTTTCAAGGATCATGTGGGGTGAAGATGAAGAACAGCATTTTGTCAAGTCCACATTTTGGTTGACATCCCATAAGGTGTAGGTGAGATGTGGGTCATTTCGGCCTCACTCGTGCTGGATGCGCTGTTTCGCAGACTACCATGCTGCATTCTGCTTAAGACACTGGGGAAGCCTCAGCAGAGCTTTGATTCCTCATCACGCACGTCCTTCCTCTTATTTGTAACTGCAGCGCACACCCGCTTGTCCGCTCCTTTCCACCCGTCCATTTCTTTTCCTGCGCGTTCCCAGGTGTTCATGTGCCAAGGAAGCCTCCGTGCCCCTCCAGCTGTCCCTCACTCCTTCCCTGCGGGATGTCCCGGCCCAGGCCGCGGGGGCCCTCTGGCGGCGGCGGGGCGCAGCGGCAGCGCCCGGCCCGGCCCGGCCCGGCCGCGTGGTTCGCAGGTTGCGCCTTGCAGGATCTTGGTGGAGCCGCTCGTGTTCCAGGCGGGAGCAGGCTCGGGAAGTCTCACAACTCGTTTTTCAAGCGCAAGAATGTTTGCTGTTCTTTCGCGATCGGCGCAAGTGCTTTTACTGACACGTTCAATTTTACAGCGACACACGCGGTCACCTGCAGGAGCAGCTGGTACCTGGTGCTTCCCAGAGGTTTGGGAGAAGTAAGATCCTAGAAAGAGGGGCAGCACTCAGAAATGCAGGTATTGCTGCTATCATGTAGACAGAGAAGACATGAAGCAGATAGAAATCAGAATTATTTCAAGAAATACCAGAACTATTGGTGAACATGACTGAAATACTGTTCCACCCATAAAGTGGGTTTGGTCACCATGAACAGGAGAAGAGAAAATAGTAAGGATCAGGTAACTGAACTGGGCACAAAACTGGAGCGAAGAGAAAAGGTAACTATTAAGACAGGGATTTCCCCTGGTAAAGAGGAAATAAATCACCACCACAATTCAATAAATCTGGGTGAAGGTTCCAGTCTAGGATCAATTTCTAAGGTCCCTGTCTATAAAACTTTAAATTGACAGGCTGGTGGTTTTCAACATGAGTTCACTTCCAAATGCAAGAGAAATAGCAGTAATAGGGGTGGTATAAAATACAGATTGATTCATTGAAGGGAGGTAACTGGACTTAGAAAAAGAGTTAATCTCTCTAGGAAAAGCTGTCTCCTGTAGCGTAGCTCCATCAGATGTAGGAACTCTGACAAGGAGGAGTTTCACCATCCATTTCTGTAATTACGATGACAAACTAATCTTGCATCAGGGAATTCACTGTACTTCACTCGTGTCTTGTGAACATTGCAGGAGAAATGCTTGGCTCTCATGGGTTCCCACGGGTGCCTGTGTTGTAGGCACAGAGCTGGTGGTAACTGGGAGTGGGGCTGTGGTGGAGCCTCCTCCCTGATGGGCTCCAGCTGTGTGGGACAGGTGCCTGGGATTGAGGCAATGAGCCAAGCACTGACCAAGCACAAGCAGGCACACAGGTGAAATGCATGAGATGAAATGTATAAGGGGCTGCACTGAAGGGCAGAGGGGAGAAGTGTCCAGCCGTCTGAAGGAGCAGATGCTTGCAGTCTTTCTGGGTGCTGCTTGTGGCTCTTCGGCTCCTCTGCCATAAGTGCTGGTCATTGGCTATATGGCTGTGACCTGAACACAGCTCCTGACCCCTGTGGAAAGTCCCTGCTTTCAGGCACTGCAGGAATTACAGCTGGGAGGAGCACTGACTGCTGTGGGAGGTGAGAGAAGCATCCTGAGAGGTCACAACAGGGCCATAAAGCTGAGCAGAGACCCTCATGGGGAATGGCTGCTTGAGCAAAAGTGTCTGAAAGAGAGGATTGCTGTGTAAAAGGAGGACATAAAGCAGCCTTCTTTTTGCCAGCCTGGAGGTGAGGCCTAAGGAAAGACCCAACAGGGTTGTTAAGGCAGCCTAAACAAAAGTGGTGAGAATTCCAGTTTTCTACCAAGTACTACAGCCTTTGTTTTATTGCACCTGATTGCAGCCAGGGTGAACCAAGGGATCAGCATTTTGGAGGTGAAGTTTTGGCATGCTTGTGGAGATTCCACTTTCTCCCTTAGAGCACTGGGAAAGAGATGAGGTTTTCTGGATCTCTTTCTGTCTGTTGGATCCATTGGAGAACACTTCTGCCTGGAAATCCAGGTAAGTAATGGCACAAGTTGCACCCAGTGTGAGACCCTTCTGTTGGCAGACTGGAGACAAAATGTGTCTGGTACAGCTGGAAGGGAGGGAGCAAGGGATGGCAGGAAGGCTTTGTCTCCAGACTGGCCAGTATTAGGGCCCTTTTGCCAGCCTGCAGTTAGGTCACATTTGTAACTCCTGTGGTGCACAAATGTCACATTTGTAACTCCTGTGGAGCACCAAACACTCGCTGGATGGGCTTTGCTGAGTCCCCAGGGTAGCAGAGGCATTGCAGATCAGTGGATACTCAGAAATACCACCAGGACCCTTCATCAGGCCAGTTCCTGGTGACAGAGAACACTGGATTGTTAAGCTTGCTGTGTCTCATTCTGACTACAGAAAGAGAAACTATGAACATCTATGCATGCCATGCTCAAGTGAGCTGCTGCTGTGAGAGGCTGTGTGTGCCTAGGTGGAGCCCCAGACCATCATAACTACCTCACTCAATACCTGGGCTGTGCTGGTACACTGGAGAGTGTTGAAATCAGTCCCATCAGGAAAAGGCACAAAATTACACTAATTCTTGCCCTTGCCTTTTTTTTTTTTTTTTTTTTTTTTTTTTTTTTTTTTTTTTTAAAGAACTGTCTCTCAGTGGCATATCTCTTGAACTGTGCAGAAGTGGGTGAAATTTAGATGTTCAGATAAAAGGTATTCTTCTCAGTCTTCAAAGCAAAAAAGTCATACAGCTGAGCTTTGTCACTTGGAGGTGAATGCTGGCAGGAACCAGTTCAGGAGCAGTAGGTTTTACCACACTCAAAAAACCAAACCAAAACCCAAACAAATCAGGAAGCTAGAAATACTTGATGTTGCCAGTGCTAGGCTGCAGCTGGAGTCATAGCAAGCAGTGTCACAGACTTTTGGCACACATTTTGACAAGTTCACTTCTAGTGCTGTGTCAGTGGTCTGAACCCCTGGTGTGTCCCTCTGGGAGACCTGCAGTAGAGTGGTGGTGCTGTGTCATTTACTTCTGGGGTGCTTGTGCAAGGAAGGGACGGGCACTGTGCAAGTCACTGGCAAAACAGACTCAGATGCTGCCTTTTAAAAACAAGGATTTTCTGGATTTTTTACCAGTTTGAGTGAAAATGATCAATAATTTAGTCTTTAAAAAAAAAATTGTTACTGGCCATTGTTCAAGAGTAATTGGTGTAGAGGATGGAACATTTGTAAGTGCTGCAGTTCACAGAATCACGCTCACAGAAGGGGTCAGGCTGGAAGGGACCACAAAGGGTCATCGGGCCCCAAGTCCCTGCTCGGGCACAGGACTGCACTACCAGGTGCTCGGTAATGTCTTTTACCGCTTTGAGGCATAATAATTGAATTGTCAGTATCAGCTGCGATAGCAAGGGTACAGCGCTGTCGTGCAAAACCATTTTTGCCGAAGTTTGCCCTCCAGCGCAGCCTTGAAACCCTCAGTGACTGTCCTGACGTTCCTTGTCCAAACGGGGGTGAATCTGGTGAGAAGGGGCAGCTTGTCCATGAGTGCCGCACTCCGGAGCGTCTCTGTGCTGCCCGGAAGTGCCAGCGGCCCCGGGGTCGCTCCCGTTTTCCCGGGGGAATCCCGGCTTTCCCCGGGCGGGCCGGGCCCGCGCTCCGCCCCTCAGGGCGCCGGGCCCGCGGTGCGCGCGGCAGGCCGGCAGGGGGCAGCAGAGCGCCGCGGGAGGCGCGCGGGGCAGCCCCGGCTCCCTCAGAGCGCGGCG
>VWZP01004815.1:1722721-1927973 GCA_013396995.1 Dicaeum eximium | reverse complement strand
GGAGCGGCCGCGGCTCCCCTGGTCGGGACCGGCCACCCCCCGCCCCTCCCGGCGTGTGGCAGCGCCGTGAGGAGCCGGCCGGCGGCCAAACGCGTCGCTTTGCCGTTGTAAACAGTTGGGAGCGTGCCGCTGGAGCTGCCCTCCCCGCAGGGCAGCCGTGCGCCGCTGCCCCGGCGTTGTTCAGGCACAAGCATCAGCTCGGTGCCCTGCCCCGCAATTTGACGTTTTTGTTTCTTGACAACTTCATACATCTTTTTAGCAAGTTTTGGTTTGGACAGAGGTTTTTTGCGTATTTACTGTCTCTTCTAAACCAAGTGCAATGTGTAATATTCAGACGCGTTGAGAACAAGCAGAATTTGTTAGCTTGTTAAAATTAAGTAATTCCTAGTAAGCGCAGGGTATATATAACCTTAGACTTCTGACTCTCATTTATTTGGCAGCACAACTTTTTGTCTTGGACACAGACTTCAGCGCTACAAATGAATCTTTGAGGTGAGACACCGCGTTGCCGCTGGCAAGGAGAGCTTGCTTTTGTAGTAGTAGTGACTAATTTACACGCCTGCCTCCGCTCTCTTTCTAGCCTTCTATTCATAAGCAATATATCAAGGGTGGACCAATGCCAGCAGAACAGTCTGTCTTCAGGAAAGATACTAGCTTTTTTTTTTTTTTTTCACCCTGGCTTGACTCTCTACTTGTGCTGGCACAGAAAGTCTGTCAGTACAACCTCCATCGTTACCTTATTTTTCCTTGTTTCCTTTCCTCCTACTCCAGTTCCCTCCAACCCTTCAACTTCTTCCTGATAAATATCTTGGTGCTGAGGAAGGCGCTAACAGGAGTTTGTGTTTTAATTTAGAAGTCATTCTTTCTGAGGTTGATTTCGAGGAAGCAAAAGTCCCTTTGTAATTGTCACTTCAATATTTCACGTCTGATACAAATGCCTTGTCTGCTTTGCTCAAGTTTATTACGAGCTGCTCTGTAGCCACAGAAATCCTCAGCTTCTTGCTGAAATTGCACCCAGCCATCCCTTTCCATAAGGCGAGGGAGAAAGGAGGTCCATAAGAGTTCACATGAACAATGACTCTAAATGCCCATTTCCTACATCTTTGCTAGCACAAACAGTAAAAATAGTCCACTTGCACAGAATCTGATTCAGCTTTCTTGCATTCTGCAATAACAGATGGATTGCTAGACTGTTTACTGTTGCTTCCCACAAACTTCCTGTTAGTAAACTCCTGTATTATTTATGAAACAAAAAAATTACAAAGAAGTATCTTCGCTGATTACTGCCTGCTGGTAAACCACTGCCAGAGAAACTTTTTATACAAATACATTTATGGGAGCAAGAATCCTTTCTGATGCAGTTGTTGGGGCATTATTATTATTATTTTTACAATTGTTTGTTTCACGATTTCCTGTGACCCTATTGTGCTGTGCTCCTGAGCAGGTATTTCCTGCACTCAGACATTTGCAGTGGAGTCCAGGTATCTGTGAATGTGCAAAGGAGCACGGGGGGGAAAAAAAGCAGCACACATACATGTTACAGAGATCAGCTATGAGTAAGAAATATTTAAAGCCTTGTTGCTTTGCAATGACAATAGTAAAATCTCATTCATCATTGTGGTAATTGTGGTATTAGTCTCTTCTGACCTAGCTTAGGAAGCAGAGTGTCTCGGAGCTTTTTGACAGAAAACAGGGAATAGTGCTATACTGACCACCTTCATGCTACTTCTGATATAAGTAGACAGTAAATGTGAAGTAACTTTACTTTTCTCTCAGATGGGCTGTTAAAACTCCACAAAACAGAGGAGCTGAGAGGAGAATGTAGTTTTCACTGCATACTATAGATTAGACCGATTTCTGACTCTCTGATGTGAGAGGAGGCCAGCCTGAAATCTGTCTGTACAATTTTATCAACAGAGCTCGTGAATTTTAAAAATCATCTGTAATAAAAAAGAGCAAAATGTAATGCAAAAATATGAAATTTTTATATTAACAAAAGTACTTTTAGTGTTTTTAGAAATAACACTTGACCTAACAGTCATTCTGTTTTTTTAAATTGTTGCTATTATATTTCATTGAGATTCTGTTCTATTTATGTGTTCTGTATGAATGAATTGGCTGCTCCACCTGATATTTATGATTGCAGTCATGCATAATATATACACACAGAAACAGAATGAAATTTTTCCTGATCTGAGACAGAATTTTTCCTCTAGATTTTTTGATTCCCTAAACCAAACCAAAACTCAAACCAGCACTGTATAGCGAGCCGTTTCTAACGTTAGTCCCGCTACAGGGATCATTCATTGCATGAGGTTTAACAAAAAAAAGCTGCAGCGTATTGTAGGCAACTGCAGGACGCTGATTAAGTCATTGCATACCTTTATAAGATCTGTATTTGCAAAAAAACTGGTATCAGATGGAACTGGGCATTTACTGATCCCGGGGCAGAGCTCATTCCTGAGTGTGTGTGTGAGACGGCGTCACAGAACCGATCACTCATTTCAAGGAATAGTAAGAATATGTCTGCTGTGAGCAAACTCTCTTTTCTCTGCCTCCTCAAACACCCTCGCTCAGAGCTCCTGCTGACGGAAACAGAATTCAATAGAATTAAGGCAGATGATCAGTGGCACTATCTCCTGATGCTTCAATCCACCAACAAGAATCTTGTGACAGATGTTTCTGCACTTTATGCAAATAGGAACTTCATGGATCAGTTTTCTTTTCCTCCATGGAATATGTGCAGCTGGAAAATAGAAATCCAGCTCCACGGCACAAAGTGGGGGGGAAAAAAAAAAAAAATCATGCCACTGACCAAACAGGCAGCCGGGAGAAAGCGATCTGTGGATGTGAAATCAAATAATTCAACTGCTGCTTCTCAGGATCGTTTCTGGGCTTAATCAAGTCACGATGATATAGGTTTTGTGGGCTCTTTCTGCAACAGCGCTGTGGCTCACAAGTAATTTCTGAAATGGGAAGAAGATCTTTCCTGTGTTGTGTATAATGTTTCCTCATGAATCTTTTTCTTTCTTTTACCCTTTCTGATATGCTGTTTTCATTCTCAGAGTAGTTGTGGATAGTTCTATTAGATGTGATACATAAGTAAATAGTGGAGTTTGCACACGAAGAAAGGGTTTCAGCCTATTATACGTAATAAATAGGGTATAGACATTTATATAAACTGAATGGGTTTAGGTATGTTCGTTATAATGGCACAGAAAGCTGGACATGTGAGAATGACTGATGAAAAGAAGAATAATTTACTTCCTGTTGGTTGAAAGGAAAAAATAACCCTTAAACTTAGTGAATTAGGGGAGGTTCTAAGGAAATGTAGTTTCACAAATTATTGTGTAATATATAAAATCATGCGATACGGTAGAATGCCACCTATTATAATCCTAGAAAAACATGAAAGATGATCATCCTAAAAGCAATTATTTTTAAAAAGCTATTTTTATTACTATTAATAAATAAAATCAATACCATTATTTTAGACTGATTTGTTCTTCTGATTTTATATATTTCTTTAAAGGTTTCTGTGGAAGTATTTTTTATCATCAGACATCAGAATAAGTCTCATGAGTTGTCAGAAGTCTGTATTTTATTTTCTCAGTGAGGCTTTTGTTAATTTTGTATATTTTAGGTGTTTTAAAATCTCTTGTGGGTCACAAATTTTTTAAAAAATATTTTCACTTACTACTTAATTCAAAGCCTGTATCTGGTACCACATGAACATTCAGTAAGGATCTATGATAAATTTTATTTATAAATACAAAAAGCCAGGTTTTGTGTCGAGGTATTGTCTAGAACCTTGTCTTCATTTCATGCCTAGTCAAATTCTGGGAAAAGATGTTTATTCAATTCAGATGTACTACATTATTTTCTTCAGAATCCCCCATCTGTACGTCTTCTAGTTAAATTTATGATAAAAATTACTGATTTTACCTGGATTTATTTTAATTGAGTTTCTTAAAACAAGCCACCCAAAGATGTAGTGCCATTTCTAGGAAAAGATGAAAGAAAGGCTCTACATGTGAAAATGACAATCCTGCTACACTGACTCTAATTCAGATACCAGCAAATACTTGCCAATATGTCTGTATGTACTGTATCGTGTCTGCTTTTGCAAGTGGCTGTGCAGCTCCTGAAGTTCTGCAGTCAAAGTACAGTTTGAGCTGACCTGTGTCTGAAGAGTCAAATACAATTCTAGACTCAAGTATTAATAGAATAAACTTAATTTTATTTTTTTATAGGTGCAGCTGCATTTTCGATTTAATTATAGGCTCCCACAGTAGTAATTTTTCTGTGACCTACTCAATCTCAAAAGTCAGAAAATTGCTTCTTTTTTAAAGCTGACAATAGCACGGTATGTTTCCAAAGGAAAAAGACAAATTACAGCAAATCATTACTTTAAGCATATTTAAATAGCCAGGAAGAAATCCTAATTGAAAAGTTTGCTAAAATGTGAAGAAGTTAGTGGTGCTTTTTTTCTTTTTTAGAAAAAGATTATTCTCATGTCTGTAACATTGCAAGCTGGTTATGATACAATGCCTTTCCTTTCTCTGCTCACCTTCTACTTCTCCTTCTTTTCTTTCTGATGAGATTAGACACAAGATTTTTAGGAAGCAAAAATTTTTAATTAGAGAGAAATTAATCCGTAAATGTGCTTAGTAATGTAAGTTGGCTATTCCTTGTGAAGTTGAGACAAAGATAATGGGAATCTTTGTATTTCTTTGTGTGGGCTCCAGACCAGTCTGTGAGGCTTTATTATCCACTAGTAGCATTACTGCCAATAATGGTAATTGTTCAGAAAGGAAAAAAAAGGATATAATAAAATAGACTTGACAGTCATGAAATGCATGCTGGTCCTTCCAGAAACCTCCTCCCCAATAAACCTGTGCTCTTCCCCCATTATCTCCTGCTCTTCTTACGTTGTTTCCTGCTTCTGAACTTTCCCCCAGCAGGGCCCTTTCCATCATAGCCCTCTAGGATTGTGGCAGGGGTTTTGGCAGCTCATCCCCAGGGTATCTGCAGCTCCCAGAGAGCAGAGGCAGTACAGCCTCAGGCCCACAGGAGATTTTGAAGGGGTTGGTGAATGCAGACACCACGGGAGGAGATGGGCTGGCCAACAGGAACCACTGCTGGCATTCCCTCAGGGAGCAAAGGAGAAAAAGAAAGCTGGCACTGGGGTCCCTTCTTCTGCCATGAAATAACTGGAAAAAAAGATTTGTCTGTTAAGGTGGGTAGCCATGGTAATATGCCTTCAGCAGTTTCCCCAAGGGAGCTCACAGAAAAAGGGGCTGCTCTCCTGTGTCTGCTGAAGTGCCTGAGCTCTTCCCCACCCTTGTGTTCTGCATTTCCTATATCTAAATGACTGAAGCTGTTAAAATTAGGCCCAGACAACCATGGTCCCATGACAGAAAGCAGTGGTTAGCATGATTCTTATTACAAAAAAACCCCAACCATTAGAGGGGAAATTTGCTTTATTTTTCACTTCGTTTCCAGCAGGTCAGGTTTACATATGTGCCTCTTCCCACAAGACACAGAAAATTATCCAGCCCTTAGACCCAGAGCAGTGCAAAAGGACAGTGAAAGGGCTGGTTCCTGGGTAAGGGGCAGCTCCAAGGGAGTGCAGGAGCAGCACTGCAGCTTCCATTTGCAGTTGTGCTGGGCTGGCTGTCCTGCAGCTGTTTGGAGCTAGGATCTGTCGGTCGCTCTGTTCTCTATCCTGGTGCTACTCCTCTTCTGGCCTGTACGTCAGAGGAGCTGTGTGCAAAACCAATCGGCATCCAAGGGTTGTTCTGGCAAGTAGTGTTTTTCATTTAAAGCCAAAATGAAAAATGAGGTAAAGTTTATCATACTTGCCTGATTCTTTTTCTTTCTCTCACTTCTGTTTTCTTCACTCGCGTGAAAAAAGGGGAGTTCAAGTATGAGGGAGGTGGATTTTTCTTACTTTTTATTTGTCTAAATTTTTCAGTCATTTATGAGAATATACTGTTGTGTTTTCTGACCCACCTGATCCCAGACCAGGCTGATCTACAGTCTTATTTTTATGACAGATGGCTGATCACCAGCACAGCTGAGTTAGGGGCCTCAATGAAAGGACCTTGACCTCCCAACCAGCATCTCTTGAGGAATTCTCTTTGTTGGGTGCTTTCAGCTGAGGCCTCCCCCAAAGTCGAAGGTGATTTCTATTTGCCAAAGTGGGAAGACAACGGGAGGCAGAATAAAGATGAAAATCTAAGTAGTCAGTTGAACTTGTTCAGACTGATACCAGCCCATGGTATTCAGGCAGCAGCTAACCCAAGGTTTCCCTAACCTTGGCAGAAGTGCAGGAAATAGTTGCAGGAGGATGAAGTGTTCTTGAACTGTTTCTCCAATGTATCAAGCACAAGCAGGCTATTCTTCAATATTAAGCACGTGCTTCTCTTTTCTTCCCCTTTAAAGAAACTTTTTATTGTAGACTATAAAAGGTGGTGATGGTAGGGGGGGAATCAATCAATCTCTGTTTGTGGACCCCTGTGCTGCATCTATGCTATCCAAGGACAAAGATGCAAATCAGGACCTCCCCAGCATAATAGCATTTATAAGGCAAATTTCTTGCTGAAGTCTTATAGCAAAAGAAATAGCTGTGCTCAAGTGTTATTATAAACAAAAAGGAAAAAAAAATTAACCACGTTCTTTAAAACATCAGCTTCTCTGGATACATCAGAAACAACATTCCAGATAAAAGCAGCATGATGTGAAAAGACCTGATCAGCAACATATTGATGTCTGGGCTTGGGGACTAATGTAAGAACTTAAAGACTTGGCTAGAGAATATATCCTGAGAAGCGTAAACATATAAGAGGATGCCAAACCATGAAAGGCTTCCTTTGCACTGAGAATTCAGAAGTCGGCGTGTTGACAAGCAGAGAAGCCAATGCTGCTAGCAAAGCACATAGGGTGATGAATAAACGCAGATTTTGGGAGCCTAGGACAAGATCTAGAAAGGGGCCAACTGATTTAGCCATGTTTTTAAGTCTCTACACCCAGCACTGAGGTGCTGTCAAGCCTCAGGCCTCCCCGCCCAGCTGCCAGTGATGACGTTTCACGGACTGGGGCAGCCGGTTTTGATTCAGAATGTGTGTGTTAGTGTTCAGTTCTCAGAGGGGATGGAGAGACTACCAAGAGACTGACTGCAGCATGAGGCTGAGCCATTTGTTGAGGCTATGGGAGAGTCAGGTTTAATTTCCTGTTCAAATGCACTGCGTTTTCTGGCTGTTGGCTCAGCAGTAGGCTCCTGGAGTACCTCCCTGGAGGCCAGATACACCTCCTCCTGTGTACCAGGGGAGAGCCTGGAGGCTGTGTGGGATCTGAGCTGTTCTCTGGCTGGCACAGCACATTCGAGGCAGATGTATGCCTCTGTAACTGTGACATCCCACTAGTGTCTCTGCAGCTACTGCAGCAGGAATGCTGGCTTGGAACACTTGAGCCATGAGCAAAGTGAGTGAACAGATATGGCTCATGCAGTTCTTAAACGTGAGACCTGGCCACCCATTATTAATTGGGGGAGTATCTTTGGCATGTCAGCAGAGAAGCGGTGTTATTCTCTTGTGAGGAAAAAATGCAATTTTCCTCCAACTGCATTAAAATTGGATAGTTCAGTAATTAGCTGAGAAATAACAGATTTACATATGAAGCAATATAGCAATGGAAAGGTAGTTGTTAGGTACTAGTTAATGTGTGGTCTGATTTTTGATGGCTAAGCTAAGTTTAAAAGCTATATGCTAAGGAAAATGGACGTATCTGCAAAAATATGGGGTGTACATACGATGAAAAAAAACCTCTTTAGCTAAAAGAGAAATTTGAGAGGGCAGTCCATGGGAAAAAACACTGATGGCTTCCTCTTTTGCATTTAGCATAAGCCTACCATGCAAACGCCCAAGATAAACACTGTCTTTTTCTGGTTTGGAAAACATCTTGAATGTCCTTTAAACTTGTTGACTTGCTCCACTTTTGTCAGGCCTTCTTGCATAAGCACATTGCTCCCAACACAATCATCCCTTGAGACTACTCATGTTATTGTCAGGTACCTCCTGGGGGCTGAGCACCTACCCTGGGAGGCTGCTGGTAAGTACTTGCAGGCACCTCTTCTTCAGCAAAGAGATCAACGTCTGTGCAGCTGATGGCTCTCATTCTTGTTTGGTTGGCAGGGATGGTGCCACTAAACTTGAGCTCACTTGTCACAATGGAATTTAATTATCTGCTGGAGAGAAGCCCTGACAGCTGTGGCGTAGGTTTTTCAATGTGATGTTGCCTGGATCGCAAGAAAAATATCAAGGGCTGGTGAGAACAGCCATGTTCTAAAAGCATCTCCGCCTGGGTTAGACCACTGCCTACCAAAGAGGTACGTGTGATTATCTTGAAGTTATTTATTGACTGTCATGTCAGATCATGGTTAAAGTTTATCTTTACTGCAAGTTGTCCTCAGGAATTCTTTTAGTTCATCAAAAGTAACTTTTCTTTTCCAGGGCCTAAGTTGGAAGCACAGTGTTTGTTTACCACATTGCCCCTGGGTTTGCCTCTGGCTTGTGCATCCTGGGGGAGAGGGAGTGGGTCTGCTGCTGGTTCCTCAAACATTGACATCTGTGATGGCCTTCTGTAGTGAAACCATTTTCCTAGCAGCATCAGGTAAGACCTCATAATTTTCTTAAAAAGAGCAAGTGATTTGTGTGTGTGTGTGTTTGCTTTGTGGTGTTTTTTTTTTGTAAAACAGTGGTAAAAAGGCAATGGAACATTGCCTTAGCTCATATACCATAGTATTGGGAAATTTTAATTCTTAGCTTTTTTCTTGTTGGCAAGAAACAAATACTCATACCAATAGCTCTCTAAGGTCACTGACATGCTCTGAGATGCTGAAGGCATCTTTTATAAAAAATTCTGCTATACACTTGCACAAGTAAAGGACCCATATTGTGAATAGGAAGGTGGCCCATCTGGTATTTGGTTGCCCTGCTGCCAACCTTGGAGAAGCACCCAACCACCCAGATGCACACACACCTTTGGGAGCCCTAAAGGTAGACTGGGATTTACCACCTGACTTATATCCCTGAATCTGCCTATCCCTTAGGATCCAGGAACATTGTCCTTCAACCACTGAAAAAGGAGCCTCTTTTCTGTGGAGAATCTGTGAGAGCCAAGCTATGCCACACCAGAGGCTACCATGCCTGTCTTTTGGGAAGTCCTGGCTGTGTCCCCTGGGCTTCAGGTAAGCTCTCCCTAAATCACAGACTGTTCTGAGTTGGAAGAGACCCACAAGGATCATCAAGGCCAGCTCTTAGGTGAATAGCTCCTATGGGATCAGACCCACGACCTTGGCATTATTAGCACCATGCTCTGGCCAGCGGAGCTGATGTCCTGGGGACCACGGCTCCAGTCCCTTCCTTCCCCTCCCTGGGCTGAAGTAGAAAGCACATTTTCAGTGGTGGAGGGGAGGCACTCCATCACCTTGAGTGAAAAGTGAAGCCTTCTTGGACCCAAGAATGTTTTTCTGTCTGGAGACTTTCTGTGTATTAAAGAACAGATGCTTGTGCACTTTTTAGGCCGCTGTCAGATTAAACCATGCATGGTGCAAGTCGGTGCTTCTTGTGCCTGTCATCCTGGAGCTTCCTGGGCTAAGTTTGGAAATTAGACCAGACAGCTGTACTTCCCAGGGCCAGGCAGGGCAAGGACATCATCAGTCTGTGGCCTGCCCAAATGAGGAGAAAGGCATCTTTGTACGGCCCTGTGCTCCTGCCTCGAGCTGAAAGGGATGACCTGTCTAGTGAGAGCTTTGGGAAGGAGTTTCTTCCCCAAAAACTGAGTGTTTTGTAATATGTTTACATTATTCACTGTCAGCTCTAGATGACTGCCATTAGGATTAGAAACAATTTGGAAATTCTGGAGTTAAAAGTATGTAAGTTGCATGAAGATAATACTTAATAAACATGAATACATGATAGGGAGGTTTTTTTCCATCCTTTTAATATGACTTTTAAACTTACAAGCTTTTATCTTATTTTATGAGGCCATGTGAAATAAATTAAATGTAACACAAGATGCTGTTAAAAAAAATTTTATGACATTGAGAACTGGTTCTATATTAGGACCAGATCCTACAAAGGCTTATTGATGTGAGCAGTTTTGCTCCCATAGATAAGCTATGGACTTAGCTATGGCTAACCATTTAAATGCTCAGAATCAGGCCCTCATTTTGGATGCACTTCTCATTGTTAAATCAATGTGAAAGTGAAATCTGTCTCCTCTCAAAAGAAAATTGCCAAGACTTTCTACGCTAAGATTTGGGATCTGTAGAAAATGAAGCCTTTTTATTTTTTCTTCCCTCCAATAATCTGTTCAGTGAACAAGCTGTGAAAAATAGTTCTATATTTTTTCCATGTGATGCAGCAGACGGTAAATTTCCATTTAAAAGAATGATCAGAGTAGCTGCTGGCACTGAACTCTGTTGTCTTAGTCAAATCTACTTACAAAGAGTTTACAGCAATACAATAGCTTATTATTTCACTCAACCAGAAATCAGATGAAAAAGGCAAAGGGGAAGCCTGAAATAGGTTCATGGTCAGAATTCTTTTCTTCCTTAACATCTTGGGGTGTTTTTAATGCAGGAGTTGAGATCAGTAGTTTTATGTATAAGGAGGAGACTACTTCTTTTCACCTCTACTTTTGTGTGCTGTGAAATAATCAGACTACACACTTCTATAGTGCCTTTCTTCTGCGGATCTGAAAGCACTTTACAAACATTAATTAAAGTCTCACAACACCCATGTGGAGGTAAAGGAGCATTGTTTGTGTATCTAATGCAAAGGCTTAACCTGATTCTTTAAGTACTCTACCAGGAAAATAATGGAATAGCCAAAGCAAATTAATCTAACTGAATTGCTGGGAGCATTTATATGTGTGTGTGCATGTGTGTATGTCCATATATGTGTGTGTGTCTGTGTGCATGCCTGTGCCTGCATCTCTGTGCTGCTGGAAGCCTCAAACTGCACCTCCTCTGCCCTGCACGTCCTGCCTTTTGTTGTCTCAGGGGATTTGATGTGTGCTGCTGCTTCTCTCTGCATGATGCCTTGGGTCCATCAACAAATGTGTATTTTTTGGGAAACCCATGGAAAGCTTGCATTGCCATTGATTATGCTAGGATTAGTTTTAAAAATTTAAAAGGCAGAAAAGGTCTTTTTCTTGATCACTACATTTGTGAATGAAGATAATAGATGGGCAGTGAGGACCCAGAAGGGGATTTTGCCACCTAAGCTAGACCCCTCTGGTGGAGCCTTCAGCATCTCTCCTCTTGGACTGCCACTTGTTCTCAAGCCTGGTGGCCTTGTCCTTGCTGCTGTTATTTCCGAAGTCTCCCCATCCCAGGGAGTTTTGGGTGCAGCACCGCAGAGAGAGAGCTGTAGGGTGGGCTTGGCTCCTGCTGGGGCTGCCAGGTCCCCTCCATGTCTGGAGGCAGGAGAGGGGCATTGTCCTACTGCAGCCTAATGTTGGGCTTGGCTTGGCTACCCACAATGCAGCAATGTCTACGTTAAAATATGTTAAATTATTTTACAGGCTTTATAGAAAGGGTGTTACCCTCCTAGAGAGGGACTTTTGGCATCATTCCTGCAGAGGTGTATTCCCTGTATTTTGCCAGGTAGGTGGCCACTCCATGGCCTGGGCAGGTAGAGTTGTGTGGAGTATCTCCACCTGTTCACCTTTGGTGCTTTGATTTCCTGCTGCTGTCTATTCAGCCCCAGCAAAGGGCCAGAGCAGCCCCAGCCCAGGGTACATGGGAGGGAAGGCTGATTCATCACGGCTCTCTAGTTACGCTGGCAGAAATGAAAATGAAGTGAGGGAATTAATCAAAATGGAGGAAACTCGAGCGGAAGGACCAAGCAACTCTTCTATTTTCAGCTCAGTGCTGTAGTGCACAGGCCTTTCTTCTGCTTGTGCAGCCTGACTGCTGAACTCTTGCAGCCTGACTTCTCTTTTACTTAGACAAATCAGATGAAAAAAAATATTTTTCTAGTGGTTACAGGATGGCATTTTTTTCTTTCTGTGGGTCAAAGCTGTAGGGAAATAGGTCTACATAGCTACCATGAGTTTGAAAGGTGGTCAGATGGCTACTAAAAGCAAAAAGGGCCCCAGAGCCATGAGCTTTTGTCAGCCCTAGTCCCACACACTTACAATCTAAAAATGCTTTTGGGTCACCAGCATTAGATCCTTTTCTTAATCTTCATTATGTCTTCTTTCTGCTAATTTTACTTTCTCTGTCTGACGTAGGCTCTAAGATCTTCAGTGCAAGGAGAGCATCTTTTATCTCTATAAAGTGTCATGCAAACTTAGGGTGGTATGTAAATATTTAATAATAATATTAGTGATGAAGATTAGAGTCCTGGAGGAACATGTCTCCTTCCTTGCAGATGCAAAACATATCTGCAGATGCAGAACATGTGGTAATGTGGGTACTATTTCATTTTCCTGGGGAGAATCTTTCTGCTCACTCATTTTCCAGTTGCCTCTGTCATCATCTTGGGCAAGGCTATTGGGGCACACTACTCTTGACTGGGAATGACTTAATTAGAATTGGGCAAATAGCGGCTTTTTTGCCACTAAGACCTGAGACTTTGAAAGAAATTCCCCTAAAATACAAGTTCCCTTTTTTCATATTAGAAAAATGGAAGCCTGAGGGGGAAAATTGTCCAGAGGTGACGCGCGAGCTCTTGTGATGCTGGAGGTGGCTGATCTGTGCTCCCTGACAGCACTGGAGGGGCTTCAAGGTACTCAAGCTGGGGCAGCATCAGAGGAAACAGGCTGCAAGGAGCTCCAATCCATTCCCAGCACTCTGCTCATTGACTCTTATTGCTACTTTTCAGTAGCCTTAATATTTTTTAAAATAGTTTGGCTATATAACTAGATTCACTTTATAGGAGGGTTTATACTGTACCTTACTTAAATCTTAAATTTTCTAATGATTGTAGCCAATAGCAATTGATTTAAAATAATTAAGACAAATATACACATTAAATTGCCAAGCACTACATTTTTCTCATTCATTTATGGCTTAATATACTTCAGTGTATGTTCAGCCTTTACTAATTGCACAGTTGACAATTCTTTATGACTTTGAGGAGTTCAACATTTTCTGTCTTTACTGGCTGCATCCTCTTAGCATAATCGTAGTCTTAATTTTGTTTAACTTATGCTAAAGCAAAATATGAATCTAAACCACAGGAGGCAAATAAAACACGTCATTGTACAGTTCACTACATTTTATAAAACCATTTTACAACATGAACCATCCACCCGCTCCGTTCAATGGACTAAATGGGATCTAACCATGCTTTAAGGACTGCGCTCATTTTTAAACTGATTCGTTTCTCTCCTTATTACAAAATGCAGGCATCTATACCAGGTCTAATGTCTAATTTTATATACAATTAAATGGGTAAGCCCTGTTGCCTCCAGCATAATCATTTAATGATTGTTATTTACCTTGAGGCTTTTTGGGTAGGATCAGAGACCCATTTCTCCCCTTGCTGTATGGTGTGGGGCAAGTCTCAGCAGGGAGGAGACCTTTATGGTCCTGGTTGCCAAATGTAGAATGGGATAGAGATGTACACAAGGGTCAAGCTCATGGCCTGGAGTCAGTGGGAGATCAAGGAAGACTGAGCCTCGTGCCTGGTGCTGGTTGGGCAGCAGGGATGGTGGAGGGAAGGTGGAGACAGGGACTGGTGTCTGTGGGGTCACTGGAGGGGCAGGGGGAGAGTGGTGCTGCAAGCTGTGCCTGCTTCCCTCTGTGCCAGATTTGGGGTGCATGTCCTCAGGACAGGACCCAGTCAAAGGCGGTGTGGATGGGGCAGCAAAGCAGGGTTGGGGTGCTCATGGGGCAGCTCTGCAGACGGGTCTGGTGGGGATGAGTGCTTCAGGGAGTGCTGTGGGCATGCAGCACTACAGTCACAGGCAGGAGCGTTCTCCTGCCTAGGGCACCAACACGGCGGTGCATCTCCTGCTCTGCACCAGGAGCAGGGGAAGGAAACGTGCCTCGACCAAAGGCTAGTGGTTAAAAAAGCCCCCTAGGGCAGGGAGGAGGCAGCCGGGGCTGGCAGCAGCTCAGCAGTCGGAGCTGAGCGTCGGCCGGGAGCCCATTTGCTCATAGCAGCGCCTGGTTAACCCGCAGCCTGCACATGGCTTTAACCAAGCGCGGTGCAGCGACGCGAGCGAGGGGCTGCCTTTGGCATGAGGGCTCTGCTCGGCCCCACCATTAGGCGAGGAAGGCTGAGATTTGCGCTGGCAAACAGGCTTCCTTCTCTATTGCTTATGCTTTTTTTTTTTTTTCCTTCTTTTTTAAAAATCGTGTTTAACACTTGTACAATTTGGTGAAATTACAAGCCCGCGAGGACAGAGGGAGAAGCCAGTCTGTTTAAAAAATAAAAAGAGGACATGATTACTTTGCTGAAGCTGTACTTTCTATTTTCTCTTCCAAAAGAGACAAAGGGAATAAATACTTAAAACCCAGTGGTGACGACAGTGAAGCAATCATGCAGTCGCTGGATACCTTTGTCTCAGGGGGGCATGTAGTAATTTTTACATGTCTGCCACTGGGTGTCAAACCTTTCTTTTCTTCCCCTTTCCATTTTGGATGGCCAAACTGATTATCTAAAATAGAAAATTAGCACACAATGGCTTTACTCTGTGATACCCCTTATGCAACTAATGGGCAAAGCTTGTTAATTGGTTGTAAATGCCAGCAGGTTGCCAAGATAATACTTCAGAAATAAGCGGGTATTCTGATAATTACAGCAATCTTCATCTATAAAAGCTTAAGTAGATGAAGTACTGGCTGGCTTAAAACCAAGATTTATCCCGCTGCACTCGCATTAAAAGAAAAAATAAGATGAAAACAATAATGTAGCAAAACAATTATATAGCAGGAAGCGTTGTAGGTTTTAGAGATTGTGAAAACTCAGGAAGTAAAACAGTGCTGTAATAACCAGTTATGGAAAAATAGGCCATTTACATTTGTGTATAATTAAATAGTAGGCTATGCAATTTCACTTTTTAAAGTAAACTGCCTTTTCCTTTTTTTATAGGGCAACGTAGCCATAATTGCTGCATTAAAGCTTTAACGAAAGAAAAAAGCAGCAGATCAAGATGACATGTAACATCCACATTTGTACTGTGGTGTTCTGCTTGTTTAGTAATGGGAAGCTACTGAGGAGATTAAAATTGCAGAATTCTTCTTAGTTTTTTTCCCCGAAAATTGCTATAGGAAGATCATTCAAAGTCTAAAATACATACAATTTATTTTTCTACCTTCAATCCACAAGGATTTAATGGCTTTCCTAAATCTCAGAGCGTCTGAAGAAATACTTTCTTGCAAAAAGGAAGATATTATTTCAGCTCATCAAAATTATCGAAAGTAAGCAGCTCAAACTTGAAGCGTAGAGGTCTCACCTCATGTTTTAGACTATTACTGCGAATGCTGAGCACTGTTTTTTAACTCAGGGCTGCTTTTCAGCTTTCCTGTCAGAATGATCAACAGGTTGATATATAATCTTGTTATTTGTCATTTTGAGGTTTTTTTTTACATGTTACAAACAAATTGCGAAGTGCGGTAAAGCTAGGCTCAGCTGTGTTAAAGCTCTGGACTATGGGTATGAGTTTTCAAACCAAAGTTTTGTCTATGATAGTATAAAAACAAGAGTTGATATTGGGGCAGGAGAAAACCTTTTTTTTTCCCTAATGACCTTGGGTGCATCTCACAGACTGCTTTTAATCATTGATGCCTCCTACAACTCGAGAGCATGTTTTGGCAAATTTTGGCACATTTTGTCAGGAGCACCTCAGAGACAGAGGAGCGCAGGGCAGCCCTGAGGGGCTGCTTTGCTTGGGCTTTGGGGGAAAGGCAATGTCAGCCTGGGATACCTTTCCTGCTGGGTGTCTGGGGGTCTGTGCTGTTGGCTTGCAGGTAACAGAGGTCTGCCCCTGGGTAGTGCTGCTCTGCTGGAGCATTGGCCCTTCCCCTCCATGCAGAGGCACAGGCACAGAGAGCCCTTTCCTGTTGGCTGAATACATCTGCCTGGCAGGGTCGTGGGTGCAGGGCACTGCCACGAGAGCAGACCAGACTGGATTTTTCCAGACATGGAAAACAGGCCCTCTGGTAGGGTCAGCCTGGTGGGACGATGGTGGATGTGCTGGAAACAAGGCACACTGTGCTGTGGAAAGTTAGATTTGCGTGTGTGCATTTTCTCACGGTAGTCAGCTTATCAAATATTTGATGGAGATGTCTTTCCTGTGTGTGGTCATGCAACATCAACTCGAAATTTTTCTCACACATAACCCATAAAAAAACAAAAAGAGCCCAGTGCACCACATAGCTTGCTATGCCAACAAACCTCTTAAATTTTGGCAAATAAAGAGGTGCACCTTGTCACCTAAACCCTCTGGGAAAACAAGGTCTGAGAGTGCAGGGGCTGCCAGGGGAGTGGGGTGTGAGGCCCCAGGCCCTGCACACATAATGGACTTTCCTAGTTAGTACATAATATATGGCTCTTGTCCGAAGTGTGGCTGCAGGAACCAGCGGAGGAAGAAATAACTTGATGAGATCCTTTAATGGATCTCTCTCCCTTGTCTTCTAGGAACAAAATAAATAGGAGACTTTTTCAACTGGCATGTATTTCCATTTATGCTTTAAAAATTCATGAGCATAGGTTTCATATGATGGTGTAGTTACTATGGTAATTGTTTATTAATCTGGAGGAGCTTGGTAATTACCACAGTACAGTTTATATAACTCAAACTCAGAGTTAAAGTATGGTTATGATTTCATTACACATCCATCTTTTAGACACTTTTTTCAACTTTTTTAAAATTTTTATTTAATAGAATATGCATTTTCCCCTCTCAGTTCTACTTTTATCCAAGTGTGTTCATTTCTGGAAGTGTAGAGAGAGTGCAAAAATGACAGAGAAAAGCTTGCTCGGAGTTGGCAGGCCAGGACAGTCAGGAAAAAACAAGCAGAGTTGAGATGCAGGTGGATATTTTTTTAATTAAAAAGAAAATGATGTGTTTTTCTTTTCCCTGGAGGATTGCTCATTTGTGGGAGGGCAGCAAGGGGCAGAGGAAAGAAGGTGGCAAAGTGGGGATGTTGCAGGAGCCCATATGTCCAGTCTGGGAATGTCCCCCCAGCTGAGCATGGGGCTGAGGGATGTGGGAGTGTGTGAGGATGTGTGTGCATTGTCCTGCAGTTCTGCTGTTTGTGTGTGGCAGAGGCACACAAAAAGAAAATCACATGTGCTGGACTAAGGATGAATGGCTGGCTGACTTTGGCATTTGGGGGATCTTCTGGTGGTGTGTATGGTTTTGCTAATGGAGAATGCAGGAGTGGTACAATACCTGCCAGGTACACCATGGCCCTTCAGAAACCCCTGCTGCCAGCTCTCTTCAGCCCTGACAGTCTCCCAGGACATGTACTTGCCTTTCCTGGAGAAATTTCATCTAAAAGTCAAGTTTATTCATTCAAATTTTTTTTTCAGAGGAGCACCACTAATCCTATCACTGTAATGATGCTCTCCAGAAACCCAAGAAATAAAAAAACATGTGAGAGTTTTTCAGTAAATTTTTTTTCTTTTCTATAAAATCTCCTTTCTCCCAGAGAGTGAAAAATTTGCCCACGGTGAATTTTGTTTCTGTGGTGATTCTAGTTGTGAGACAATTAATGGCCACCAGTTCATTCTGCGATGAGCCAGGAGCAGCCCTGTTGGTGGGTGACCCCTCCTCGCCTGTCCCCTCTCTCCCGCCGGCTTGTGCGGCTGGCGGGCTGGAGAAACTCCCTGCTCGGCCTGGCTTCATTGCCGAGAGATTCACATTATTTATACGGAAAAAGTGCAGGATGCCATCTCCTCGCTCGCTCTGCCTGCATAAATTGCGCGTGTTTATTATTCATCGTAACACAGCACATTCTCTGTTTCTGTGTCACTTGTCACTAATCACTTATGCATCTGATGTGCGGATCCAGAGCAGGTTCTTAAGCATTCTTGGCTTCAAAACATAAGATATGCATGGGTAAGAGTTTATCCCACCCCCAAAATAACAACTTTGATACATTTTCAAAAGGGAAAGTGCATATGTTACAGTACTCAGGAGCAGCAATAACCAAACTAGCTGAGAAGTGACATGGACTTGGGTTATTTTCTTGTTGCTTTCTTTTATGTTTTTTTTTTTTTTTTCTCTTTTGGTTTTTTTTTTTTGGTTTCTCTTTAGTATTTCATGAAAGTGTGTAAAAATCTTAACATTTGAATGCCACACGCTTCGTTCTGTCTGCGAGATAAAGGACATTTCTCTAAAAGAAACATACGCTCCTTGTTCCTTGTTTTGATTCCCCGTACAGCTTGTCACAATGCATTTACATTTTGCCCATACATTTGGATTTGCAACCCGAGCTGTGCTTTTGAGGAAGGGATGCAAACTCTTTTCTTTGACTTTTGGGTGTCAGCTGGGCACTGACTGTAGCGGGGCAGGCGCGGAGGGTGCAGGCAGCTTCCCTTGCAGCTTCCGCTGCGACCCACAGCCCCAGGCCACAGCGGCTCCTTTGTGAGGGGCTGCACCCGTGTTGGCCACCAGCTGGGGAAGGGCTCTTTCCTGGAGCTTTTCTCTCTCCCCTGTTGCACCTCACTCCCTTCCCAGCCTGCCTCCCAGCCCACAGAAGCTAACTGCCAAACCTCAGGGGATGGCGGCACTGTGTCTACCCCACCTTTTCCCTGCATATTTCATCCTCCTCTTGTATACTCTGGGAAATGCTAGAAATTTCCCTCTCCTTGGATCTGCTCTAGGGAGCACTGTGGAAGTGCTGGCAACCCTGAGAACCCTGTGTTTAAGACAATGCCATGTTTTTCCCCTTCCCGTGGTGCTGGATGAGCGGCACTAAGAGTGTCAGGCTGGGCATGGAGAGCGACCCCAAACAGCCTCAGCAGGGATAGCATTGGTGCAGAGTCTTCTGGAGTTTGGGTACCATGGTGAATAATAATTGTTCAGCTGGGCAAATACCATCTCTCAGGTTGAGAATATGGGAAACATTCTTGCATTTTCTGGTAGTTGTCCTGATTGCTCTGTAACTCTGCAGACCTGGGGAGCACAGCCAGTGCAGGGTCCAGCCACAGGTCTCCTCACAAGCTCCTACATCAGAGCCCTAAAAGAGATGATGGCTAAGCTGTCTCTCTGCTGGTCTGTGGCTCACCACACCTGCCCTTGTGGGAGGGCAATGTGCAGGGCAGCTGCCAGAACAGTAGCCTGTGATGACCTATATTTAATTTAATTTCCTGGAATCATAGAATCGTTTGTGTTGGGAGGGACCTTAAAGATCACCTAGTTCCTACCTCCCTTTCTTTTTTTTGAACCAATCATCTGCAGAGCAAAAATTATGTACTGTGGAAATACTGAAAAAGTCACAAATCTGGTCAAATTGTCTGATGTGAATGCTTTATCCTTCGAGGCTGCTGAAATGAAGCCTGCTTACTGGCCTCTGCAGCTGGAAACATAGGGGTTTCATCCAAGGAGAGAGGGAATTTGAATTGTTCCTTGTTCTGCTGCTATCTGATGGGAACAATCTTACTAACGACTTCCAATTGCAAGTCTTCCTTGACTGTGTAGTGAAGTCAGCCCTATGATCACACCAGAGAGGCAGCTTGAAATTAGGATACAGAAAACTGATGCCAAAAATATGTCAGCTTGGAAGGTCATTAAGAATTATCCATTTGTGCATGTTCACATGCCAACAGTACCTTAAGTGATTACCTTAGAGGAATGGATTTGTCTAATGAACATATGAATTAACAATATAAAATTGTGATTGATAAATCAAATAAGAATTTACAATTTGCCAATGAATCTAACTGGAATGGAGTTTCACTGGATGTGAATGTGAGAGGAGCTGTTGGTGTTCTTTGCTAAAAATGACTCTCAGTGGTATTTTTCCACTTTATGACACCACAGTTGTAGGTGACTGATCTAAAAACCAGCCTGCCTGTACCTCAGGCAGGGACGTGTTGTTCCAGAGATCTCGGCTCATCATTTCCAGTAGTTATTTTTTAAACCTTTCCACCTACCTTTATTGATCTTTTAGGTTTTTTTAAGCTCAGCTAAGAAATTCACCTAGACTGGTGTTGACAGACAAATTATGGGGCTTTAATGTAATAGCTGGTAGATTTCTGGTTAAGTATTTTTACATTTAAGCACTCGGATAAAAGCAGCTGATATGTAACTCTGCTTTTCTGCATGGACATAGCTTAGGTGGGATTTTTAATTTTTGTTTCTGAAGGATAGATAACATTAGTATTTTCCTGAGTTATGGATTATACCTCCTTCACAAAGAGTTTTTAAAGTCTAGAAGAGCAAGAGATTTAGGTTTAAAAACTATCTGGTACACCTGGGCATTTTTTCCTTTTCCTTCTAAAGCTCTACCTTGTAGTGGTTAAGATCAGTGCAAACCACACATTGTTTTTTAAAAGAAGCCCTTATTGGCAGATATACTTCATTTGACATTTACAATAAACTTTTCATGATTCCTTGCTGCATCTTCACCTTTTTGGCTTGCGCCTTTTTGGGTTTGGGGCATTCCTAGTGAGCACCAGCTACAAAATGTGGTTAAAGCTGCTGCTAGTCTAGCTCCCATCAAACTGCATGTGAAAGACCCAGATAATAAGAAAGTACTAAAGGAGCTGTTACATTTCATTACTGTGTGTGTCATTAATGTCTTCTTATGTGCTAATGAACCAAACTTAGGTCATAAATGTCTCTGAAATGTAAGATTATTGAGGGTTTCTTTGACTTGACATAAAGGGGCAACTTCAGCCTGTTGGGTTTGTAGCGGCCTGAGTACCACTTCTTTTGCAAACTAAAAATTGCTATAGTAAAATCTACTGTTTAGTTGAGGTGGAAATTTCAAAGAATGATTAATTTCAATTTTGCTACTAAAATAGTTTGGGTAATCATGGTAATCAGTTACCAAAACCCTGCACATCATTTGACATTTCATTTGGCAGAAATGGTGTTCATTTGAGGCTCTCCAGTGCATTCTTGGCTGTGGAGAGCTCCATGAGGGCATCCAAGGCACACACACACGGTCAGCAGCATCTTTATTTGTTAGTAACATTACAGGGTGCCCTAGAAGGCTCCTATGTCCAGAGTTCTGGGCCTCCCTTCTGTTTTCTTTTTTCCAATACCTAGCAGCTGTTGATTTGATTTTTTGCTCCTTTTTTTTTTTGTCCCAGACCTGTGGCACTTTCTGTGTAATTTATGGCATGTAATTCTTTGTGAGAAAATGCCCTAAATGTAAAAATTGTAGTAAGAACATGAAGGTAAAAACATTTGCTTGCTGCTATAACTGGAAAACAGTGCACTAAGAATCCGTGTATACTTAAATGATGTCTTTGTGCCTGTGGACATTATAGGAAACACAGCAGCCAAGCTGCATTTACAGCAGGCGTCCCAATGTGTAGGATTCCCGAGGGCAGGGAAGGGGAGAGGGAGCCCCTCAGAACTGCCCCATCACAGCCAGTGCCCTCTCCCTGGAAAGGGCGAGGTTTGGACAACACCGTGCGCTCTCCCAGCCCGGAGCGTCCCTGTGCCTCGCAGTGCGCTGGAGTGCGCGGCTGCCTCGCACGGGAAGGGAGCGGGAGGCGGCTGCACGGGGCTGGCTGCAGCCCTGCACCGCACAACGTCCCGGGAAGCTGCGCAGAGAAGCATGACACAAGCCTTGAAACATTTAGGGAGGGGGCATGTTATTTTAATATCCTTTTTTGTGCTTAATAGAAAAGGGTTTGTGGTTAATTCTTTATTATCTCCGACAGCAGTTCTCGCTTCGGCTCCTCTTTCTTTAACTGCCAAGCTAGCATTTTCCTTTTTTATTGCTCCTTTCTTCGAGGTTTGCTTTGGAATAGTGCCAGTTATCATTTCCCATTAGGGCAAATATTGCATCAAACTCATGATTAGGGATTTGAGGGCTTGGGAATATCATTCTCTAACATTTGTCTTTCATTTTCAAAGTCTTTTTCTCTCTCTTTGTACACGCACATATGCGCACATGCCTGCATATCTGTGGATATACATATGTGTATATATATTTATAGAGAAGAAGAAAGAGTGTGCTGCATGTGCCTGATTACACGGGTAGGTTTACATGTATGCATGTGTCTATTTGCATATAAAGTTTAAACCTCGTCTCCCAGACAAAGGAAAAGGGAAGAGCTTTCTCCTTGTGTGCGATTTCAGAGGACTCAGAAGGTTAATAAAGGAGAAGAATAACAGATTTGTTTGTATGTTTTGGGTTAAATACTTCAGTTTTGCAGAGAAGGAAGGTGTTAAGAACACACACTGTGAGCGTGGAGATGAAGCCACTGCTAGGGAGCTGCTATCAGTTTTACCGACCCTAGAAAACTGGGGAACAACACTGCCTAATTTTTCAGTGTGCCTTTTATGGTACCTTTCCCATTACCTTTACCTGTACATATATAGCCACTTCATGTCTAGCACATCCCTTGAATAAAGTGGCAAAAAAAAATTACATTTCTAGAAATGAACTATTCTGCTGTATGAACATATGCTGCACCACCTATATTGAAGAATTATATAGATACTTGGGGTCTGATTTAGACATCCTGAATTGTGTCCTGAATCACTAAAGGTGCCCATTTCTCTTGGTTAAATAGGGTCTAAATGTCCCGAGGCAGACAAGAGACTGTGCCAGGCATGAGCACTGATTTAGGCTTCAAGGCGTCTGGGTTCTGGCTTAATCTACCTCTTCTCTTGCTTACCTCCCAACACTTAGGCACTTTGAGATGTTCCAAAATCTTTCCAGCTGCCATCTATTTCTGATGCTGGCTCACAAAACCCAACACTCGCTTTCAGTACCTAATTTTAGGAGGATTTTTGCAGAATATATTTTTTTCCTGGTAAAACTGCTTACGCCTGCCCTGGGGGAAGGCACGTTACAGGTGGCTCCCCCCACCAGGTGCTCTTGTGGGAATGGGAATTGTAGTGATGCCTGGGTTCTGTGGTCCCCTCCTCCACTGCCCTCCTGAACCCCCTCCCAAAAAAGGATTCCCAAGAGCCAGGCACCATCCTACTTCACACCCGGCAAATCACTTAACCTCTCAGCACGTCGGCTTTCGCAGCTGTTAACACGGGGAATGGTTTTATTTCGCCTCCTCTCGTAAAGAGCATTGCGGCTCTGATCGACCCGAGGCCAAGCATTATTTCCACTTACAGATAAGTTGGATTTTGGCAGCTGGTGAGAGGGAGGCAAGCACATTCATCTGGGTAAAATTCCCCTGGCTGGAGAAATAGCCAACGGGGAAGTTTTATAAGGCAGGCACAAAGCAATATCAGCAATATCCAGAGCAAATCTTGTATCGGAGTTGTTATTTTTGCTCTGACCTGGCAGTGGTTGGCTGGGGAATTGGAGGTCTGTGAGGAGACTGGAGCAGGCGAGCAGCAGAGCGGTGTGGGCCAGCTCAGCTGGGGTGGTGCTGACACTCACAGCACCCGACAGGTTCCTAAATACATATATTTCCAGGCAGCCAATTTGCCTCCAAAAAATTTATTCTTCAAGGCTTGTTCCCATCTGCCAAAAGAAAACATGTCACTTATAAAAAAACCCCGAAAATCTAATACTGACAGACAGGAGTGCGTTGTTGAGCTACAGCCCTCTGCTTTTACCTGAGCCTAGTGCCGGAACCGAGTGGGGAGACGGCTGTGTCACCCACGTGATTTATTAGGTCAGCTTTTAATTGTTCTTTCCCTTTATTCACAGTTCACTCTTTTTTCCAATAAATACTGTACTTACTTCATTAAAATTTCTGCAAAAAATGAGCCCAGGCAAAGTGACTCAGTCACTGTGCAGATGAAATACAATGTCACCTCTTTTTCTGCTCTTAGTACAGTGGCTGTAAGTTAAAATCACTACAGTAATTTTAGTAATTTACGCTGTAATCCAGACTGATAAACTTGACTCCGTGTTTCTAGGTCTGCCCTGCTTCTTTTGCCCTCCCTTTCTGAAAATAAAGTCATAGTCCCCCCATGGGAAAGCTTTGAGTTGAGGAAAAAGTACAGTAAACTCCCAGTTATTTTAGAAGTCTTTAAGTGATTAAGGCAAAAGGATGGTTAATTATAATATTCTAAAAACACAGCTGCTAAAAAAAAGTTTTCAGCAGCCACCAACTTATTATTTTGTCATCATCTTAGACATACTTATGACATATGGGAAAAATAAAAGATTAAATCTCTGTCCCCAAACTGCCCCCACAGCCACGCAGTCCTGGAACAAGCAACATCTTCTGAAATAAGGAGGCTCGGCCTGACTCCCTGCCAGTGTGTGCAGGGGCGGCTTCCAGCCCCACGTTCACTTTCACAGCCTTGAAAGCTGAATCTTCTGTGGGGTTTGAAAAACATCAGCTGGGAAAACTGTGGCTAAATCAAGAGCAACCACAGTTTGCCAGGGAACAAATATCCCAGCTTTGGCCATACCAATCTTCTGTGTACTTACGCTCATGCTTTCATTTCTCACACACCAAGGAAACAGAAAAGTCATTGCTGGTATTGCCAGTGGGGCTGAATTATGGAGTCCCATAAACATTTTCACCCTGCCTCAGTGAAGAGCAGCAGCCTTCTCCCCATGCCCACATTGTTGAGGCTATCTCAAAAATAAACCTGCCTACAAGAGCAAACCACAGGAGGTTTCCCAGAGGCGGATGGTGCCTTGGGTGGGGAAAAGATTTTCTATCGCCAGTCTCTCCATATGTCGAGGCCAAAGTAAGGAGTAAGGAGCCCTTGGTGTGGTGTGGCACCCGGGAAGTTGGGCGGCAGTGGGCGACTGTTATTGTTGGCAGTGTTATTTATGCTGACGTGCTTTAAAAAATCACCCACTTCGTTTTAAAACTACACATCAAGCACGATGGCTTCTTATGATCAAGGTGGAGACGGCTGAGGAAACCAGAGATGCTCAAATGAAAAGTAGATATTGCTTCAAACACTAACCAGAAGCTGTGGTTGCATGAGTGGCACAGCAGTGGCTTGGTGGAGAGACCAGACTTTCTCTGAGTAAGGTCTGACCATCCCCTTATTACAACCAAGCCATAAGCAGCTAAGGAACACAAGATTAACCTTTGTGCTGCAGCAATGTACCAGTTACACATACTGCAATATCATTTCTTTTAGTTATATGGGAGGCAGAGACCATGGCTGCAATGGTGTTTGTACCAAGTTCTGGTAAAATGAAACCATCCACACTGGGAGCACAGCAGAGTGTCCCTCATTTCCTAGTGTAAGCATCAACTATTCTGATGTGGGAGGAAAGAAGGCCTGCCCACTAAAGAAACACTTGCAGTTTTCTTTACAGAGAAATGTCATTGGAGGTTTAGAGAAATACTGGCCCATGTCGGTTCTAAACATTCCAGATCTGTCTGTGGCACATCCCAGAGTGCTGGCATTGCTTGGCATTGCTGCCCTGGCAGTACTGGTTCTGCGTAGGGGCTGACAAGTGCCAGTGCTGTAAGTAGCTCTCATGACATCCCAAAATCCAGGATGTGCCTGTGTGTGCCTTTCTCCCAGCCGCTCTTTCCTCCAGTATCCCATCAGCATGGGCTGAGCGCTCACAAATAGAGGGGACAGTGCTTGTCACTGAGATTTGCAGCTTGAGTCTCAGGAGAAGGGGAATTTTGGGCACCTGGGAGATGACACCCATCCTGAAGCTAAACATGTGCAAATTTTTGAGGTGTGAGTGTAATGGAAAGGTGTAGGTTCCTGTACATGAGTGTATATGTACAAGGGGTACCTGGCGCAATGCAGAAAGCCTCTCTACAGTCTCCCAGTTACAGGAAACCATTCCCAAAGCTTGCTAGAAAATGTCTACAGGAGGATGTGAAGCACAAACCGGGGTAGCAGCAGGATCAGGAGCAGTAACCCACTTTCTCTGCCAACATACTTTTCCCCATAGTTGTCACTCTCCAACCCTTTTGTTCCTGTGGAGGAGCTGGGATTTCATGCATGTGCACCAAGCTACAATGTAAATGTAAAAGCTTGGTGCCACAGCCATGCCACCAGCTGGCCACCTGCATGGAGCTGAAATCCGGCTACACAGAGCACCAGGAGTAATTCCCTGGGGCAGGAAAGTGTCTGATCCCTCCTCCCCACTCTCTGATACCACTTGTTTCATAAAAATTATGCATCAAAGTGGCTGTAGCAGTAGGGTGGGATGGGTGCCTCACCCCAAAGCCACTCAGGCTAGTGGAAGTGGTGTCCCTCACTTCGGAGCATCTGGGACAGGCCAGTAACAGCAATAGCACCATCAGAATTGTTCTCATGGGCTCACAGGGCTGCAGAACCCACCAGCAGCCACCTTCAGGCTCACACCAGCGCAGGGGAAGGTGTGCTGGCTTTCTGCTCCTCACGAGAACACCTGTCTGCACTCAGGAGGTTTTCCCACCACTTGCCATGAAAGGCTCATCCAAACACCTTTACTGTCATCATAGCTTGTGTTAAGTCAGTATAACACAGACCAGCTTAAGTTTATAGCGCTGTTTTTTATAGAGGAGCATTTATTTCTTGTATCAACTCTCTTGGATGTTTTATCTGTTTTATATCCCATTGAATCCTCTGTGAAACTGCACTAGTTTACAATAATTTTATTACTTTATTAATTAAACGTTTTCCAACAAGCTAGCTATGGCATTTCTTATCATCAAGGGTTCCATTAGTTTTTAATGGTGTGAGACAAAATTACCATTTACCCACATGCAATTTAAGAAGCATCATTAACACAGAGAAAGCACCAGGTGGGATTTCTAATAGTTACTGTTTCTCATTTTTGTTTTTATTTAAAAGGAATAACTGGTTTTGAGGTTTTTGCTGCAAGGTTGCCAAATCCTCGCTTTGTTTTTTATGTTCAAGATAATTTAAAATAATGTTCTTCTATCTCCTTAGGCTCTTCCCCACACTATTTCCCTTATCAGCACATCGCGCGGTGCGTACGCAGTGTCTCGGTGCAGCCGGGTGAGTGTGTTGTCTGCACAGTAATCACCAAGAACAAAGGCTCATCTGCACGGTCAGTGAGCAGGGCTGGGGGGCTGTGTGTGCACACGTGTGCCTGAGACACTGCCTGGCTTTGCAGGGCTGTGGCAGGACAGAGCTGAGCCGGTGCAAGCCCCAAACCACACGTGGCGCCCACCTTGTGTGGCTCAGGGCCACAGGCATTGGTCACTGAGTCCCACAGCAGCCATCCCGAGCACAGGACAGGGGGAAGTGCTCCTCGGCCATGCTCATCCATGGCATCAGGGACCAGCACCATGATGACAGGAAGTGGCAACCTGCCTTTTTTAAAGTTCTTGAGAAACTTTGACATAGTTTGATACTTTGATATTGGTGTTCCTTGCCAAAGTCAAGGGAAACCCCGTGATTGTAGTAAATATTTATCTTAAACGAAATGAGAATAATTAAATGACACCTTCATTGCTAAATTCTATTCAATTATGCTGACTATTAACTAATTGCTGACTCAGTCCATTTACATGTTAATAAATGTCTATGTTTAAGGTCCTCCTCGGTTAATTTTCTAGGTTTAACGATACGGAATTACTGGTCTTTTTTTTCCCCATGAACTCATTGCTTTTGCTTAATTCCATGACCTCCTGCTGCCATGCGTGGATGTGGGTGGTACAAGCCTGCCCTGGCCACGGGCACGCAGTGGGTCTGAGCTGGGGCCTCGCCGGCGAGATGGAGCGCGAGGGTCCAGATGGTGCACGATCCCATGAACCGCTGAGCGCGAAGCGCGCGGGAGGGTGTTAGGGATATTTAGTGGGATGTGTTTGACAAGGTGTTTCCTTATTTAAAGGGGAGGGGAGGAAAAGGCAGATGGTGTGGCTGTTTCTAATGACATTCCCTGGCTGGGTTTTTTAACAGCAGACATGAGAGGGGCATAAGCACCTGACGCGCCTGTCTGCTTGGCTGCTGGGAGGGAAGGGACGCTGACAAAACAGGTACCAGCGCCACCTCGCTACCTGTTCTGCTTATTTAATATGCCAGGGTGCCTGGTGAGGCTGATGGAAGGGTCTGTCCTGGGCTAAAGTCCCCAGAGCCACTGGTGCAGTGTTTACCATGTTGCTTTGTCGCATCACAGCCACACAGCTTAGGGGAAACAGCACTTTCCCAGAACCCCACCGCTCCTGTTTTGCTTCCCTGCACCCCTCTCCCTCCAGCCTTATCCTGTCTTATTTTCCTGCTCTCTGAGCTCTCTTCTTGCCCAGGTGGCTGTGCTGTCACTTCCAGCACTGTGCAGATCTGTCCCACTGCAGGCTGGAGCTGCTGCCTGCCCAGTGGCCTCCTGGAAACACCTGGGGCAATGCTCTGGGTGGGAGAAGGGAAGTTGCAAGTGGTGTTTTCCTCTTGGAGGATTTTAAGCACGCTACAATCAGAAGTGGTCTGATATTTTTTTATGCTTAGGAGCGCCTATTAAAATAGAAGCAAATGCTGAATTTCCTAAATGGGCAGATAATTGTTCCATGACAGGGAGCAAACAAATGCACAGGGATGTCCTCTGCTTTAAATGTACACTGCACTGAACTCCCAGTCAGATAAATTTCTAATTAATTTGCTTGTGCAAGACACGGAACAAAAGCTCTGATTATATATTAGAGCAAGAGGTGCAAAAATATCTTCCTGCATGCTTCCACATTATCTTATTTCTTGCCTGCAAAGGAACTCTGGGGTGGCCATCCTGGGGGCGATGCCACTGCAAGCCCCAGTGGGATTCACCAAAGGATCCTGACCCCGCTCAGGATGGCAGGGGGTGGGACAGCTCCAGGAGCCCCAGGCCCGGGCCGGCTGGGCGGCTTTGGAAGCGGTGCCAGGCGGGCAGGCGGGCAGCGCAGAGCTGCGACTGGCACTTTATGCTAATGGCTCAGCCATTATTTATTCCTTTGGAATTCATTACAATCGCATTATTTGCGATCGGCTCATTTAGTGCCACGAATGCATCCGTAGGATTTTTTTATTGTGACCTAATTAATAATGAATGATTCTGTTTTGAAGCGCCGCCGTACGCGGGGTTTCGCGGCAGGCTCAAGAGTCGCAGCGAACGTCGCTCGGCTGCTCCGTGCGCGGCGACAAAAGGGCCAGCGAATGCTGCTCAGCCGCCCTGGCCCCGGGGGCAGAGGCCAGGCACGGGCTCCACAGGCTCCACACAGCTTCCCTAGGGCCAGCAGCCCTCAGTCCAGGCGTCCTGTGCAGCTGCAGCTCCAGCTTTCTCTCTGTTCTGAGTACCTTTTTTTTTTCTTTTTTCCTGGCGGCAGCACGTCAGAGCTGACTCTCCTACCAAAACCAAAGTTGAGCACTGACCTTGTCTAAAGCAGGAGAAAAACTTCAACGGTATTTTGCGAAAATTCTGTCTCAGTTTTCGTTGACCAGTAATATATTTGGGTATTGTAAAGCTGTACAGGAAGAGAAAATCTTCACTGACAGAAAATCTTCACTATTTTACTTGAAGTAAATATTTTCTTTGAACATGGTACTTTAAAAAAAAACCCCAAAACAAACAAACAAAAACTTAACTTTTTTTTACATGAAATTTTCAGCAATACATAAAAAGTAATTTTATTTTGAAAGCACTGAAGTGACATTGACTTCTCTAATTTTTTCCCTCCCCAAGAACCTTGGCAATACCCAAAAGAATATAGTCTCTTTTTTCCCAAGGAAGTTCTCACCCAAGTCTTTTGCCAAGACCTACTTTTATGTGAACCCATGCCATCCATCAGCTCCATTTCACACTGACCCCGAACCTGGGTAAATGTGGCACCACAGCATGGAAATGGCTTCATCCTTCCCTACTCAACACCTCCTTGCTAAAAACGATTCAGTTCAGCAGCAGGGATGTCAGTTCACACGGATGTCTGGGCTAAATTAATTCCTGGAGAAGCAGTGTAGGGAAGTCCCTGTCCCCTGCAAACCCATCTCAGCTTAGCAGGTTGATCTGCACCATTTTTTTTTTTTATTTTCACAAAGTCACATCATTTCAAATCTCCCTGCGGAACAACAAGCAAATTTTAAAATTATTTGTGAAAGCCTATAAATATTTATAATTATATAAATAATATTTTTGTGAATGCAAACCTACTCCTCTGTTTCCCACAAGCACAACCTGGGGAGACTATAAAAGGGCAGCGTGTCAGCTCTGGGAACATCTGGGACACATGGGAACATTTACTGGGAAGTGACAGCTTCTCCTTTCCTCCCAGCCAAGGTACACCCAACCCCTTGCAGCATTCCAGGGACTCATCTCCCTCTGGGGTGGTGGGAGCTGGGCAGAGGCACGGTGGTGGCTGCCAGCTTGGTTTGGGTTTTGCAGCAGGAGCTGTGCTGCTCCCAGCAGCCTGGCAGGCAGCACCCAGACCCACACAGCAGGGAAAAGCCCCATACCTTTGACACAAGTACCATAGACAACTTCATTTCAGATTTTTTAAGGCTAAACCAATGATCTTATTTCATTTTGCTACAATGAATACCTATAATTCAGGTAATCAACCTGAACTAACAGCAAAAAGTGTGTCTAGTTGTGGACTAATTAACAGATATAGCTAAAGCTGTGACATGCTATGTATTTTCCTTTATGTAGCCATTGTTGCCTACATTCTGAGAGAATGATTCTCTTGCTCATCCCTCCTGAGAGTTACAGGTTGGCATAAGACCTTAAATCCTTTATGAACAGCTGCAAGACAAACACATGAAGTACTTGCTAACATCAAGTCATAGAATACCTTGCACCAATACTTCAGGACCAAATTTCCTAAAATAAAAAATGTTTTTGTTTGGAAAGCAAAGAAGGATTGTTAGAAATCTGTTTTTTGCTCATGCTATGGCATTTTAAATATCAAGGGGAAGGGCTCCTCACCCACTCCCTTTGCAAAACCTCCCAATAGTGCCATGCCACTGCCAGGTGGGAAGTCCTCCTAGGCAAGCAGGACCTCCTGCCTGTGCTGGTGCATGCTGCTGCAGGGCTGGATTCTTCCCACACATTGCTGTTGGCTTTAGGTCCTTACAGAGAAAATTACTGAAGCAAAAGTCCTTTTAGGAGTACAAGTAAAAGCCTTTTGCATCAGAAAGCATGTAGTGGAAACTCCTAAGTTAGGACATGCCTATGCAGCTTGCTGCGTTTGGCCATCTGATTCCTCTTCTCAGGTATAATCACTTAGGACTGTCCCACAGCAGCATTTTTATGTTGAAGACATGGGTGCACAGAAATTTTCAAGGAAAAAAATAAACACCTGGAGGCCTGAATATTTCCTTCAGTGCATGGAAAGGTGAAGGAAGTTGTTGGGAGCATCACTGTCCCACCAGTGCACACAAGAGCTGCCTGTCCCCTCCACAGAGGAGACAAAAAGCTGTGTGACAAGCTCTCAGGGACATTGCAGAACTAAAATGTGTGTAATAAGGTGCCTTCAAAGCCTCAGAAGGAAACCACCAACCATGGCCACTGTAGGAGTCTCTGCTATCTCTCTGAGAACACAGTGTGAGAAACTCAGGAGCTCCCCTCCAGTAGGGCCACCTGAAGGGCTGCACATCACCTGTCCCTTTGTTTTTTCTGAGTAAACACAAGTAAGCTACTCTGGCTGGTGTGCAAAATCACATAACACACACATTTCCCAGCAGACAAGTCAAGTGATGTCTTCTTTGTTGTGCATATAGAGGTGCACACATACCTCTCTCCACACCCGTTTCATTATTTTATTGGCAAGTACTGGGAGGTGGGGTGTGTGGGGAGTACATGTGTGTTTTGTTTGCTTGTGTGATCATTGCAGAGAAATCCACATTAAGCAGGGAATTGGAGACTGTGTTTCTCTAGCTGAAATCCAGCTTAATTTTAGAGCAAATATTGCTACCAAAAGCGCTGCCAGAGTCTGCATTGCACAACTCCAGACAGCATTTTTCGCAAAACAATTATATTTTTTCTAGATGTAGTGAAAGCCTTGAAAAAAGTTTACTTGATGTCTAACCAAGCAATGCTGCATCTTCAGATTTGAAGGAGAGCTCAGAAAGTTAGTTTTTTATTATTCTTCATTTAAGTATTATTTTTTAATTGCAGCGTATTAAACATAAAATCTGGTACAATCTTTAAAAATAAATAGGACCTAACTATAAATGGGCCCTGTTGTGTTTTTATCTTTGACAAGCAAGTAATTGCTTCTCAAATTTATCAGTTTGTTTATGCAAAAACCATTTACCAAGCCTAGCTCAAAAGCATCAATTTCATCATTATCATCTTATTAATTTAGCCAAGCTATAACACAGCTGATTATTCCTGAGTAATATCCTCTGCAGCACATCATGTGTGGCAAAACCATCTGTACAGTACCTATTTAATAAATAAACCCTCGGCTAAATGTCTCTGTTTATTGAGAACTAATGTTTATAGAAAATATAATGGAACTCAATAAATAACTCAGCTTCATCAACCTGCATATGAATCAGTATGAAGAACGCTGACATCATCACCTTTCAAGTACCAGAGAAAGCAAAATTACCCAAAAGAGCTATAGAGTCAATATTAAGGCATTAAAACTGCAATGAAGGCATATTAATGCTTAAAACTTCATTGTTGGCAGTAGAATTGCCACCACGGACATATTTTATAACTCTAAGAATACTTAGGCTTTATGACTGTTTCTTTGTTGAGTGCCTTGCACTTAATGTAGTTTTCCACTTTAAATAAAAAAAACCCTCAAGATCTTAAAAAAAAAAAAAGGAGAAAAAGAAAATTGCTGATTCCAAGCATTCATTTTTAAAATAATGCAAACTGCTGATTCCAATTGTTCGGATGGAGGAAAAGGCAAACTTATTTAACTCTATGCTTCCTGAGCTCCTCGCTCAGGCACGGGGTGTGCCGAGGTGGAAATTGCTCAGCAGCACTGCACAAACATTACAGAGCAGTCCATGCACAGCCCAAGACATTATTAATAGAATTCCTGGGTTTAGAGGAAAGAAAAATGAATAGAGTTGTGGCAGACATTGGGATACTTATTGATTGCTGGTCGTTCCTACAACAGCAGCTCTCACTCGTTTATTTGATTTGGTGCTTTACAACTGCTTCTCTGCCCCAAATCAGGCATTTAAAACATATCTCTACACCATCAGCAAATAGTAACAAATTAATTTCTTACAGCCTCCTTTCCTGGGGCCCTCTGAGAGCTATTTTTCTTTGTTTATATTTTGCTGTTTTTATTTCTGAGGAATATCACTCTGTGCATGCAACTTAAGCGAGGGCACTGCAAGGCTGCAGGTGTAGGTGGACATCAGTCAGCATCACCTTCTGCAGTCCCCCCAGGTGCCTCCAACAGGTCGCAATTCCACAGGAGACAACTCTCTCCTTGGTGAATGCAAAGTCCCACAACACTGCGTCAGTAACGCGGCAGCTCCGTCTCGTGTGAGGGATCAAGGACACCATGCACATTCTTACGACTTTTCGCAGCATTTTCCTGCCGGCAGGCTGGGCCACCCTCCCCGGGGTCCCTTCTGGTGGGAGAGAGTGGATCAGAGGGACCAAGTGTAAAGCACAGAAAACATATTTCATAATCCCCTCATTAGCGCACACGTGATGGGAAACACTCAAGGGTGTGAATATTTTTAACACTGTATGTGTTTACATAAAAAATGTGATTTACGCAAATCTTCATTTGCTACATTGTATAAACTTGCTACATGGATTAGAACTGGTCTATCATGCCTTCCTGGGAGAGACAGAAAAGGGACACTGAGGTCTCAAGAACCTGCTGCTTTGCTTCCTGTGTCCAAAATGGCTTGAAAAAAATTAGGAAAAGTGAATGTGCTTCTGAGGTATTAAAAAAATGCATTTTCAAATCTGGGAACATTTTGATCAGATAACTAGAGAAACAAAGCAATAAGCAAAAAATCCCTAGTGACTACAAATGGAAAAATTTGAGAGATTTTTCTCCAATAAGAGATAAACTGGGGGAGCCCCCAGCCATCTCTCTCAGCTTGCAGACTGCTGTGGAACCCTAAGGTCCAGCTGTCCCCCAGTGAGGGGGCTTGGACTTGGGATGAATTCACCCCTCCCACCCTACAGGCATCAGGAATCAGCGGCACATCCCGCTGCAGCCGCCTTTTTAAACCGTCACTCGGAGAGGCTTTTTGGGGAGCAGTTGTTGGCCCCTCAGCCTGGGGAACTGCTGCTGGGCAGCAGAGACAAATCCCCACACACTGACCACCTGCAGCCCCCAGGTCCACTTTTCTGAAGGATTTCCAAGCTGGCAAAGGGCAGGAGCATCACTGGTCGGATCATCACCAGTCAGAGCATCGCGGGTTGGATCACGCTGATCTCTGCTAGTGACAAGGCTGACGGAAACAAGCTGGGTGCAATCCCACATTAAATCATCACGTCCGAGCATCTCAGGCACTCTGCAAGTGCCTTGAGTTTTTCCCATTCTCCTCAACTTATGTTGCACATATGCAGCTCTTGTTTGCCTTCCTGAATAAAATAGCAGATCCACAGCGCTTCGCCGCCTAATGAAACTGAACATATTTAGAACATATGTGAGCCCGCTCGTCGCGAAAAGAACCATTTGTGGTTAACGAAGAAAGTATTCATGGTTTTGCTGCTAATTGCAGGGCGGTCTGCGTTTTCTTTCTGAGGAAAGAAAAAGGTAGCGCTGCAGTTGGAAGCACACAATAGAAGCATGGCGCCTTTTTTTTTGCTGAGTTTTGATGCCTTTGGATAAGTAAATTGATCCATGGGGCAAGGACACGGATGGGGGGAAAAAAACATTGATAATCCTTATGTGGTTGTACATCAGCTGAAAACCCATATGTTTCTTTTAATTATTACTCACACTGCACATGAAAAGATGGGATATTTTCCTTGCTCAAAGTCGATGGAGGTTTGCCATCTATCATAATCTAGCAGGATCTGCCAGAGCTGGCAGTTCCCAGTGACTCCCAAATAGCAGCACTGCTTGCCACAGCCTCATGACCAGGGCTCTGCCATGGCTCAGGGGCCAAGAGGGTTCTCCTCTTCTCCCAGCTTCCAAGATGCTATTTCTTGGCCTTTAAGGTTTGCTGGGAACTCAAACTGGTGATGAGAAATGTCATGAATACAATATATTAAACAATTTACTGAGAGTATAATGCATTATTATTAATCACCATGTTTCAACCTACTGCTCTGTGGCAGGCACCAAATCTCACTAATTTTGGAGTATTGTATCAACACAAATTTTCTAGCCATTATAATTTTTTTATTTTAATTAATTGAAGTGTCTTATCATACCCTACCCTCAAAATTACCCCTGAAGCCTCTCTTTGCTTCTAAATAGACATAATGGTTTTTTTCTTTCAAAAAGAGAATTAAAATGTTGATTAGTATCTCATTCAGAAGTATAAACTGCTACATCTTCATATCATGAAATGTGAAGAAAATATTTTGTTGCTATCTTTACCAGATTCAGAAATTCATCATAATCTGTGGCTTGAGAATACATTAGTAAGTGAACAAACTGATACAGAATGATCACAGAACTGGCAAATCCCAAATGAACCCTAAATTAGAAGCGTGTAAACCATCAATGCACTTGAAGGGACCAATAAGAGTTTTAGCAGGGAGAAATCAGGATCAAAATATGAGATAAATGCTTCAGGGCAGAATATACAATTTTAAAGGCTTATTCATGTGTTATACAGAGAGCTGAGCTGATGTTACACAGTCAGTGCTTATGTATCTGCCTGAGTGGGAGGCTGACAATTTAATTCAGAAAAAGAATTTGGGTTTTGAATGAGTTTGCATGCGTACGGGGAGCTGAAGCATTGAGGAAAAGGGGTTCCTAACGAACCAGTGTTTCAGAGGGCTCACGTTTTAAGACATGGTTTTGGTGTCCCTTGCTGCTGGCAAGACTGGAGTTGCTGTAGAGGGTCATGAGGCATGCTGGGCCAAGCCCAGCACCATGGCAGCCTTGGGATGCACGTGATGGCATTTCAGCTGGTTGTGTGAGGCTTCTGCCAGAGCCATTGGATTGTTGGCAATGAACACTTTCCTGAAGGGTGACAAAATCCTGGCGGCTGCAGGTGAATAAGCTGCACAGTTCATAGGCAATGAAAGGAGAAGGAGAAACTGAGGTACAAAACACAGACAAGATGCTAATTTTTGCCTCTAATATTTTATGAAGAGTAGAGTTTCCCTTTATAGCTGCCTGGCTGCTCTTAAAGAGTACCCAAAAGGGATATATTCCTGATTATGTCCTTCTGCCCCACTGCTCTGACAGTCGCACATTGGTCTGCAGACCAAAACCAAACTAATGTGAATGACTTAAAATAAAGTGCACTCCTTTGGGTGTTCATAAATAGTGATTTATGGTGCATTATCACTGAGACTATGAGCATGCCATGTAGCAACACCATGCCAAAGTACAGCCAGTGCAGAAAAAAGTTTAGGGCTTGGGCTGGAGTAAAACCACCAACAGGACACTCTGGTGGGGAAATCTTGGCTCTCCTTTGCTTTTCAGAGGGACATGAAAAAACCAATATGCTTGTGCTTGGTACAATAACCTTACTGCAACTGAGAAAGAAGGTAAGGAGATCACTGGAGTGAGATAATTGTAACAAAGCAAGACTAAGACAGCAGCCTTCTGGCAGCTGAAGGTCCCTGACCATCAGTGTGTCCTGCCAGGCTCTCATCCCTGGCTGTTCCTCACCCTGGTCACTGACCAAGGCAGCAGGGAGCGCCATGCCACCATCACAGCACACATACCAAAATAGCCTCGGCAAGGCTGTTAAGAAACTAAATTACATCCTTGATGTCTGCTGACTTCCAGAGGGCTGGTTTTGTTTACAGGATGGGTAAGAGCCTGTGGACTCAGCTCAGCAAGAATAGAAACCCCTCCATTACTGTGAGGCCGGACAACAGATGGCAGGAAGGTCACGGGCTGGGTTTGTAACCACAGGGCAGCCAAATGCTGACCTGGTCTTTGGGGACATACAGGCTTGGCCAGCAATCACCCTGTCACAGGGGGCATTTTGGATGCACTGCTCTCCACCACCTCACTGATGACACAGAGGCTCGGGGCACCTGGCGTGCAGGTGGCCCACAAGGTTGTCAGCATCGGCTTCCACCCACGCTCCAGCAGGCGAGAGACACTCGCAGGGAGCCTGAGAGGTCAGGAACCGGTCCCTCTGGGCTATTTCAGGTTGGTGATTGCAGGTTGTGGCTTTTACTCCCCTCTGCCGTTTGACTCAAATGTGGTCTGCTGGTGAGAGCAGCCAAGGGTGAGGAAGGGCTGTGAGGTTGCTCTGGGGTCAGGCTCGTTTGCAGTGGTAAGAGCCACCGAGGATGTCACCAGGAAGGTGAATGGTTATCTGCCACCTTGACAGCAAACAGAATGGTGCTGCTCAGTGCTGCTTCTGCTGGGGCTGCCTGGACCAACACACTCCATCACTGCTTTTTCCCTTTCCACAGCCAGCTCCTAACTGAGGCTCCTGTTTCACCCAAAGCTTGATTAATTCAGCTGGGTCTTTCAGCCCTTCTGTACCTCCTGACCAAGGTGCTTCTAGCTAACAACAGCAGTAATTACGAGTTCCTGAGTGCATGACCATCACACTTCCAGCCAGCCAGCACCCTGACTTTGGCCATTCAGCTGTTCCAGTACCACATTCCACTCTGTCCACCCCAGCAAATTTCATGGAGACCTTACCACACTTGTGTCAAGGTAAATGGCTAAAATACAGAAACAGTCTGGTCCCAAGAAGGATGCTTAAAAAACCACGCAAGTAACTACCCTCTCATGCCACACATCCCTTTGAAGTGTATGAAGTCACTGACTCTGCCAGCATGGATGTGAGGATTGCTGCCTCTGTGTGATGCTGCCCATTAGCTCTCACTCCCTGATTCCCCTCCTGCCTGCAGCATCACCATCACCAGGAAAAACAGGGACAATTATTTTGGGGTCACTCCAAAATTACCTTTAATTCTTAGCGCAGTGTGCCCTTGCTTTTCTCCTTCTCTTTGTTTTCTTTTTCTTTATTCTGATAACGAATTGTGGTTTGTTTTATTTTCCTTTGCAAGGTCTACTGCCGCTTCAACAGGAGAAGGTTCTCTTGCCTTTTGCATGATGCTTCATAAAAGACAGTAGCTCTTGAATGTGGAGTGAGCCAGAGAGCATTATTTCTGAGGTACCTCAGTAATAATGCACACACCATCCTCCACAAATAAGAAAATAATGTCATTGCCAGGTTAACTGTTGCTTGGGAAATACAGCAGCCCTATTCCTGGAGGCAGCTGTTCTCTGTTTGATGGAGGAGCACACAGGTCGCTGTGGCAAACCAAACTGAATTGCCAGGCTGCAGCTTTGCTGGGGAGCTCCAACAGTGCAGAGGGCAGCCCTCCTGCCTGGTTCCTTCTGGAGCAGAGGGATCTGCCACCAGCTCCCTCTTCCTGGCAGGTAACTGGGATGCCCAGGCTGTGACAGGGCGCACTGCAGCCCAGCCCTCTGGGCTGCCTTACAGCCCAGTGCTGCTGAGCTCCAGTAAGGGGGTTACATTCTGACCCACAATTAACCATTTAGGTTCTGCCCCATTGGCAAAACTGTTTTCCATGGAAAACAATAGGCTCCTCTGCTTGCCAAAAGTAGAAATCACTCCTACTGAAAGGCACTTGACAGGAGTGTAAATAAATAGAGATACCTTGAAACAGAAACATTGGAGGAAGGTTAATTTCTGAAATCTGTAACTCAGATGTCAGATCAGCTTTTGAATAGTGAAGGACATAAACAAGATGAGAAGAACGTGATTAATGAAAATCAACTATGTAAGAGGGGCTTTTGCTTTCTAAAAGACAAAACTAGGTGAGCAGACCCCTGCCAGGTGCTCTTGGCAGGGCAGCCAGGTAGGAACCAAGGGTGGCTGGGGCCAGTCCCTTTTCCCCTTCCCTTGGGACAGAGGAGCTGTGCCAGGTACCACACCAGGGATGCACCAGGCTCATGCCCTGCCCTGGGGTTCTGGGAGGGCTGCTGGCTCCCAGAGCATGTGGCTGACACCTGCCTGGGGGTTCTGCCTCCAGCCCCTCTTCTCTAGCACCAGCTGCTCACCAACACAACCAGCCCTTCTCTCCATCCTCAGTCCCAGCTCACACCAGAGCAGCACAGCTGCAGCCAGAGAGAAACGAAGTGTCCCTCAACACAGGAAGGTGGTTAAAAACACAATCTAAATCTCTAACCCTGCACAGCCATCTCCTCTCCTCTGTGGCCCCGGGGCTGCTCCCCATGCCGGGTCCCTGGTGCAGCACGGGGGGCTTGCCTGGCCAGTGCAGCACGGCCGTGGGCTGACCCTGCTGGGATGTGGCACCACATGGCCACACCACACCCACCGGATGGGGCAGGAGCTGTGCTGCACTGCAATTGGGTTTCCCTCATCCTGCAGCTATAATTAGATTTCTCGGTGTTAATATGTTGAATTAAACACCTACTTCTGGGAGGGGAGGAAAACAGCGGGTTGTATTTTTTTTTTCCTCTGCAAGTAAGCAATTTGCTGCATGCTGTAATTTGTCTGCATGCTGTCCCTTTTTTTGGGACACATGTAATTTTGCTTTGATGAATGACACACATTACTGATAGCCCTCCTTGCTGGCCGGGCAAGTAGACACTGACAGCCCGCGGGACGCTTACAAAGAAACTTTGTCAGCAACCGCAGGAGCCACGGCCTTTCCAAGGAAAACAAGCTGGGGGAATGGGGTTACTGAGGGACCATGCTGATGGCAGGTCAACAGTGATGCTGTGCAGATGAGGAAACCCAAAGGGGATCAGCATCCCAGCAAGTGATGATTTTGTTGGGATTGACCCCACAGGCCCTATTTTTATGTCAAAGGCGAGGAATGGCAGCAGGGAGATGCTGGAGGAGTGGAGCCTCAGCAGAGGCAGGCTTCTGAAGGGGAGGAGGTGTCGGGGGGCAGAGCGATGGAGCCAGAGGGGGCCAGCCCCCTGGCAGGCGTCACTCTCCCCTGCTGCCTGCCCCATAAGGGCTGCCATACGGGCAGCAGATCAACCCCGTGCCATATCCCGCTAATAGGGGCCGGAGCATGGGCGGCAGGAGCCAGAAGCGGCGTTTGCTGCACAGCCTGCCAGTGAATTCGTGACTCCCATCCAAGCACTGGCAGTGGGGGAAAGACCTTATGGCAGGCAACAATATTTGGAAAACATTTTTTAAAAAATCCTCAGGGAAGAGAAGACTAAACATCTGAGTCTTCTGTTAATAGGCTCTCTTAAACAATGAGCTTCAGCTCTTCTGACACTGGTGTGCTACGTGGGATGGCCTTTCCTCACTGAAGCTGAGACCAGGGGCTTGCACACAGAAGCAAGGGTCAAAGGCACATAGACCTCAGTGCTGCTCTTAGAGCAGTGCTGCCTCTCTAGTTGTTTAAAAAGCTGAGAGGAAAGCATGTATTTACTCTTAAGGGAACTAAAGTATAAACGATGCAGAGGTGCTGCTTCAGCATGGGTTCAGTGCATGCCAGGAATTGAGGAGGGATTCCTGCACCCATGGGATGCTTTACTCCCAAGCTCCCTGCAACCAGAGCACAATTTTGACCCCCTGACTGAAGGGAATAGACGCTCCTTAAGTACAAGAGACACAAGTATGAGCAATTCCTTACCAAGTGGAGATGATCATCTCTCTGTCACTCAGTTTTAAGGAGGGCTGGCTGTTCTCTCCTGTGCAAAGCATCTCCCCTCTCTCCCATGCAGACTGCTGCCTCCTAAGAGCCTCTCACATCATGGTTATCAGTGCTGGAGTGCACTTAACCTCCCCCAAACAAAGCCAGCCTGGATCAAGATGGGCTCTTCAGCAAAGGTCACTGTCCCCCAGTTCATGCCACTGCTACCAAGCCACCAGGTAGCATGAGTTAGTGCATTGTGAACTCACCACAGCCTTCACTTATTTGGTAAAATGAAAGATTCTGAATCAAGGATCCCACAGTTCCTTGCTCTGCCACTTAATTTTGCAAAAGTGAGTCTTACAAAGATAGAGGAAAATAAACATTTTAAAGTTGGAATACAAAGTTGGTTAACAGCTTGTGAGAAAGTTCTGACATCTGAAAGCAGGACCTGACCCAATTTGCTGAGAGGTTCCTGCTGCAGAGAGAGTCTGCAGGGTGGGTCAATCCTGCTGCCAGCACCTTTGTGGAAGCCCATCCTCTCACCATGGTCTCCTTCCCTTTGATGTTGGGATAATAATTCTCCAAGCTGGTAACTAGGCCTGTGCAATGCCCTGTATGGCACGTGGGCTGCTACTCCAGCCAGGAATGGCCGGCTCAGATCCCACAAGACCACAGCTGGGCGGGAGGGTGGGCAGCTGCTGCCTCACCAGCAGCCAGGGTGTGAACAGGACACACATCCCACCCCAAAAACATGCTCTGCCATGTGCAGATGTGTGATGACCTGTGCTGGGTAATGCAGCTGCTGGAGCAGCTGCAGTCAGGCCACAGACAGAGCATTTTGGGTGCAGAGCAGAGGGGACTGCAAGAAGCAGGGAGAGCTGGAGACAAAACTCCACTGGACCAGCTGGATGCAGCCACCTGTGCATGACCACACCGGGGACAGGAGGGCTCTGCCAGCACTGTGGCATAACAGGGCCCAAGGTCTCCAGATTGATGGGTGGTTTGGGATGATTGAGTCTGCAGAGCTTCTAAAGCCCTCAGGGATCAGACCTGCTGTCCCAGGGGCAGGGGACATTGCAGGGGTACAGTGCCAGGGCCCACAGCAACAGGAAGCCTGGGCAGTGCATAAACAAATCCCATTCAGCTCAAGGGTAAATGCAAGCTGAAAAACATCTGGGGAAAACTAATCCAAAACACATATGGTTTTTCTTTGCCCAAGTGATCAGGAAGACATGTTCATTCCAAATAATGGTGTTTGTGTAGGGACTTATGCCCTTGCTTGGCTGCTGCAGCCTGAGGGTAGGGACCAGCCACCAGGCTGAGGAGGTCACAGGAGAGCCCACACAGCAGATATGTGCCCCAAAACATGCTGGCAAAACACCTGGCCATAAGCAGGGAAACAGAAATCAGGAAGGGTGTGACCTAACATGACAGAAGTGTTGCTGGGGGCATCACAGGAGCAGTCTGGGGGTCAGAGAAGCCCTTGCAGCTGTGTGCACTTTGGGGCAGAATAGAAATACTGCTGTGATTTCTTAGCAGTGTCCTTGCAGCACCAAGAAACAAGGGGAAGGGGCTCCTCATGCAGGACCCAGGCAAAGGCATCGGGAGAAGAGAGGGCTGATAACCCAAAGTGTTTACAATCCCAACGCTGACATATAAAACTGCCAGTATTCAACAAATCTGGTTGATATCATTCCTTCCCCCTCAGGCAAGAAGGAAACCAGCTCTTTAAGGCAGGACTCTGCCTCTATGCAGCCAAACATAACACCCGTTCTTGTGCAAAGCTTTGCAGGAAAAGATTAAAACATCCTGTTGTTTCCCAGGCCTGCTCCAAGCCCCATCCCTTAACAACTGCACTGTGCCCCACCAGTACTGGGCAGCGTGCTCAGAGCTCCTGCTGGGGATCTGGGGATGAGGGGAAGGGAGAAGCAGGAGACCCCTCAGTCTTCCCATAAATTGGGCTCAGTGAGGGTGGGGTCTGAGTGGCTGCACAGAGCAGCCTGGTGTTCCATGAGCTGCCTGGCCTCCCAGCACTTAATTTAAGAAGTGAAGGTCCATATTTGGCATCAGAAACACACAGAGCTTCTTCTCTAGTGGGAAGAGAAGATGACAGTAGTGTCAGCCAAAAGCTGTGCATAGATGTTCCCCAGGTGGCATGGCACTAGCATGAACATGTCAGTAACTCCAGCACTTTCCCAGGCTCATTATTTCCCAGCCAAGCTCAGCCCATGATTTTGTCCTCCTCTCTTGTTCATACGTGGGTGCCTCACCACAGCACTTCTTAGATCCTTCTGCATAAAAATTCTAATTTGAAAATATTTTGAGCTCCACTCTGGAAAATCCCATTTGCACCATTAAAAATGTGCTGGAACTCAGCAAGTTTATGTTTTCCCCTGTGCACAAGACCTGCAGTATGACATGAGCTGAGGGCAAGAACTTTAATTGGCTGGAATTGAATCAAAGCCGTAGGAGAAAATCTGACTAGAAATGTGACCATATCTGGTAAGCTACAAATGTTTATTTGCTTCAATTTCTTCATATCAGCAGTCTCTGAGTAAAACTTGGTCCTTGCTGCACCCAGAGGATCATCATGGTGTGGGGGTGGCACTGGGCCAGTGGCACAGAGCTGTGCTCAGGCAATGGGCTGCACTGATGGCATCAGACTGCAGGAAGGACAAATTGCAAGGACAGCAGGCAAATCCTACACGTTTCTCTCTACCTCTTTGGATAAAAGGGTTGGGATGGAAAGAGAAGACACCAGCTGGAGGGGGTTGTCATGCTTTGCTGGGCTCATGCCCAGCACTTGGCTCCTCTGTTGGGGCACCAATGGGCAGGAGCAGAGGCTGCCTCCTCCTTCCTCACTTTCCCACAGCTCGGCAAGGCAGGTAGCCAGAAACATGCCAAGGTGGTCTGTGCCCCCTACCTTCTGCAGCACAGGGGAAAGTAATTTATCTTAGCATTGCCAAGATTTAGATATTTATTGCCAGCTTGTCTGGCTGGTCCCCTCCAAGCATGGAGCCAGAGGGATAGCAGCCTGCAGGGCTTTGTGGCTGGCTCTTGTAATGGCAAGAAATGCTTCAAGACAATGGAAATAAAAGCATTGTGGGAGCACTGGATGAGAAAGCTGGAGAAGCCCCGCATTGCTCCTGAGCCCCTAAAACATCTCCTTGGATAACACAGTCGTATTTAAGAACGAGAAATAGAGGGCAAAGATTATTTTGAAGTGTGAAATTAACAGACTCTTCACCTCCCGTCTGGGGAAAACTTTCAAGGATAAAGAAAAGGACCCAAGGACCTGAGCCACCTGTGATCTGCAGACGCCACCACTCTGCTGATGCTGGAGACCTTGAAGCGAGTAAGCAGGGACTCTCAACACCATCAAGGGACAGGGATGAAGAATCCTTTTACAAAACACTGAGGTGCCATTGATTGCCAACACAATGCCTGAAAAAGCTTCATGGCAGGTGGGAAATAATCGAGAGGCGCTGAGGGGTCTGCCCCTCCCAGCTCCACAGGACTGGAGAGGGGCCAGGGGCTACCCTACAGCTTTAGCCCTTGGACACATCATCAGGGAGCTGGGGACAAGCAAAAAAATGGAGCACAGACACCAGCCATGCACAGTGTACAGTAAGTACTCACTGTTCTTGCAGCAGAGAGGGAGGAGAGGGGCTGAGAAATCAATGGGAGAAAGACAGCTTCAAGACTGTACAAGAGCTCATCAGGTAGACTGGGTAGATCACACATTGCTTGTGGATCTGCAGAGTTTAAACCTGTAGAAAAATATCTGGGAGATTCACAATTAATCCTTAGAGCGTCTTGAAAGGAGAACAAAGAGGTATCAATATGGCAGCTTCAGAAATAAAGGTATGTTCCAAGAGAAAGGAGGAAGGAGGCATCAAAAAGGGATTGATAGATTTTTTTTTTAAGTTTGAAGAAATTAGCATCCTGAAAGGCCGACAGATATGTACAGAGGTAATGTTAAGATAGTTCAGCTTTTTATGACTAGTTTGTTGATGATGTTTAAATGTCCTCTGGGCACTGGTTCTCCATCCTAACAAGCTGTCTCAGAGATGTTTGTGAGACGCCAGGTCTGCAGACACTGTCCTGATGCCCCCAGCTCATACTTAGGCTGGTACACAGAAACCCTAAAACCTGTGTGCACGGAGGAGACCCAAGTGTGTGACTGCAGCCAGCCCCTGCTCCTGGGAGCGTGATCTGGGAGAGATTGCACCTCCATACACTAAAAACTTGCTGTATCTTTTTTTAAATCACATTCTTCTGAAGTGAGTTTACTGAGTGAGATGGAACAGAGACATTCATCTAGACAGACAACCAAAGCTGGTCCTGCCTTTTCTGCCCCTGCAGCCTGACTTCATGTGTGAGTGCCTACACCACTCTTCCAAGACTCTGAAGCCAAGAGCTTGCCATCTCTGACCATGATAAATATCATTCCTAGCACTCCCAGGCTTTGGGCTGTCAAAGATGCTCATTTGCCCCTAAACCCATTCCCACTGATCCCAACTGGATCACAGAGTCCCAAGAGGCCTTCAACTAGGCATTGTTCAACAGTGCCATTGCAACAGCCTCATGAATCCAGCAGCTCATTACCAAATGCTTTCAGATAGGACTCAGGTATTTAGGGAGATGCTCAAACCCAACCAGAGCTGGGTATCAGCAACTCAGCAGGTATCACTGCATTAACCTTTCCTTACATGAAATTTGGGTCTCATGCCACACTCTGGAAATGTGGCATGGAAAAACATCAAGGGGCACATACATTGCCACAAATCTGAACACCGAGCTTGCTGGTACGTGTGGTAAGGCTGAGAGGAAGATGAAGTGAAATAATAGTGATAGAATACAAAACTAAAATTAAAATGAAGATGCTTATTTCTATTGCCCAATGCATTCTGGGCACTTCACTTGAAATAAAATAAGTGAAACAGCAGATCAGTGCTGTTCTGGCTGTTATAAAACATGGCTTTGCAGCAGGAAGCTGAGCAGGGTTTGGAACCTCAAGTTGCTGGCTGACAGCTCCTCCTGCTGTGCTGCACAGTGTGCCTCCTGTCTTGACTGGTGTGGGCAATTTTGAGCCACCCCACTGCTTGTCCACTCCAGAAGTGTCCACAAGAATGGCCCTGAATCGTGCCTCCATCAGATCCCAGTGTTTGTGTGTGCTGGGTTTCCATGTGCTCACTGAAAGGGATGCGCAGTCCTGGCTCACACAGCATCCACATGGATATAGACATGAACTATGGGAGTTGCTAAATTTGAACCCTTAGAATCATTGTAAAATTCTCTGACTTTTTGCCACTGAGTCCTCGTGTATGTGTGTGTGATTCCAGCTGGGGTGAAACAGCTGAAAAAAAATGGAAGTACTGCAATGGAGTGGAAAACAACCCTGAAAGGTCATCTAGGGTCAGTGCAGAATCTTTTTTATTGGGAGTGAAAAGCATGAGAGGTAAAGCTGTGTCTGGGAGGACAGTGCCACAGGGCACTAGCCAAAAGCTTGCACTTTTGAGGGCAAATAGAAATAGAGCAAAATCTAAAGCCCTGAAGTCAGTGGAAAGAGTTCTTCTAATTCCAGTGGTCTATGAACCAGGCACATGTGGATTTGGCTGAAAAAATGTTTCATTTCATAGTGCTGTATCATGGAGTCTCTCACAGTAAGCCCTTGATGGTTTATGGGACAATGGCATTTCATCCTAAGAAAAGGAGCGCAAAGATCACCATCAAGAGTGGCTTTGACAGATGCAATTTCTCTAAACTAACTAGACAAAGAAGAAATGTGGGAGAATGACAGCTGCCTCTTAAGATAATAGGAAACCTGTCTCCTTAAATGTGCTGGGGTTTTCCAATGCAGACCAGGCAGGACTATAATCAGAGCAGTAGCGGGTCAAATTTAGGTTCAGTACAGTATAATTCCATTGCAGGGACCATCCAAGAATACTTTGGCAAGCTCAAATACATTAAAATTGCCTTGGCTAGTGGCTTGCAAAATGGCTGTGGAAAGTCAAGATAATTAGAGCATTGTGGAGAGGAGAGACAGTAAAATAAAGGGTAGAAGTCAAAAAAAGACAAGCCAATAAGAAAAAAAAAAAAGGGTTAGAAACCAGAAGAAAGTTTCAGAATGGAATAATTGAAGGAGAAGGCCATAGCCAGCAGATTGGAGTCATGTCATTTCTACAGCAGGAAAAGCACAGCACACCAAGGAAAAGAAAGACCGACCTCCCAACAATATGGGATTAATAAATGAATTTTAACATGCCAAGAAAGACACAGCTGGAAATTACATAGGGTTTCTGAATGGACTTAAGTTAAAAATCATAGAGGAAGCATGAGAGAAGAGAGTAAGTACTTTTGGAAGTGACACTTTGAGTTGATCCTTGTCTGTTTTGGCCTGACAGGTAATTTTAAAAAATCAGTTATACAAACTGAGAAGCTTTTCACTGAAGCAGCAGTACCTTAGTCAAGTTAGAGAATCTGAGCCCTGTTCAGCAAGGTGCTTGAACCTGTGCCCAAACACATGCATGGCACAGACCATCAACCCCTACAATTACACACTTAGGAGCCCTGTTTAGTACCAAATCCCTTCTTACATGAAACCTGAGATGACTATACAATGTAAAAGACCCAAGCCAACAGGAATTTTGCCAGCAACTACAATGGGATGAGTTCTGCAGGCATCTATTTTACAGAAAGTAGGTGCTGCACTAAAACCAGTGAGATGATGAGACTTACCCAGTGCTCCCTATCTCCAGTGCTGCTCATCCTCCTGTAGGAAAGCAAACCATGCACCAGCACTGTACTTGTGCACAGTGTGCTCTCAGCTCTGCTTTTACTCTCTATTTTCCCACTCCTGATTTCTACTTGCTACTCGTTTTGTGTTTGAATGTCCAACAAAATGTATTTGCATTAGAGTGTGGGTCTGCACAAACACAGTAAGAGATGTTTCTCTCCCACACAAACAGAATTATGCTTCTACATATCACTTACACATGTATACATAATTTATATGTATACTTACTATAAACACAGAGATGTATATATAACTGTCCTTGTGCAGTTTGTTTTCCACAGAGGAAACAACTTTTATACCCAATGAGTAATACTATCACCCATGTTGTCGTGATCCATTATGAAAGCAGGCAGGATAAAGAGTTTTTGGGTGCCTGACTCCAGCCCAGCTCTGCGAGGTGACGGTGGCAGCTGGGGCTGTGGGAGCAGGCAGTGCTGTCAGCACACCCTGTGTGCCCCAGCCCTGAGCAGCTGTCCCTGTGCTGTCCCTGTGCTGTCCCTGGGGCCGATCATCCCGTGATGTGCAGCACAGCTCCCTGCAGGAGCCTGGCAGCCCCTGCTCCCCTCTCACCCACTATCGATGTATTCCCTCCTCTCTGCTTGCACTGGGTAACCAGTTGGGTTTTTTAAGGCTTCTGGGCCTGATTCTTGGCTGTGTAAACTCACACAGCTGCAGTGGGATGGAGCAGCATCCCTACATCACAAACAGAAACCTTGGGTCTTGCAGGTTGGTGCTGCTCACTGGCTGACACAGCTATTGTGGGGGGGTGTCAGCATGTTCCTCTTCATGTCAGCTTGCCCAGCAATTTGCACCACTGTCACATTTATTTACTAGTACTAACCTTCACAGTAAAAAACCAAAGAGGATTTCCTCAGAAACAGCAGGTCAGGACAGACAGTGTTCACTCCGAATTGGGACAGCCAGAGCACATTGCTACAGGTAGGGACCTCTCACATCTCAGGATATGAGAAAGCTGTATGTTTGCAGAAGTTCACTAACTTTTATTTCAAACTTGGCATTACAAAATTTCCTTCACTGTCCTCTAACTCAAGTGGCTTTTGCCACGGATGGGAGCAGGCTGCAAAACCAGACAGGCTGATGGTCCATCCAGCTTAGATTTCTCTTTTCCTCTGGTCTTACTCTGGTTTTCTGCTCAAAGAGGAGAGCGCCAAGCAACAAACTGCCCAAAAGAACACTATCTGTGTTCAGTGGCACAACACAGCTAGAATGAGCTGTGAAAATCGTCATCAAAGAAAGCACTAATCACAGCCACTTTCATTAAACATCCTCTGGATATAGGTGGGAAACTCACAGGCCACGGCCCTGTGCTGGGACACAAGTTTGTGAAAGAGCTAAGCCTTCCTGGAGAAGCGTGTTTTAGACAGGAGAGGAGTAAAGCTCGAAGATGTTGGGGTGAGGGGTGCAGAGGTTCTGCCCAGTCCCACTGTCAGCCAGCCCTGCCCAGCCATTACAAAATGATCCCTGCCAAATGGGCACCGTACCCACAGCTGCAGTGGCCCCGGCTCAGGCTGTCCTGTGGCTGTTTCTGCTCACAGGCTCTGACAGACACAGGAACACGGAAAAATGTTTCTCACTTCCAACCACGACGTGGCTATAAGCCCATCCCGAAAGCTTAACATGTTAGCAGGGAGCACGATGAAAATTTCATCAGGCAGCTGTTCCCTGTGGTGCTTGTGGGGACTCGTCCCACTCCTGCAGCCTCCCTCTGCTGCGCCGGCAGGCCTGAGGTCCTGCGACGGATCATTTTAATGTGCAACACGGAAAAAATATTACCTGCAAATGCCTGGACGTGCAACTCCTGATGCAGTGAGCATCAGCCCCGCTCTCTTTTCATCCTCATAGATGTGCTTCATTATTAACTTTTCATGTGACAACTGTTTATGCATTAAGAGTGCTTCACAAAACATAAATATTGGAAGTGAGGACTTCTAACAGGCAGTCCAGCAGGTCCAGCCTTTTAAATGATGGTGACTGAGAAAGTGGAACGCAAGTCAGAGAGGTCTGCTCTGACCATCCTACCCATGTTTTCTGTTCTTCAATTAAACCATTGCTTTTAGCTATTCGTTTTTATCAGTATTATCTAAAACTAGGACAGAGTAAATGAAAATTTATAATTTATAAACAATCTGGGGGGAAAAAAATCACTGAATTATTTATGGCACTTTTGAAATATGCGTTTGTTACTTGTACAAAAATTAGTTGTTAGGTCTTAATCACAGCAGTGCCACAAATATGTTGGAAATTAGGACTTACAAACCTGCTTGTTTGGAAAGAAAAAAAGTCCTGTAATTCTACCTACAATTGAAAAACCCAAACCAAACTGATTCTGAATGGTCTAGTCAAACAAGTGCCAATTATTGAATAATTCTCTGACCTAAACAGAAAGTTATTGTATATGGAAAGATTTTTTTTTTTTTCCCAGAGAGTGCTTTATACCAGATGCCCTTTTAAATTGTTTTGAATTCTCTGTAGGCAGTAGATAACTAAACCTACAGAATGTAGTAATGGCAAAAAGGAAGCAATCAAGTTGGCCACTTCTAGTTAAGAGTCATGGAAAAGGCATCTGTTCTATATGAATTGCAGACTATAGGAACTTTGACAGGTCATAGACCAGACTTAATTTATTAAACTAAGTTTCTAATATAAACAGTAATTCGTTTCAGGCACTGACACTGAAGGTCTGGATTATGTGAATAAAATATAGAGACCTCCACTTGCCTCCTGAAAAAAAGGTAGTTCTGCTGCATAGGAAGAAAATAACTGAGTGTGCCTTAGCAGCAGGCATCAGCACCGAGGCCATGCCCTACGTGCACCATGGCACAGGGTGCAACTCTCCCTGCAACCCTGGCCCAGCACAGGCAGTGCAGGCAGCATGTCCAGCTGGCATTCCTGCCTGCCTCCTGTCACCTGGGCACAGAGCATCCTTGAGACCGAGGATGGCAGTTGTCAGATGTCTTAGCAAAACTGCGGTTTGAAGTCTTCTCTCAGAGAGAAGTTCATCAGCAAACAAAACAATGACTAATAGGATGAATGTTGGGGAAAAAAGATTGAAGTAGGAATGCCTCGATGCTGCGTGCCTGCTGCTTGTCCAGAAAGGCTGTTACCCCAGACTGTGCCAGGGCATGGGCTGGTTGGGCACCCACACACACCCAGCCAACCTACCCAGGCAGGAGAGGGGACGTGATGATGACTCGTGTCTACAATGTACATGCACATTGCATTCCAAAATAACTTCTCGATGGCACCTCTGCTGATGCAGGACAACAAATACTGCTACCAAGTACCCGAGTCAAATTAAATACTTAAACTATGACTTATGAGAGACCCTCACTTTGTTTGCCCTGTCTTCATCCAGGTCTAAGGGTAGCATGGACCAGGGGGTCTCAGGCCATGATGTCAGCAAATGTTTATCTTCAAACACTTCAGTAATTCAGGTGAATGCAGGAGGACAATTTCACTGCTTAAAATTAGGCAGATACCGAAACAATTTCCTGAATTAAGTTTACATTCATCTCAAATTTCAAGCACTGGCTTTGCTGTAGCTTTGACCAAAAGTTTGGTCATAACTCAGAAATCACACACAACTATTTCCTTATGTCATCAGCCCTCAGCAAAGATTGAGTATGGAAAACCTCAGTTAGGGTTTTTCTGCTGCCAAAAGGGTTATGGATACAAGTAACGAGATGAAAGTGTTTGCAGTGGTGCTGACCAGTCCACTGCTGTTAGTGAGAATAACAGACCAAAGTTTCTGATAGCCAGAGTGTGAAAGCAGCTGCCCAGCCTCCTCTTCAAAAGCCAAAAGCAAGCTCCCTGTTGCCCCACACTCCAGCAGGAAGCGAGAGGGGTGGCTTTTGTTTGGCACTTTGCTCAGGCTGAACCCGCTGTGTTGCCAACCCCAGCTAATTGTTTGATTCCCCATCTCATTTGCCTGAGAACGACTGAGAATGTGAGACAGCGTAGGGTCTATAAAATCATTAATTGAATTACTAGTGTGGAATAAGTAGTGCATCAATTTGAATTCACTATCATCCCCCTCCTCTCCTCCCCCGTGTTTTAGAGACCAATCCTACTGTTGATATGTGCACAGCTTCAGAAGGAGGCTCAATAAATAGATGTGCTATTCTAGCTAAACAAATTTATTTTTCCAGCTGTTCTACTGAATTAGTAAATTGTAATGTTGACTTCAGACTATCTTCCCCATAAAATATATACTGGCCTGTATATTTTACTGACACTTCTTTTGTGACACCTCATTAAGGGCTGATCCAATCTGTATCCCATTGCTTTGGAATTATGCTTTGACCCAAATGAGCTTTGGACCAGAATGCAATACTGATTCAGTACCTATATTATATTTTATTGTTGAATCATTAGCAAGATTTTTGTGTGCTCTCTCCCCTTACGTGGTTTTCTAAGAGATTTTAGGACAATAATTGCAGGTACAAGTGGGCTTGGAGTTTTGTGCCAAATGTGCTGCCTGAGCACATGTGGTTTCCCTGGCACATATTGAAGGACTGCTTGTCTGGGAAGCAATCAGGAATTTTTGTCCAGCCTTGATATGGACAATTCTGTTTAGCCTTCCTCTGTGTGCAAATGGACTCAAAAGCTTTTATAACATTTGGTTTGCTATAGTTTGGCATCTTCCATTTCATTTACACTAAGGCACAGTAAGCAACAGTGTCACCAGGTCCCAACAGCAGCAGAGTAGCATTTTGATTCCAATGTAAATGTAAATGAATTCTGGGCTGCAGCTGAAATCTACCATTTTTCAAGCCAACACACATTTCAGCTGGCAACAACCAGGTGAAGCTGAGCCTGATGGCCTTTGCCCCACAGCCCCATGCAGGGCAGCACACAGTCAGGCACTACCGTTTTGGGGCTCCCAGGTGGCTTTGTGGAACAATTCCAGCAGGGACAAGCCCACAGATACCCTGACTCCAGTGTCTACCAATGTTGAGCAGAGCCTGGCAGGTTTGCCATCACAGGTGCAGGACAGACACGTTACAGAGATCTATTGGCTTTGGCAAACCATGAGCTTCCTAGGAAAAGTGGGTTTGTGGGGTGCTGCTGGGCAGCTCTATTCCAGACAGCAGGAACCAGGATTACTTTTTCACAGAATCACAGAATAAGCTGAGTTAGAAGCACAGAATAAGCTGAGTTAGCAGCAACCCTCAAGGATCATCACTCCAACTCCTGGCCCTGCACAGCACCATCCCCAAAAGTTACACCATGTGCCTGAGAGCTTTGTCCGAACTCTTCCTGAGCTCTGCCAGGTTTGGGGCTGTGACCACTTCCCTGGGGAACCTGTTCCAGCCTGTTCCAGCCTGTTCCTGCCCAGCCACCCTCTGAGTGAAGAACCTTTTTCTAATATCCAACCTAAACCTCCCCTGACAGAACTTCAGGACATTCCCTTGTGTCCTGTCACTGGTCACCAGAGAGAAGACATCAGTGTCTGCTCCTAGAATGAAGCTGCTGCCATATATGATGCTTGAGAGAAGCAAATGAAGACAAAAATGTATTGATACTGCTCCTCCCAGCCTAAAAGGAAAAAAAAATCATGTTTGTTATATGTCAGCAAATACAGGCATTTGTTCCCATCTCTGCTTTTTACTTCTTTGAAAGGTTTGGGCTCTCCCAGCACCACCAAGATAGCCTTTGATTACAGGGAAATCAGCCAAGCTCCAAACCAGCTCCAAACTTAAAAACAAACAAATAAAGAACCAATAACATGCTCTTAATGTCCTGATGCGAGAGGGATCTAATACCATTTCCACATCCATTAGGCAAAGGATTTTGCATGTTCCCTCACAAAGAGTGAGCATTCTCAGCGACTTTCCCTTAAATTAAGATGACAGGTTACTGCTCCAGTGTCGTTAATCTTTTTCTAAAAGCTTAATGTTACTACTTAGTAGTTTACTAATAAATCTGAGAAAATATGTAATGTCATTTTGGTTTAGATATAGATGGATGACTTTTTAGTATTTGTGAAGTTGTAAAACAGGTACTGCCACGGCCCTTGGTGGAGGAAACAGTACTTGCTGTGGTGGCTGTATTCCTTTCTGCCCTGGGGCCACAGTGCATTACACCATTCACATGTTCAAAACTAATTTAATACTCTGTCATATGAATGCCACCAGTAACTGGCTTTCAGCTGTCTTTCATACAAATTGTATTTAGGATAGTTGTTAGTTTTCATATACTTGCCATTCCTTGATCCTAATTTTCATTATTTTAATCTTTCTGTCACCTGAAAATATTCTGATCGTAATCTTAAGGATTTTACCTTTTTAAGCGTACATCAATACTACTGTGACACTGCACTTGATTTTGCTGCTGAATTCTCTCTACTTTGTGGATTTACTGTTTTTGATGCCATACAGGTGTATTCAAATCAGTAGCCAGGATGTGACCTTGTCCCTACAGCGGGACAGGCAGCAGCTGGTGCATCTGCTGTGCATTCCCCATGCCCCGGTGAGGGGCTCCCTGAGACTCCAGTAGCACTAATCCTCCCTTTTCTGACAGGTTTTTCTTTGTTACTTGGACAAGGCACCCCTAAGAACCAGGAGTCACCAGTACCCCTCAGCACTGGAGGCCACATGCACAACATCCCATCACAGAGCAAGGAGAGAGGGCGAGGCCTGCCTGCTGCATTCTGCCATGATGGGTGTCCTTGGCCACCAGGGCTGGGGGTAAGATCCTGAGGGAAACTCACATGGTCCTAGTTTTGAAGCCAGATGACATTTTTGAAAACCTGGGCTCTCTGAGGTTGGCTTTGGCCATGAGTCCTCCCATCACACTGGGTAAACCAGGAGTAACCCAGAGCGTAGGGTAAGTGTAAAATCAGTATAAGCAAGAGACAAAACACCTGTGATACACCTGAACCAATCCCATAAGGAAACAGACTTGGCCCATGGCACACACCTTTCTGAAGGCATTTTTTGCCCAGTGACTGTTTGCTGTCACTACAGACAGCAACAGTGTCTTTTAGCTTTCTGCACAGGTGACACAACCCTGCAGAAACAGTGACACTCTGGAGAGAGGAGGCAGCCCCTAAGAGGGAAGGAGCAGAGGAGAAAACCTCCATTTCCATTCTGGTCAGCTCCTGCTGTTGCACAGGTACTGACAGCAGCTGCCCTTTGGAGGGGCTGCAGCTGTGCAGGGAATAGAGGGAGCAGAAACACAGACAATGGGGCCCTGCCTGGCTCCCCTGGCGTGGGGACAAGCCCTGAACAGGGGGACAGGAGACTGTGTCTACCCTGCCCAAGGCCATGTATGGGCTGGCCCCATGCTGGGACATCCAGGTGCTAGCTGTCCAGGGAGCCAGGTCCTGCTTCCCCTTTATAGGGATTTTTTACAAGAAAAGACCCGGCAGCCCATTTTGTGCTTTCTAACACCGGATCCTATCTGTATTCTTAGGTGCTCCTAAGGCCTCCTAATTATTGCTTCCTGGTCAGTTTTACTTCTCCTTATTAACTTAATAGTTTCTCTTATAAAGCAAAAGCAATTGCAAGCACCCAGAAGCCACCACCAAAACTTCTCATTTAAACCAGAACTCACGATTTTATGCCACTGAACTATGCATTTTTTGCTGCACAATAGATGGCAGTAGAGAAAAAAGGCTGAGACTAGACAATTTATAATTTGGAATATGCAGATGATTTTTTTCCCCGTCAAATCACCGTACAGTATTTGTTGCTTTCTTCTCAACAGAGAGCTTTCCTAGAAAAGGCAGTCTGGGGCGGATGAGGCTAGATGAAATAAAAGATTCATGCATGAATAATTAACATATTGGAGGCCTCACTTGAACTTGTTGGCTTACCCAGATGAATGAGTTAACATGTTGGAGATTATTATAAAGAGGGACTATTCTGCTCCAGTAGATCAAATCAGCTGAAAATGATGAAGTATCGACGCACATATAAATATATGCTTGGTACTTAAAAATAATCCTTCCAATAAGTATAGTCATATTGGAGTTCTGCTACGCTGACAGTCGCAGAGACAAGATAAAAAGATTTGGCATGAGTCATTCAGTTTGACTTTTGCACTGAAATGAGATGCAAGCCTGGGAAGTCGCTCTATGTAGGGCAGCCGCCGCGCAGGCGGGCAGCTCCCACCTCCCCGGTTTCGCGGCGCGGGGGAAGAGTGGCGGCAAGCGGAGCAAGAGCACCTCCAACTTCAACACAAAGGCTGCTGGATGAACGCACGGGGCTCGCCTGCTGCTCCCTTCATGTGCAGGGCTACTCAGGTGCTGAGGTGGATGCTCAGCGGGGCATGGCCAGCAGCCACAGGGTGCACACAGGCACTGCAGAGAGCGACGCAGTCTGACAGCGGCCCCGCACCGAGCAGAAAGTGCCCTTAACTCTAAATAACCATGGCTCGCCAGTCTTTTTCATTTAGCCACTGCTTTCCATTACTGCCTACTTCTTTGAAGACTAATTGCTGCAGAAAAGAGTCTTCCTTGTAAATTGACATCAAATTCATGCTAACCATGGGAGGGAGAGAAGATTTAATTACAAACGTTAATTCTTACCTCAGATTTACTAATTTTTCATTGTGTCTAATCATAGTGAAAATCAAACTGGGAAAAATGTAGGGGATTAAATTCACCGCAAAGAAATTGTTACATTTCCTATCCAAAAGTATGCCAAAGCTCTTCTTCCTCTCCATACCTCTCTATATCTCAGAGCACTAATAGTAAAATAAGGTTGGGAAATAAAACGGTATCATCACTTTTCCACGCCTCTGTTAAATAAAACCTTTCTAATGCAGGCACACAGAGCTGTGGTGAGGCAGGGAGCTTGTGCCATGCATGTTGCATGTGGGGTGCCTGGACTGCAAAGGGATGGCAGCCATGGACTTGTGCTGAGCAAGTAGGGAGACTTTGCAAGGCGAGTTAAGAGCGCAGCACACCCTGTCCTGGTTGGGGCTCTCATTGCATCAGCTGTTAGAAATTATTTCAGAATCAAAAGATTTTTCTTTCAGCCAAAGCTCCTCTAACACCATTGCAGCCACCTCTCCACCACATGGAAGGTCACAGTGGCTATAACAGTCGTGCTGAGCAGGGGCAGCACAAGGTCACTCTGGCACTTGGCACCGGGCAGATGATGGGTCCTTCCCATATGGGTTTTTTGTTTTTCAGAGTTAAAGGTGTACCATTCCATGACACTATCCAGGACTGCTGGAAAAATAAAAATAGATTGGAATTATTTTGGATATGTTTCTGTATATTATCTCTCAGCTGCACAGTGCTGTCAAGCAAAATGTCTTCTTTCTTCAATCAATGCACAAACATAAACCAGATATAACAGGGCATGGAACTCATGTGTGTGCAAAAACTCCTGATTTCTATGCACAACTCAGTTCTTCTAACAAACCTAAAGCTACCACTAGCAGCAGCTCTGGGCAAAGCAGAGCTTTTCTTCCAGCTCTGACAATGAACCAGGGCTTACCAGATGCCTGTGGCCAGGCTTGGGCTGCCAAGGGCTGGCAGACCCACAGTGAGAATTGAACGGCACTTCCCATACGTGGGTCCCCCGGCTGCTCACACGCTCATAAGCTGATGTTCTTATTTATATGCACCTTCAATAAATTGATGCTTCCCAAACTCTGGGCAGCAGCAGCAGCACAGGGATGTGCTGTATTCCTCTGGGGATGTATGTAGCTATCCCTGAGCTGCTCCTCAGGGCAGCATGGGAGGGGGGTGATCCTCCCAAACAGCCAAGCCCTGTGCTTCAGAGCATGCTTGCTGATGAAACCATCCTGCTCTGCAGACGGTCCAGGGATCTGGTAAGAAAACCTTCACCTGCTAGCAATATTTTTCCACTTAGATCTGTTCCTAAAGCTTATTGCCACATCAAATCCCATTATAGAAAATCAGGAAATGTTAAAATTAAGAACTAATGTTCACATGAAAGAATTTTTTTTACTATTTCCTTCAGCAAACCAATGAATGTTTAACAGTTGAAATTGCTTTGAAACAGCAATAAATTATTTCATGCATACATGCCAAATATTAAAACCAGAAGTTTTCTTAATATGAAGTCACTGGTACCAAGATTCATGTTTGTCTTTGTTAATTATCTACTTGTTTATTAGCTTAGTTTCACTGAGGAGCTGCTGATACCCCCAAGTTAAGGATTTTGGAGCTGTTCACAGGATGTAATAATACAATTTTATTGGGTGCTTGTTCAGAAAGCGTTTTTAGTTGTTTGCACTTAGGCCATAAAACAGCCATTTTGCTGCCTGAAGCCCCCTGCATGGGCTTCTGCTGGCCTGTGTCTCCCCAGGGCAGCCATGGTGTCTCAGAGCTGCAGCCATGGAAGCTGAGGGAAGCTGGGATGCTGCCCTGGCACTGCAGCTCTAGCAGATCTCTCCCTTGAGCTAAAACCAGCCTCAGCCAGGACAAGCCTGCCCCAGGTTCATGCTCCCTGCAACCCAGGAGGGGCTGCTTCAAGTCAGGTTCTGAGCAGGCCAAACCAAAGAGACACAAACTTTGCTGTTGATTTAATATTTAAAATTTGGGAAGATTTTTGATTATTCTTTTTTAATCAGCAGATTGTGCATTCTCTACACAGCAGACTGCTTCAGACTGCAAGGATTTCCTTCGGGAGGGAAAATCAGTGGCGCAGACTCTGGAGGTATGTTATTATCAGCTAAAGTGTTTTTATAACTATCAGTAAGGAGTTATTCCCTCAAGTATCATCTCCCACAGCTGGGGATAGAGTCAAGTTTAAAAAAAAGTTTACAGTTGTACTGACTGCAAGGAAGGTCTTCAGGTGCGTTTAGAGTGAGAAAACAAATGCCTCCAAATCTCACCAGTCAGCAAGAACTCGTGGTGTTCAACCCAGTGCAATCACTCTGGAGTGCTTGATGTGCTCAGTACCTGCTGCACCAAACCCCACCGTGTCTCCCCAGCCATGGATGTGCCTGCAGCACCCCTGCCTCCATCAGTCCTGCCCATGCTGCCCGCTGGGAGTGCCCTGCACGGCACCGGCAGGGCTGGGAGCAAGGAGCTGCAGGGCAGAGCCCCCCTGGCCCCTATCAAATGTGGGGTGCCTCCATCTGGGGGGCCTGTCCCTCTGCCACCTGGCAGCCCCCGCAAGAACAGGGTACCCATGGCAGAGCAGCAAAGGCTGAAGCAGCATTTCCACAACAAACCCCTGCCTGGGGCAAAGTTCAAACATGACCATTAAGCTTTGCTCTGAACCTTACATGTGGCTTTCAACTCGGCCTTTTTTGGAGCAAAAGCTCATTTACTTCAAACTGAAGCTGTCAAAGAAGAATATAATAGCCCTTCCTAAAGGAATGGGACAGGTCTCAGCTGTGGTTTGACTCATCCTTAGTCCACAGAGGACAGCATCGACATTGCAGGAGCACACCATCCCAATTTCCAAGGGATGCTGAGAGGCCTCTGGAGACACATCCAACTGCACCTTGCTGAGATGCAGTGCCCCAAGGCACTGATGTAAGGAAGACACCAGGAGAGAGGCTGGGAAATGTATCCTGCCTGCAGGCAGGCACCTCTGACCTCCTGAACAAAAATGTATTTTCTACTGACTGTGAATATATTACACAGAACTTAGGGCAAAAGAATTATTTTATGTTGTCCTCTCTCAAATGCAGCAGATTACACTTCTATAAATGTTTGTAATAATTTTTCAATGCATCCTCAGAAAATATCAACTTTCTTTTTCAAAGTATGCGATATTTTGCACAATTTTTAAAAAATCCTATAAATAATAACAAACACATTAAACACATTTGACCTGCTCTGGTGCTTCTCAGAGGCAGCACAGGTCCTGCCCTGCAGCCCCTTGTGGGGTGCACACTCCTTCAGCCTGTGACAGTAACCAGCTGCAGGTTACCAGCAGACTTAGAGATGTGCTTTTCCAGAAAGATAATAATTTTTTTGGACATGTGTGGCAGATGGGAGTGTTAACTCATAGTACTAGGAGTTAACCTGATGGTATTATAATGTGATAGCTCCACAGCTAATGCCCATCAGCACTGTGGGCCATTTACTTTATCATAAAATAAAATTAATTGAGTGAAAATAAATTGCTGAGAGATACAGAAGAATTCGAGACCATATACATGAAATACATGATAGCTCGAGTCTGCTGTGACACTTATCTTCATTAGGGAGGAAACAATTATTATTAATTCTCTCTTTAAAAATAAATATCCTGAAACTCACCACAAGATTTACTGCACAGACTGCAGATGCTGATATGGCTACACAAGTGCTAAAATTCCTTTTCCTTTGAAGAAGGACTTTCAGACTCAGCAAAACATTACAACAAGGTGGCTGCTGGTGGCCACATCCTGCTGAAGCCTGCCCAGAGCCCTCGGGGTGTGGAGAAGGGGATGTGGGGGGCCCTGGTGCTGCTGTGGGAGCTGCACAGCATATCCCCCTGATCAGGTGAGCAGCAGGCTGCTGGGCTGCAGGCACTTGAGTTGGCTAATGGGCTGCAATATTTCTAATGGACAATGTTTATTTGAGTGCACGCCTGCATTTGGCAAGTACAGCGAAATAATGACATTGAGGCTTATTGATAATAGTTATAATTCCATGTAATGACCAACTGAGCAAAATGATGCAGGCATCTCTTCTTCATCCATTATATTCCTGCCCACAAAGATTTCTCAGTTAAGGGCTGTTTATTTCTGCAGCAAGACATAGACCAGATATGCAGAGTATAAACCTTCCTATTAGGACTCACTTGTGCGGTTTTTTTCCTTCCAAGTAATTTAATGGCACACAATTTTGGGGATCAGCTTTCTGGGTGTGTGTGAGCTAGGAGTCAGAAATGCAGCCATGATCATTGTGCCAAGTGAGACATAACCAGCCTGTCTGGTTCTGGCTGCAGACACCCCCTACACTCCCACTCAAGAGAAGCTTTTATTTATCTTCTTAGAAGTCAGTCATAAATTTCCACAAGAGGATTTCTACATGTGTTAGCAATGGCACTTTACAGGTCACTATTAGTTAGTTTACCTAAATAAAAATAGGGAAAAATGTCTTTTCTTTTCCTTTCTTTATGACATCAGTGTAGTGGCAGTCCCCCAAGCTGTCCAGTGTCAGCTCCATGCTGAGGAGCAGCTTGTGGGTAGCCCTTCCTAGTGCCAGCAGATGGAGGCATCAATGGACATGCCAAGAATGCTGCTTCTGACACAGCCACCCCAGGTCCCTGTCAGGTCCTGCCCTGGACCCATTCTACTGCTCCAGCGAGGCTGAGGAAAGCCCACAGGGCTGCTTCAGCAATCCCAGACACCCCCCAGTTCTGGCTTTTACAGAACTGCAATAAAATTCACATCTACTCACAGCAAACCTCACTGGCAGCTTCTGCATCTAATGAGCAATTGCCCACAGGTGCAGGTGTGAGCCTTCACTTGCAAAACCACCCTGCTGAGTCCCCCCAACGCCACCTCCCCTGTTTAACTGGCACCAGACACGGATTTGTCACCTCCAGGTGACACATCTCCAGCCTGGCCACTGAGAGGCTAGGCAGTAATAAACCTCCTGAAGTGCTGGGTGAGCAGGAGAGACCCTCTAAACTCACAGGCATTTTACTTTGTTACTGAAGACTTCATGTGCCTTTTACATGATGAGTTTTGTTCCCGGGTCTCAGACCTCTGTACTGCTCAAGGTTAATTGGATAAACTTAATAGAAATAGCCATATCTGAAAGAGTTCCATGCATCTGCCTCCCTTTTTATAGGAAGGGGTAACCCTCAAGCACTTGACCAGTGTGCAATGACTCCAGGTAGCGAGACCCTGAAATCAGATTATATCCCCCTGCAATTCCATTAGCTCTGCCCAGTGATGGGTGCAGGTAGTGGTTACTGGGCTGCAGCACAAGGTGAATGCTTGGTCGCAACACAGTCTTTGGGCACTGCTCTGAACATGCAGGAAGACAGATAAGATGCAAGGGATGTGGTTTAATCGGACCACAACTTTATTAAGTTAACTCATCTGGGATCTATCCAGCACAATTCTTTCTATAATCACTCCCACATGGTGGAGAGTTGCCATTAGCCCTCCTGCTCCCCACAGCTGGTAACCAGTCCTGTGCCGGACTCTGCCACCCAGGGCATGGAGAAGAGTTAGGTCTTCCTTTGACAAGGCACCATTGCTGCCATGGATGCCATACCCAGTCCCAGCTCAGCCTGGCAGTGAAGCATCCCACTCTGCTCCCACAAGGACAGCCTGTGGCACAGCTCCTGTCCTGCCACCAGCCCCATGGCCACAACAGCCCAAAGATGCTCCTGGCACAGAGCAGCAGTGTGCAGGGATAAATGATCTCTAAGATGCATAGATGAATTAGCTGAATCATGTCCTGGATTTTTTTTTTTTTTAAATTGTCTCTTTAACCCTGTAGGAAGAGTGCAACAGCCAGTCTATTTTAGCAAGGGAGATCTGTTTCCAAGGGAGAAAAGAGCTAGGCTTTTTCCAGCTATTGTCCGTAGCATTGTGTAGCAGTCAGTGCTGGCTTTTTTTTCTCTCCTGATGAAATGCAGACTACCTTCCTGCATTAGAAGATTTTGGTGACTTTAATTACCCAGTTGTGTGTGTTTGGGGCAAAGAGAGAGAGAGAATCCTGAATGCAGAACAGATATTACTCTGCACTGTCAAGTCCAGCACTGGTCACCAAAGAGCAGTGGGGGCTCTTCCCCTGTTCACAAGTGCACACTCACACCTTTCCACCACCGTGTCCCAGCCCAGCCATGTCACTCATGCTTTGATGCAGAAATACTGGCTGTGTGTAGGTCACCAGCAGCCAGTTTTTAATCTCTCTTGGGGCTGAGCTTTCCATTTTCCTGCCCAAAATCCAGCACAAAAAATATCCTCTGAGGGCTGTCTCCACATATCACTCAATCCCTGTCTAGGGCGGCACAACACGGCTGGCAGGCAACAGAACCTGCCTTGAGGTTGCTCACTGGTGTGCTGCTGTGTTTCCACAGTGCAACTTGAACTAATTTAATGTTTGTTGAGTCATGGATGCTCCTTTTTTTCGAGAAACCATCAGGGGTCAGAGGCAAAGGGCATCATCTGTTGCATGACTTTGTTGTTGTATGCTGGTTGCACTGGAAGCAGCAGCAGCAGCAGCATCGTGCCCAGGATCCACCGCAGCGCCACATGTGAGGCTGCGCTGCTACACAACAGGGGCTGCTCCTCCTGCCACACCACACTTGGGCTTTGCTTTTCTGCTACACAGCATTATGACTTGCTTTTATCTTCCTGATTATTATAAGCCTTTATTTGGCTGCTGCAAACCAAGGTCTTAATCAAGTTCAAGGCTAAATTATGCTGGAAATCCTCTGAGGGAGCAGAGGTGATGCCAAACTGTGGGCTCCTAGGCAGGGCCAAGTCTGACTCAGCAGCTGTGTGGCATTGTTTATTTTAAGCTAACTATGTACGTGTACATATAGAGGCAGAGCATATGCATGACAGACCTGTGAGAGTCAGTGGCCTGCCCTGTACTGAGCAGTGATGCAAGATGTGCCTGTGCTTTTGGCATTTCAGTGTTTCAACGGAGTGGAAACCTATTTTTTCTAACATACCAAAATCTTGGTTTGCCCTCTCTCCATCCCATCCTGGGTTGTTGATTCTAGGTCCCTGACAAAGCAGTGGCAGTCATGAGCATCCAAGAAAGGCTGACCCCAAAGCCACCTTTGGGAAAGCATCTGCTAGTGCACCCCATCAGACTTTGTGCTTTGAAGGACACTGAAGAGACTTGTGTTTGGCAGTGAGCCCCACAGTGACATGCTGTGCTCTTACTCCCCAAACCCTGTGCAGAGTTGGTTTCTCCCAGCTGTTTGTGCTTTCCTAGGCTTCTTCTCCCGCTGCTGCTAAACCAAGGTATCCAGCTCTGGAGCTGTTACCTGTGTTTGCTCCATACAGCAACACACCCGTCACATTTCTTAGGTGATACAAGGCTCTATCCAACAGAAAAATTGCATCAGGCTCTTTTTGCCAACGAGCAAGAGTAACCTCTGGAGAGCCCAGAAACCCTCAAATCTCTGACATACCCAGAACTCCACCTGCCAAGGGGTCAGAGGAGACCATGCCGGTGTTTAACTGTCTATGCTTTCCCACCAAGGACAATCCCACTAAAGTGGGATCTTGGCACACCCCGGGCAGTTACACTCCAGCTATCATCAAGCCCCATATTGTAGGTTAATCCCTGAACTCTTAGAGCAGATCTAACAAGTTTTTGTTCTTCAGTGGAAAGCAAGTGAGGTGGAGGAGAGCAGGGAGGCAAGGGGTTGTGCTCCCTGCCTGCACTAATACTTGAGGTGCTCAAGGAACAGCGCTGTTCCTTGACTTTGAGTATGTTTCCACCTAAATCTTTCTGTGGGTTTATTTCTTCTCTGCTGTCCTACTGCTAAGTCCTTTTTGTTCTCCCAGATGAACTTCCCTGAGCTTTTGCCTTCTATCCTCTTTGGATTCACTGCCCTGTAGAAGTCAAAAGAGCTGATATCCCAAGGATATGAGCTTACTTTGTATCTACTGCTGTCTCTAAAGAAAACACCACATGTGGTATCCACAAAAGCACGCCGTCTGCTTTAATAAATCAGTCCATTCCACATACAGTTAATACTCCCTTGTATTTATATTGCTTGTATATTTTCCTTCTGTGTCCCTCACATACAAGCCTTTCCCTCTTGCTGTAATAGAACATTTGCCAAGAAGAAAATTAACCTTTCTCACTGAGCAGTTGAAGTTGTACAGCTCTTCCAGACCACACATTCAGCTCAATCTCTATATGGGTCATTCATTTAGGAGCTGGACTTAATGATCCACATGGGTCCCTTCCAATCAGAATATTCTGTAACTGGCATTGAAAGAAGACAGACACATTGTGTCTGCTGGGGTAGACACAATGACACACTTCAACTACAAGGACACGTGGAAGATCAAGCTCTCAACACGTCTGTTTATGACTATTTTCTTTATAATACACAAATCCATGAGGCAGGTTTCAACTTGAGATGCATGGCTTCCAAAATACAGGGAAAGATGGACAAACACTGTATTGGCTTTGGTCAGCATTGCTATACACACACCCCAGAGCCAAGGCACACCACATTTCCTTGTCCCTCCTTCCACTTTCCTCTTGCAGCTACTGATGGCATATCAGCATCTTGTCATTATGTAGGGATTTAATCTCAGCTGGCTATTTTATAACCCTTGCTTTGTCCCATCTCTAAAATTAACATCTAGCATTAACATTTTTGAACGTGACTTTAAAGCTATCAAGCAAATACAAGCAGAGATGAACCTATGTAAAATAGGTTTCCTTGGCATTATGACAAGCCTTCTGAAATGGCAGGCATGAAGGCTGTCTCTCTTCATGGGGTACAGTGCATGCTTTGGAACTGTTTGATAGTTTTAAAATATTTCTGATGCAATGGGTCATAATGCTTTCCAGATGAGTACATGGAGTGCAAAAGGTAATGGCACAGACACTTCACTGTTCTAGCTCTCGTTCCCTTTCTGGCAATATAAGAAGAATCAATCTCATCTCTTGTTTGCTGGTAAACATGAGTTACTCACTTCCCCCTCCCTTTCACTAAACTGAAAATATTAAATGTACCACAAACAAAACTTATGAACTTTTTTATGTGATTAAAATGGTCATAACTATCTGATCTTTCTTGCTGATTGGATCTGCCACTTCCATTTACTAGGAAAATAAATAACACATGTTTGCTGCCTTTCTAAAAGATTCTATTTATTCTGTGGTCATTTCCCACTTATGATATTTCCAGCTTAATTTCATAAAACAGCTTTTACATGGCTAAAAAAAAGGCTCTTATTGTACATTGTCTTCAAAATATTTTGCCTTTAAGCTGTGGGCTTTTATTTGTAGGAACAACCAACCACCCTGTTTGTGAGGCCTGTATTCCTCCAAATTAAAAAGAGAAACAGCTGTATGTCTTATAAATGTCTGCAGAGCTCCAGTGAGATACTGCTGAATTGTTTGCTCCCCTGTCTTCCCACAGGACATGCCTCCTAAATCCACTGCATGGGAGAAAAGCCTAGGTAAAAGCCAAACAAATGTTCTCCTCTGGGCACATGCTTGTAGGCACAAGTCATCCATCTATCTCCAGCAGAGAGTTTACAGCTACTTTTTGGGATTCACAGATATAAATATGAACACAAATAGTTTGATAAAAAGTGATGGACCAACACACAAGTTGATTCCATTTTCTGAGCAAAGGCTGCCACACCGAATCTGTCAGACATCAACACAATGCTAATTACAGCCATCTCTTGGCATTTTATTGAAAGGCATTTTTCTTCAAGCTCCAGCCTGCTGAATTCAGGGGATCCCTGATCTCCATCTCTCATTCATTGACCTCTCCAGTTATACAGGTGGCGTAAAGGTTTTAAACTACTTGCTTCAGAGCTAAAAGGAGAAAATTTGAGAACAGGAGCGACTCAAAACATGAGACTCCAGACAAAAAATAAAAGACAAATTAAGAAAGATTCATGGCTGGTTTTGTTGACAGCAACAACAAATACTTCTGAGCTGATTTTTAGCCTACCTCATGAGTCAGGTGGGTCATCATTTGCTATCTGCTAACAAACACCCACAGTGTGCTCAGGCTTCTCTGAGTCCCACAGAGCACTCCTGGAGGCCGAGGGCTGGTCCAAGCTCCTGGTGCGGGATGTGAGCCGCATCCCAGCACATCAGCTCTCACACATGCCTACCTTGTGCAGAGTTGCCAGTTTTACAAGATGGGCTGTGTTGTGTTCACACATAACGATGAGCAGATTTGAGCCCTAAATCTGGAGAGCTCAACAGCTGCCCCCAAGTCAAACAGGAACAGAGACAATGCATAACTGAAATGGCAAGTCATGGGATAATTAAATTATTTGTGACAGTAAACCAAAATAGAAAGAAACAAAAAAACCCTAAAACAAACAAACAAACCAGACAGAGCCATATGCTCCCATGCGCTGCACACCGCAAAGAGAGTTATTGCAACACAACACAGGGACCCCACAGCCCCGGCCGACGGCTGTGCCAAGACACAGCCTCCACAGAGCTCCAGTCACTTCCCCCTCCACAGCCTGGGCACACGCAGGCTGGAGCCACTGGTGGGCTCCTCCATCCCACACACGTGCAGAGATGTGTGAAGGCTTGGGGCTGCAGCCTTGCTGGGGAGGATGCTGGTGCTTGCCTCCTTCAACCGACTCGGAAGATGAAAGGCAACAAAAAGGCTCTTATCTGACAGCAGCATAGGGGCCCCAGGGTGATACAGGTGAATTTCTTCTTAATTCATTCCATTCCCACCTGCTGGTTGTGCTGGGATGGCTCGACACCAGTGCTGTGCCATTAATTTACTCCCCTGGCCCAGAAGAGTGCTGCACCAAGCCGAGGTGTGGAGCACAGGGCTCTGCTCTCAGGAGATTGCCATCTCCCCTCTGGTTACCAGCTGTACAGCCATGTCAGTGGGCAGCTGCTGTGTGACTGCCCTGCCAGCAGCACCACACACCCCAGCTCTGTCCCACTCCAGAGAGGGCTGAGGCCTCTGCAGTGTGCTTGCTCCTGAACGATAGGCACCGTTTGGCATCGAGTGATTAATGCCAGCAGATGGTAAAAGCCCAAAAAGCCAGGAAAAAAGTTCCTAGGATCTGTTCAGTGAAGTAGATTAAAGAGAGCTAAACTGACAAACAAACTCCAAAAAAATCAAGTTTCTGCAGATTATCCAAAACCCATCCATAGTTTCTGTGGACAGATCCTTGAGAAGTTTTCAGCAGGCAGCAATCAGCCCCCATTCACAGGCAGGAAGGGACCAGCAGCTGCTTTCGTGTCAGTCCCACTGTGGCCACCTACGACTCGGTATAAGCCTTTAAACAAGCCCTCAGGGAAGGCACGCAAAGGCTGTGAAGGGGGTTTTGGGGGGTAAAGGGCAGGCTGAGGAATGCAAAGGTACATGGGGCGAGGGGCTCTGGTGACCACACTGCCACCAGTGGCACTCACTGCTGCCAGGTCACAGGGCCGGCTTGGCTCCTGTGTGCATCCATGTGCAGTTTCCTTTTTAAAACTGATAACTTGCAGAGCAGGAATATGGAAATATGGTAATGTTTATAGGCGACAGCAGCCTCCACCTTCGGATGTTAATTATACATTAGAACTGGACAAATTATTCATTGGGAACAGTTTGGGCTCAGGGGAAAGAAAACAGTTTTCTCCTCTAAATACTGCAACCAAAGTCTTTGTCAATGCACTTAAAATATATAGAGAGGATTTGTGTGCACACATTTTACAGCACAGCTATATTTATGACCAATGTGATCTGCCTGCTAACTCAAGTTCATGTGAGGGTCCAACTTTGCTCATATATAAACTGCTCAGAATTATTCAGGTATGTTATTCTTCCAGCATGTTACCCCTGCCATGCTGGATTCGCAGCCCTTGGCTCCAGCTTGTGTATCTGGACCTATCCCCCCTGGAAGTAAGATTGTTTGGGAGCTGGGTTCCTGTGTGTCAGGAAAGGGTTGCTGGGCTTTCCCACCCAAGACAAGCATTTGTCATAGAATGTCTTCAGACATGTACAAAAACCTCATCAAAAAGATTCTGCTAATGAGTCAGCAGAGAGTGTCCACATTTAATGTTGGCTCAGGTCTCTCAATCACTTTCAGAGGTATTTGTCCCATCTCCAGTGGCTGAACCTCAAGCTGCCCAGGAAAGTTGCAGCCACATCAGCCTTTCTGCAGCCACCTCACTCCCTGCTCTGCCCTCACAAGCACAAATCTCAGACATTGTGCTCCAATTCTTTGACTGGGTTTCCATGAGTGGTGAAATCCCATTTTAACTATGCAGCAGCCCCAGAATTACTTTAGCACATGAAAAATTACTGCTTCCACTAAACTTTGTAGATTTTAGGAAGACAAGGCCCATATATGTAAATTGCTCGATGTTTTGAGGAAAGAAGAAGGGGAAGAAAACTAACACCAAAACTTTGGGAGGGAATTTTGTCATGAATTAAAATTAAAGGAAAGAAACCCCGACACACTAAAATAGAACAGAGTAAGATATTTACAGCTTAATGCTTTTTTAAGTCAGCAGAACAAAACTCTGGTTTTCCTTATTGACTGTTAACCACAATAACATCAGGCTTGCTCAATTTCATCTTTGTTCCTTTAATATTGGGAATTTCTTTTTTATTTTATTGACGAGGAAACATCCAGTTTTCTGGCTGGAGCCTATTATGTAAAGAAAGCATAAAAGGATTCATTACTTTTTAACTACTAGCAGGGAAGCAAACAGAAGAACTGTATTCTTTTTGGTGAGTTCAGCAGCTGGTATCATTAGCGTTTCAAGCACCACATTTGTAACATCCCATCTCCCAGGCTCTTTGAAAGAACATCCGTGCAGGATCTGGTGCCCACGTCATGCGCACACGTACGTGTGGGGGCTGACGTACGCTGCCAATGATGCATTTGCCAACACACAGGGGATTGCACCGCAGCCTCCTTCCATTAACTGGCAATGCGTGTCCGAGCACAAGTGCTGGGATTCAGGCACTTCCTTGGGAATTCAGACTGGTTCTCCTTGCGCTCTCCTGGCTGCAGTGGGACATGCTTTGGTCACTGTGCCTGTGCCATGACAGCATTCCCCTGGGCCCAGCCATGACAGCCATGCCTAACTTCCCCCTTGGAAAAAGAAAACCAGAAAAAATAGCAGGGATGTCCAAGGAGCCCTTCCCTTTCTCTTCAAATAGAAATCCTACTCCTAACGCATCTCTCCACAGCATCTCTTTTTCGAGAGGCTAAATATTACAAAGGTTTGGCGTACAGCACATTTTAGGGTAGGTTTTTGGGGGGTTTTTTTGAACCCACACAGTAATTAAACCAGTGGGTTAAGCACCAGAAGAGAGAACCAGCCTCGGGGCTGAGGGCTGTGGAATACCATTCCCACCAGAGACTAAACACTGCAAACCACTCTGCTGGTAATGGATGGGCATTTTAAAGGAGGCAAATGATAAACAGCGAAGGAGGTAATTGGCGCTGTTTGTTGTGCACTGGCTGATGAAATGCCAGCGAAACTGAGTCGCTTCAAAATGACATGTTTATGTGACATCAAAGAGGCTGAGCTGACTTCACATTATATCTGTGACAAATGTATATATTGGATCGCTGTTTGCCATTTAGACCTCTTCTGATTACTTCTCATTGTAAAGAGAAACATTTGCGATTCTGCTCACTTGGTAAATCTGTAGAGTGACTTGTTAGCAACACATGCAGGGAAAGTTGTTGAAAAGCCCTTCTGGGCCTACCGTAGTAAATATGTATTCACACACCCGATAACGTGCTGCTGCTTGTTGCCTGAAAGACGGATGCAGAGAGAGAGTGCTGCACACAGCAGTGCTTCCACACATGCTCCCAACCAATATTTGCACTTCAGGCACTACACTCGAGCCACCACTGCCTCCTCAGACCTTCATGCACTTCTGCCCCTCAGACATCAGGAAAGTTTGCTTTGCTGCCTGGCTGAAATGCTAGGATTAAATTGTCCTGTGGAATGGAAAATAAACAATTGTACTGGGAAGGGTTAGAAGCGAAAAATTGCTTGCCTTCCAAACATGTGCCTTTGGGTAGAGAGGTCTAAGGAAGTATTCAGCACTGGAATATCCTGGAAGGGCTGGGATTTTTCCCATCCAGATACCACTTGCCACCAGGTGCCCTGGATACCTGTGGCTGCTGCTTGGATCCCTGGGTATCCCATGGCCTCACAGTTCAGTTGGTCACAGTTGCAGAGTGAGGTGTCCCTGTCCACAGGGGCCATGGGAAACATGGGGCAGCTGGAAGGAAGCTGGGCAACCTGGGAATCCATGCAAGCCTTTGTGGTAAAGGCAATCTTTGAGGCATTCCACCATTTCTTGTTCTTACTAACAAGCAGGTAACATGTTCAGGCTGAAAGGAGCATGCTGTCATTGAGATGCTTGAGCATGTGCTTCACCAAATAAGCTAATAGCTCCCACAGAGCAAGGGAGCAGGATGCAGGGAGGAGAAATATGTCTCCAACTGCTAATTCCTATCTACTGGGTTAATGGCTCCTGCCAGGCTCACAATCCTGGGCAGACACAGACAACTCCTCTTCATTTTTCTCTCCCTCAAAAGATACTGCCCATCAGTCCTGGATAAGGAAAGCCTTGGAAGATGCTGCCCAAAACACTCCTAGCAGTGCTGCAGGCCAGGGTACCACAGGAATGACCAGAGGAAATATCTGGGGCCAAACACAGCATCATCTGGTGATAGCAAGGGGAAGAGAGAGAGCACAAGACAGTCACCTGGATTCTTGCTGGCTCGAGAGCAGTTAGTGGCCACGGGGTGCTCCTGCCCAAGCAAGTGGAATGAAAGTAAAGGAACAGCAATTGCTTTGTGCTGGGCCCAGCTTGAGAAGCAGCCTTCCTCTGAGGACAAGCCAAAGAGAAGAGATTGGCCACAGAAAATCTGAGAACATTTCATTATTAGCTGAACATCAGCAGATATGGAGCCTTCAAATCAATTTTTAAAACAAAACCCTGAGACACGGCTAACAGCCTCACACCATGTACTGCTTCACGTGCAAACTGTGGGAAAGCAGGTTTTGAGCCCAAGAACAAAGTATCTGCTTTGGGAAAGAACAGCACACCCCTCTCTCGAGGGACTCGGAGCTGGCCACGGCTCCAGCTGTGGTCTCATGGCAGTTCCCTCACCCTCAGCACAGGGAAGGCAGCTAACAACAGCTGAATGCACCACACAGCTTCCCCCTGCCTCTGTGGGTCGACACATAAATAGAGAAAAGACTTTAAAGCTGCTTTCTATTACTTCTGTTATGTTTTAGCCTTCCTTTCCCCTCTGCCCCTGCCAGCCCCCTCCGTTTGCCCGGCAGGCAGCGAGTGGGGCTGGCTGCTGTCACCCTCCTGACCACAGCATTGCTGCTCTCACAACAGGCAGCAGCTCCGCTGTCCTCCAAGAGGGCAGGGGCTGCCAGGACAATGCTGCAGCCTCAGGGCCTGCAGCACCCTCTTCCCACTATCTGGCCAGGCTTCTATGTTTTGTTTTGATCTTGTTAGCCTTTTTTTTTTTTTTTTTTTTTTTAAGGCATGTTGATGATTATCATACTGGAGGAATGCACTAAATACAATAGCATAACTGGAGGAAGGAATTATTGCTGGGGGAATGTATAACATGTGTGTGCACAGCTCTGTAATGTTATTTCTGTCTCATTGATAAACTTGGGCAGATTTCAGAGGCAGATATATTTGTAAATATTGCAGGGAGCGGATGGTCTTTGAGCTGACATCCAGACAGAGGCTCAGGAAAGCAGCCCACACCCAAGCTTTGGTGCTCCCCACACAGGGCAGCCACAATGTCCCTTGGCCCCAGGAGGGGAGAGGTAGCATTTCCCCCACCAACCCACCACCCAAATAGTGTGTGCAGCCTTGTCTGCACACATTCATATTTGATACCACATTCACCTGGGGGCTTTTGCCACTAGAGAAAAACTTCTATTCCTCAATTTAAAGCAGAGGTCTTCTTTTACTTCTCTTTATGGACATACCCTCACTGCAGCCAGTAGGACTCATAAAATTTCATTTGTTCCAGAGAAGAAATGAGAAGCCTGAGATTGGACGCTTTCTGCATTCACATGGCTAAGGACTGAGGGCTTAGTTTAAACCAATGCCATTACAACAGCACCTCACTGCCACTACCATCTCCTGCACAGATCAGAGAACCTGAAGCCCCAGTGATGCTCTGGCTCACCCACCATCATCAGCCTTCCCACAGGTCCTCCTTGGACCACTCCAGGAGTGCTGCTTCCCCTGTCCCCACCCATGCATGGCAGGCTATGAACCAGTGACTGACACCATCCCTGCTGCCAGCTGCCCTGTCACTGCCAGAGCCCTCAGAGTCCAAGGCCGCCACCACCCTGCTGTAGGCCAGACCTTGGTTTTCTACTTATTAGATACCACTTTTTCTTCTAGCCCATAGCACACACAACACAAATCTGCAGCATTCCCAGTCACAGGCAGCCACCAAAGATGAAGCTCTAGGCCTCTGTACAAAGTTTGCACAGGGGTAAACACACATGGGGCCCAGAGCAGATGTGGTGGTTGCAGCAGGACCCTTCCGGCAGAGGAGATGGCTTTGCCCTCGTGTGACACGTGCCACCGATGGAGCCGTGACGCTCTTGGCGTGCCAGCACTCCCGTCCCAGCTTTGTGCCTGCAGGACCCGGCCTGTCCACAGCTCCCAAGGAAACAGCACTCTCCCAAACACACCCCTGCCTCCTTGCCTTGCAGGGCACCTCCAGATTTGGCCTAGCGAGCGTGTTTACTGTGGGTTATAAATAATTGCGCGTGTTGACGCGCGGTTGTTAATATGTCTGTTGATATTGATTCAATAAGGAGTAAGATGTTTCCCTTCTCCTTGGCGCGGCACTTTGCCTGTTTGTTTCTGGCTGGCGCCGAGCGCTGAGCAGGGGAGTCACTGCCAGCAGCGCTTGGCCATGCCCGCGCCGATCGGCACAGCCGCTGCGATGGGCTTCACGATCTGCAGATCCAGCTGGGACACCACTAAAAGCATGGCAGGCTACTTGGATCCTCCTGTGGGTTTTGAAGCAAAGCATTTTTCTGAGATTAGGAATGTTTTGCTAAACTTTGAGTTCCTTCCTCCCCAAAGCTAGGACTAAATGCCTCCCATGGGCGCTTCATTTTCTACGTCAGTTCACACCGAAGGTCACAGGTCCTGAAAAAACCTGAAAAAGCTGTTTCCTTCCTGTCACGAACACAGCTGCCATGTGCTTGTGCCAAAACTGGGACACCAATACCAGCACCATGCCCAGCACTCTCTAGTATGGACTCTGCCCTTGCCACCCATGAGGGACAGTGACATGGTGTCACCTCACAGCAGGGCACCATGTGTTGCACCTTTCACCTGAGCTGGGCCAGCAGATCCCTCTGCCATGGGAACGGTGTTTAAACACTTTCAGCCACCAGCAGTGGCACTTTGGGAAGCCCCATCCAGATTCAGGAATGCAGGCTATTGCCTTCCACCAGGAACCAGTCTAATACCCTGACTGCCCAGCAGCCTGTGTGCCTCATTTCAGTCCTGCAAGAGCTCTGCAGCTTCCAGGGCACTTGTTGAGGCAAAAAACCTGTTTGCAATATGAGAGCCTAATAAGAGAACAGGTGTGCTGAAAGCACCATGTGAACCTTCAGCTGGGGATGTTGGAGAAGAAATAACCCTGGCATTCAATCACATGTTGTTAAAATATTTAGATTTTTTTCATGGTATGATTTGTTAAGGAGGCAAGATTTATGCAACTATACTATTTACTTTCCACTCCTTTCTGGTACTGCTATGCTCTGATGGATGATTTTAGCCAAAATTAATGCCACTGAGGGATCTCAGATGTACCAAATTCCTGGGAGTCTCAAGAAAATATGTAGAGAGATTTGAACTGCTGTCCTCTCTGAAGAATAAGATTGCCATGTAAAATTACCCATGCTATTAGATACCCCAGATCCTGCATGGGAAAGCAATGCTATACTCCAGCTACCATAAAAGCTTTAATCAGGATGAGCACAAGATAATCAAGCCATGTCAGAGAGCATCAGTGAGAAAACAGGATTCCTAAGTTCTGCTGTTCTTGCAGCATTTTCCCCTCTTAAAATAGAATAATCAAGAGGCTCTTTTTCCAGCCTTCTGTTCGTGCTCTTTTTGGATTGCCTTTCTCTAGCTGCTCACACACAGCACAGAGGTTACTGTCTTTAATACTGCACAGCATCCCTTAGAGCCCAGGGCTAAGAAGACTTTGGCTGTGACTTTGGCAACTGCACAGCTGCATGCTCCAAGAGGAAAGGAGGAAAAAGCTGCTCTTCATGTTAGCCTGTAGCCTCAAATTTTAGTTTATGCTGCTTATGAACAGTCAGGTGTGAGCCAAGAGCTCAGCAATGGGCCCTGACACTCTCCCTGCCTGTGACAGGCACTCCCCACCCTGAGGAGGCAGCTTGGCACAGCTCCACACAGGTATTGGCAGTAAGCAAATGGCTTTTGACTAGAGATGAGGAGCAGCCACTGCACAACAGCAAGCAAAGGCCAATGTCAGCAGTGCTCCCAGAAAGCAGGAAAGGAGGCTGCACCAGCAGCTCACTGCCTCTCCTTCCCACAGAGGCTAAGGGCTCCACAAAGCCATGGCAGAATTGAGCATCCCACATTTTTGACTTGCTGCCCAGATGTGCAGAGAGCTGGGTCAGGCTGCTGGAGATGCAGCTCAGCACCTTCAGGGCTTACTGGGCCAGGTTTTGAATAAACTCATGTGCTGGCCCTGGTGGACCCAGAAACATCACCCAAGCTCCATTTAGAGCAGAAAGGAGGCAAGGAGCCAGAGTAGCTCCCTCTCTTCCCCTGCAGCAGCTCACGCTCCATCCTGAAGCTGTGCCATGCTGGGAGCAGGGCAGCAATGGCAACAAGCAGAGGCTGTGGGTACACAGGGCTGTCTGCCAAGTTCAGTAACTATGCCCTCCCTGTTTTTTCCTTCAGAGAGGGACAAGAAAGAAGTATTATTATTTTGTCTTTGCCCTATACAGGCAGTACAAGGTGCAGTGAGATACCCTTAAGCTGAGCTTACACTTTTCTGCCCCAAGGCTGTTGATGAGTGGGGTTATCCAGTCACTTTGGCACCTCCCTTACAGCCATCTGTGTCCTTTCTGTTGTGCCACTCTGAACAATACAAGTGCTGCCATTCCTCCTGCATAGCCTTTCCTCTTCTCCACCAACACAGACTGGCCAGCCAACCGTTCCAGTCAACCACATCAATCCTCCTGCCACTCACAGTCATCTCAAAAGCATTTAATATAGATATAATGCACAAAACACTTTTACATGTTCTGATAGCATCCCACTCACATTCCCCTGTGAGTTGTAAGCTCTTTGAAAGAGACACACAGATGCTCCCATTGCACAACACACTTGTACCACAGGGCAGGAGCAGCCCTGCATGCTCAAACAGGGCTGGAAGGCTGTGCACTGCCCTTTTGGGCAAGTTGGGCTGCCAGACGTTCAGGGTACAGCCCAGAGGGGACCAAGGCTGGTCAAAGAGGTTGGGACACACAGCTTCCCTCCAAAGCCTATCTGAGCTGGGCACGGAAGGACAAAAGTGCAGAAGGGTGTAAGACACAGCTAGATCATGCATTTGAGCCAGGGTCAGCAACTACATATTGCTCAGTTTTTAGGGTGTCCTCAGCAAAAGCATGCCGCAGAAAAAGAAAGCAGCCTTGACAACTGATTTTAATTTAGTGGTAACAGCTCCACAGGTGTGGAATAGGGTTTTAAAGAAAAATAAGGTCTGCACCTCTTAATGAAACTTAATTGGTTCCATCCACAGCTCCCCATAGCTATTGAACTCATTGTACACCTATGTTTTATGCATAATGACTTTTCTATCTGGTATCAGACAGTAATCATTCCAGAAGGCAAAAATCTCAAAATAACCACAATATATGCATACAGAATACATTTAAAAGAAAATCTAAATTGACTGTTCAGACCTTCCCTCACTTGCCAGTGGATCTTCTCCAAACAGAAGGCATTCCAAGTCGGCGTAGGAAATGCTAAGATAGCATGCTTTCCATATTGTGTTATCGGAGCGTCTTCCAAAAACTCAAGCTTTCCCATACAACAAAATGTCATGAAGAAGGTTTTACTCCAGTCTGCGTATCACAGGCTGTACATACTGCTTCAGCTACTGTAAGGTTGGCAAGCAAAGCTTGTAATGACTTGAAGTACAGTTTAGGAGCAGAAAAACTTTGCTTCAGAGCCACTTGCTCACACTGTCTGATTTTCATTAGGAGGGGTTTGTGTGCCTGTGTTTTTTCCCCCAGGAATGAAGACAGAGATAAATGTCAGAGGGGGCTTTTTGGTTTTCAATTCACTGCATGGAGCCTGATTAATTGAGCTGATGTTGTATTTGCAATGAAAGGAGGAGGAGTTTCCCAGAACCAGCTAGCCTGGCTGAACTGAGAACTAGGTCAAACCCTAGCAGCAACAATGCACTTCAGAGCACAGTGAGCATCTTGGTTTTAAAAACAGATTTTACACCCTAGCACATAGCTTTCCCCTCTCCCTCTTATTAACATCATTTGCTCTCATCTCTGTTTTCACAAGGACACCAAGAAGCAGTCTCTGCAATACTTCACTCAGGCACTATCACAGCAAAACCACCACAGGTGGGTTCAGACAGTACAAAAGGCAATGAGTAGTATCACTGCCAGGAAGCCTAGCATAACAACTCACCAGAGCACCACAAAACAAACCACCTGGCCACAAATATATGCTCCCACTGTCTTACCTGGCAGAGTCCAAACCACTCGCTGGTCTTCGTGCAGCATTTCTGCTCCTGCTGCAGCACTGGCAGGTGGGCAACAGGGAACCTGGGATACAGCCAGGATGCCTTTGCTGCACATCTCCCTGCTGGGGCTGGTTGGTGCAGCTCAGCCCTTCTCACTGCTGCATGTCCTCTGCAGGTTGGCCTCAGCTTCCTTCCTCTGAGCTTCAGCTGAAATCAATGCAAAAAAATTAGTTCAACCAGAGGTTAACTTGGAGCCATGGCCTTGGTGCCCAGGCCCTGTTGGGGTCCTGCCCAGGGGCACCTCCAAGGGCTGAGTTCAGCCAGCCCTCACAGCTGCCTCTGCTGCAGCAAGCCCTGTGCTGCTCTGCAGTGTTCTGGCAGCGCCCAGACCCCTGCAGTGGCAGGGACCCCAGGTCTGCTCTGTGTGTGCTGTGCAGATGAAGATCCTTGGGGGCTTGGCTCCTCTGCCACACTGATAACGCTGTGCACATCAGCCAGGGCAGTGAGGGTGCTGATCCTGCAATCAGGCCCAGGCAAAAGAAGAGGAAACAGAGTTTCACTAGAAACTCAGTCTTTGGCACATTGATTCAAGTTAAGTTCTGAGCGAAACAAAATATGCTATAAAGACTTAATTAAAATCCATTTACCCAAATAGAGTCCTCATTTTCCTTTTTTTTTTTAACTGTCAAAGAATTTGACAAATTTGATCAGATCATATCACTGAGCCGAAAGTGTGAGTTCTGGGAATGAGCTATTTGCATCACTGTAGCTCCCCACTTACAGTTTTGGGCTTGCTACATGCCCCCCTCTCTGCCTACTCTGCTATTACAACCCATCTGATCTCACTTTGGGTGGAAAAACACACTTCTGCAGGCACAGAAATCTTCACAGCAAAGAGGCTGAGTTCTTGTCCACAGCCCGAATGGGGCAGGCTGGGTGTCCCAGTGGGTGTCCTGTCTTGCCCCTTCTGGTCCTTCCAGGGCCCCAGCTCAGCCCACACTGCTCAGTGACAGCCCCGGCATGCCGAGCTCCCCACGACACAGATGCCAGCTGCAAGTTGTGAGCTTAAGTGTAAACATGTCTGCAGACACATTTGCTTGCAAAGGTGTGGGCACAAAATTTGGCTGAGCAGCTGTTTGACCCAAGCTCCAATTAGACAGGATGGCATAAGGTAGATCTTTCTCCTGGAGGCACATGGCAGTGAGTAAATACACATTTCTCTCTCTCAAAAGTGAAGGTCATGTGCAAGGTCCAGCTTGGTTCAGTCACCATGACCACATGACAGCCACAGGAACAGCAACAGTGGGCCTCTCACTGTCCTGGCACAGAGAGGTGCTGCCAGCTTGTCATGGTTGTCTTCCATCAGAAGATGTCACGTGGAGCTCACACACATGTGCTGCTTGCAGGCTCCAGCACCCACCTCTGCTGGAAAGCAGCCACTCTTCAGAAGAAACCCCACTCAGCAGTGAATAACAGCTGCTTTTGTGAAGACCAAAGTACTGCTCTCATTTCTTTTCTCCATTTTCATTTTCATTCTTCTTTTCATTTTCCCTGTGCTCAACAAATGCTCTGATGACAGGAGCAGGACACCAAAAAGTCCCCTTTCCCTCCAAAATGCCACCTTTCCTCAGGACAGGGCACCACTACAGCCCAGGTGTTTTCCCCTCCAAGCAGCAAATCCTGGCAACTTTTCTGAGAGGTTTGAACACCCAAAATGGTCATGCACAAGCACCCTCCAACACTGGGGAGTCCCTAAATAGACTTTTTTCTAGGCAAAAAAGAGGATTTAAAAGGAAGCAGAGCAGCAAAGCTCCCCAGACACAGGCTGTCACCCACCATGGCAGCTGCAGTCACGGCTGCTCGCCGCCCGCTGAAGCAGGAGCCCACAGCTCGAATGTGGCTCTGTGTCATCCACCAGTGCCATGGCGTGAAAATGCCCACAGCTTTGTTGATCTGCCTGCCTGCTTTGCCTGTTAGTCAGAGTAGAAGAGTACAAACAGCTGTGTGTACAAACAGGTGTGGCTTTTAACAGTATCAGTTTGGGGACAACTGGACTGTTCTGAGGCATAAAACTGTGGGCAAGTTCTTCAGGTCATCTTCTACATGTGCTCACCTGTGGACTATCAGCTGTTCAGTGCAAGCCAGCTTCCAGAATAATTCTGATGTAAAACTGAATATTCTGGAGAAAAGCTTGTGGTTTCAGAGGTGGTGGTAGCACTTGGTTATCAGTTCATTCTTGCTTTGAGCCATGTTGCCCAAGAAGTTAGTGTGCCAGAAAGAGAGTCCTCAGGCCTGGGATGAAAAATGAATGTGTGTCCTTTCAAACCCCTCAGGATGCCCTGAGACATCCATCTCCTCTCACCAGGATCACTGTGCTCCTGCAGCGTGCTGTTTGTCAGATGTGAGATCTGAAAAGCCATCCAGGCAGGAGAGAAAAGCTGGCAGCTTCATCTTAAGTCACTTCTGGTGGGAAGAGGGAGGATGGTGATGGGGAAACAGTTCTAACAGCTGCTCTGAGGTGAGAAGCAGCAGTGTGGAGGAGGAAGAGAATACATAGAAGGAATTAACCTTGGTATCCTTCAGGAGCTCGTTTTCCCTTAACGAACCCAAACCAGAAGGTATTTCCACCAACCAAGTCAGGTGTCCTGCAGTACTGCACAGCCTGGAATTACCCCTGCCCTGTGGAGGATTTGGGTTTGCTTGCTCAGCTCCTCAAAATGACCCTAAAATAATTGTACAGGCCATTAAAATACAGTCACTGAGTTATGGATTTCCATCTTTCCCTTGCGCAAGTGACAGGTAGTCTCTATTAAAACAGCTTTTAATTTAAAACAGATCAGAAAAGCAAAGACAAGAGTAAACTTCTCCAGATGCAGCTCCATTTCCAAACATCACCAACCAAAAAAGGCTCAATAAATTAGGATTGAAATAGATACTGCATTGTGGTAAACCTGAAAGGTATCATGACAATTTTGATTCTTTTCCTTTCATCTCTAGTTTTCAAAAAACTGTTTATAACATTACAAATAAAAATGTTTTCTAAAACCAGTTTTAATGTGAAAAATCAGAATATTCCAATCTACAAGTATGAATGCAGCTGTTTTAGCCTGCTTAGAATACTCTATTTTCATGAAATATTTTCTTTTGATGAGACAACATTTTATGATAGAAATTTCCCAACTAGCTTCAAGTGTAGGTCAATACACTGCAGCAAAAACTCCAAGCTTAAGATTCAAGTTCTCATATTCTGTGCTGGCCATTGGGAAATAAAGGTTTTGCTCGTAGAGTGAACTTGTTTGGTATGCACTTGCTGAAATCTAATAAAGAGGAGACCCTGGAAAGTAACCATAGATATTGGCATTCAAGTGAAGCAGATTGAACCTAAGCTTATTTACCTCACAGTGTTTTCTTTACAGTGAGTTTTTAGCCGAGTGGAAACACATAGCCATAGATTTGTCCAGTTCCCTACTCCTTCCCTGAAAGCATCCTGGGAGCATGCTGGGTTTACCACATCTGTTGGGAAGATTTCTCTGGCACAACTGTGGCTACTCTATTAGCAGCAAGTTTCTGATAGTCAGTACAGCCTCATAATAATCACCTCATCTTTTTATGTCCGAAGACAAAACACTTCCATTGGCTTTCCAAGAGATAAGTTTTCATAAGAGGAAAGATTTTTTTTTCCCCAGCACTGTGGAAGAGATCAGGGAGAGTTTCAAGACCACCAGCATCTGCTGTAGGTCAGCTCAGGGGACGTGCACTGGGCAGGGCTGCCCAGAACAGTAGAAGGTGGCAGAAGGGCAGGTCTGTGCCTGAGCACGGAGTGACTCCTGTCTCCTGGGAGCACACGCTGCCCCTCTGCAGCTCAGAATTAACATGCAGCATCCGAAGGCTTTGTACAGTGAAAAGGGCACAATTACAATTACACAGTGTGAGTACTGTCATTACTTAACTGTGGGCCTGTGTTGGCTATGGGTATGTGCACAGGGGACTCCGTGAGAGCACTGTTCCACAGCAACCTGCATCCCACTGGCACTGTAATGGTTAATGCATAAAACTTGCCTTGGCTGAGATCCTTCTGCTGTTTGATGGCTCAACTGAAGCTTGATGTTTATGGTGGAAATTGTCTTGATTTCTTTAGATGAGATGAGCATCCATGGAGTTTGAAAATGTGTTTTAATTAAGATTCTGCTAAATTCTACCAGACACCTACTTGGAAAACAAAGCAACTGAATAATTAACTCTGATGAGAGCAGATGCTGCTCTAATGACAACCTGTTACTGCTCAAGTGCATCATTAGTTGTTTTACTGTGTTCTTTTAATATGTCCAAAGATCCTCAGCTAATGAATATATTGGTAGCAATGCATCTAAAATAATTCTTCAGTGTGGACTGTTGTAAAAATAAAAAAATAGCCAACAACTAAAAACCCAAACACACTGAGTTCAACTGAAATAGTGTTTTCTGCTGGTCTGCGTTCTGTGTGCTTGAAAGCAAACGCTTCTTTAGTTATCCTTGTGGAATTATTTTAGCCATACATCAAGTGAAGCTTACAAATTGATGAGAATCTAATGATGCATTTATTTACAGATGTGCAGTTCTGTTCCCTGTTATGTTGCCGAGGGGTGAGAAGAGGGAAGGCTTTTTCTCTCCCCTATGTAATGTGCGCAGTCGTGCATTTGACAAAGTGACTAGAAAATTACTACCAGCAAGATTTTACCCTGTTATTTCTAGCCCTCAAAAAAAAAAATCTATATAATCTCCTAAGATATAGACAGAACTCTAAAAAAAATAGAAAATAGAATATTTATACTTAAATAATTCACTTTAATGACACACTGCACTGTCTGTTTTCACAATATCTTGTGGTTTCATCTAAAAGCATGTATTAAAAATTGTGGGTTTCTATTTTGGACTATCAACATCAGGAAGTTTTGGTCTCACCATAAAAGTAGTGAGATGAAATGCAATAAAGTGAGCAAAAACATCAAATGGGAGTATCTAGCTCATACTTTTATATTTCCTTCTCTATTTTTTTATAGTTTCAGAATTACCTCTTCTACCTTCAAAGATATATTGAGGAATGACTGAGGTACTCTGAGATGTTTTTCAGAGCCTATTGAATCCAGTACCCACCAGTCTAGCAGAGCCAAAGGCATCAGAAAAGTCTGTAATCCCTGGAAAGAAGCTGGGCATTGCTGGGAAATACGTGCAGGGACGTCTCCATCAGCAGTGCTACTTACCTCAAGCCCAGCTGGATACCCACAGTGCAGCTTTTAACGCTTCAAATTCCATAAACCCAGCAAGGGTTCAACAAACACTACCAAGCCCTTGCCTCACTCCCCTCAAGCCTCCTCCGTGGGTGACAGGCCTTGCACAGTCCCAAAGCCAAGATGCCACTGTCACTGGCAGTGCCCCTCAGAAAAGCAGCGGCACTCGGAAGAAAGGAAGAAGCACCTGTGAAGAGTCACACTTGAGAAACCTGTTCAACTCATTTCATCCCAGCATCTCACACTCCCTTTTTAACAATGCTTTACTGCAATCAAGCTGGTTGCATTCTTACCAGGGAGAGAGAGAGAGAAAAAACCCCAACAAAACCAATTTAACAGTTTGGTTTCCTCTGTGACCAGCACCTAACTGCAGGATGCAAAGCTTCACAGGTCACCTTTCCTACATAAAGGATAGAGAAGCCCCCTGAAATTATAGGGCTCACAGCTGACTGCTATGCCTTTTACAGAGACCTCTTTGGGTCTGATTAATTAGTACTTGGGGCAGGAGCTATGCACTTCAGTGACTCTTGGTGCCTTGATTGTAAATCGCAATCTGGTGCTAAATCTCAGCAGGTCACATTGCCGGTTTTGCTGTGCCCCAGTGACACAACTGATTAAATCTGAATTAAGATCTGTAAACAGTATCTTAACAGAAACATTTGGGGTGGGGGGGGAGCGGGGTGGATGGCTGCCTTCCATTTGGAGGAATTGAGTTGTGTATTTCCACGGGTTCTGTCTGTTCTGAAGCGTTTTCATCAATTGTCAGTTGTCCCAACACAGCAAACTAATGGTTTTAATGTGGCCTTTGAAAGATTGCCCACTGTGGGGGCTTTTAAATAGCAAGTCAGCACTCAATTCATACATGCAAGGCTAGAGGATGAACAAACACTATCCTGGGTAGCTTTACAACTAAAGAAAAGACAAGGACAGTACTAGAACACATTTTTTTTTCTGCATGTTCTCCTGCCTCCTGCGCTGCCTCCTCAGCAGGTGTGCGCAGTTCAGGCTGCCTTTGACCATGAGACGGGGGAAATGCAGAGCTGTGCTTTACAGCTTACTGCAGAGCAAGTGAAGGACCCACAAGCCCCAGTCCACCTCTGGTCCTCAGTCTGGGGCCCTGGCTGACCCCACCTCTGTACCTGCCCAGCCAGGTTTTCAGGCCTATCGTGCTCCCTTTCCACATGCTAGCAGGGCTGGTTTTCCATGGTGTCACAGCCCCTGTGCCATTTCCCCGTCATGAGATGCTCCTTATCTCTGCCCCTGTGTTTGGTGTGCTCCCCACAGACCCTTCCTGCACCCCAGCCTCTATCTGTGCCTCCCTGAGCAGGTCCACATTGCACTGAACCTCATGAGGTTCAGAGCTACCAATATTTTGATGCAAGGAAAAAGAAAAAATTACTGTAAGACCACTGGAGAAATACTTGACATGTTGCCTGCCTCAGAAGTTTGGTCATTAAACATCTGACATTTTCCCCTCCACTTAATTCACAAAAGCATCTTAATAAATGTTGGATGCAAACCAATTAATCAGGCAAATCACTGCCTTTTCTCAGCTCCAGCTTCCTCTCCAAGCATTGTAGCTCAGTGCAGGTACCAGGTGCTTCTCAGACCACTGCCTTTGCACTATCCAAGAACAACTGCCTCTAATGAGACAAGAAATCATTTGCAATATACTGTAATGCTGAACAGCTGTTTTCATACTCTCTTTGGGAAGGAACTATGTTTATCTGCAGCACTGATGAGCTGCAATGCTGTCCATGACCTTGAAGGAATCTCTGCTGTGTGCAGAAGAAGCCAGCCACTGTTCCCCATAACCTTCCTTGGAGTGGGGGTGTGTGTGGTGTGTTTACACTCACTTTCATGACACACACAAATCCATGGCCGAGACTGAGGATTCACACTTGAATTACCTGCTGGCTATTGTGGTTGTATAGAATCTGATCTGCTTTTAAACAATGTTCATGTTGGACTTACAAATTCAGATGTTCAGATTATTTCTGCAGAATCCAGCTCTGGCTCCAGGGCAGGCAATTTGGTCCTGGAGTTAAAGGTGGAGTTAAAGAGTTGTTGCACAGACATGCTTTCTTGGATGGCATTCATGGAGGAAAAGGAAAGAGCTGTGGAGCCAGTGGGGCAGCACTCTCTGAGGTTCACAGAGATCCTGGCCACAGCAGGTGGCTTTTCTGACTACGGTGTCCAGTTGGTGTCCAGCCTATGTCCCCACCACAGCCACAGCTCATCAGCTTTTGCTAAAAGCAGTAGACCCTGAGTTCAAAGTGAGAAGGAAAATGTTCCAACCCCCAGACTTGGAAAAAGGAAACTGGGCAGGAGAGAGCATCAAAAATCCCAATTCACATTTGGCATCAGAGTTGGGCAGACCTATCCACAACTTATTGTGTTATAGACCTCTGGGATCTGGAACTGTGATTAAAAAACCCTGGAAGATCAGAGGAATGTTTTTGGGTGGATTTCCAGCAGTTCATGACTTTTTCCCACACCAGGACATTGCTGCAAGAATGCTTTCCCTTGTGCTAATTTGTTACTTCCTCTCCTGATTCCAGAAAACAGCAGTGAAGCACACAGCAATGGAGTTAAAACTACTGAACTTTTAGAAGCCTCACATAAATAAATTCTGGTTGGGTGAAAACCTAGTCTGGTCTTATCTTGCCTGAAATGGTTTGCCTTGTCTAAAGCTTCAGCACAGTCATGCTCTCTGCGGAGCCGGAGAGCTGGTGACAAACAGGAGCACCAGATGAACCTGTGCATCCCCTGCTGGGCTTGTCATGATGAGAGATGGGCTCACATCAGCCAGTTCAAGTAGGGAACCACACACAGTTCCAGTGGGGGTTGTTTGGAGCCAGCATTCAGGGTAGGTCACTGGGGAAATACATGTGATTTGCAGAGTTCAGTCCTGGCACAGTAGATTGAAGGGAGACTTCAGATCCACAGCTGGTGCTTGGACTAAGGCTGCTTCTCCTCAGATCACTGCCTCTCTGGTGTGCAGCCTCTTACTCTCCTATGTCACACAGGCCACCAAGTGCCCTTCAGTCCTTGAGGCCAAGATGTTGTGACAGTGGTCCAGTGCAGTGATGCAGCCTTTTTTCTTCCAGAGAGTACAGTACATATGGCCCTGGAATTTAAATGTTTAGCACATTACTTCAGTGCTTCTGGAGACTGAGGAGAAATGCCCTGATGCCTTTAAGCAGGGCTCAGGCTGAGGATTTCTTATTGAGATGCATCAGGCAAAGTGTAAGAAGTATAAAAGCATCTGCCAGAAGGCAAACAGCAGGTCACAGACTGGGCAGCAATATCATTCTATCTCCTGAATGCTACAAGCCAGTGCTTATAGCCTCTCCAGCCTTTCAGTCAGCTCCTCAGTATGGATTCCTCTTCTCTTTCTCACATTTTTTCAGTGAAGAGAAAGATCCCCAGCTGCTTTCACACGTAGCAGTTTTTATCTGACTAAAATTGAGGCCTTGTTGAAGACATCAGGATTTTGCTACCAACTTCAGTAGTCACGTCTGGAAGTACTGGAGCATATGTTACACTAACTGCATGGCAACTATTCACTGTGCATCTCTTAATTGCATACATACAGACAAGATGTTCTACTGCACATGGTCAATTCCAAATGAGCATGAATCCCGCTGATGAAACTACATTTTCTCCAGAGCAACTCTAAGTGCTGCTCCTTATCGAGGACTTTATTCTTGCCAAATTTCAAGATTTTAGCTCTATCCATTCCTGCAGGAGCCCTGTCTGAATAATCACGGTTGTTTGCTCCTGGAGTTGTGTGAACATTCACAACAGCATTTGTCATCTTCTCATTTAGTGTTTTTCTAAGAAAATAATCTTGCTGTCAACAAAACCCTTTCTTGAATGAAAAGCTAGTAGCTAAAGTAGCATTCGAAAAAGAATGGGTTATTGTCATCAATTTGCCCAACTCAGCACTGCTTCAGAGCTTAACATCCAAAGGGTCAAAGTGCATCAGGGGCTCTGAAGTGTCTGAATTCTTTTTCAGCCAATGGCAACTATCAGTATTCCATTACAATGATTAACCATGAGGTTCCTTGTTTTTTACTCTTTCTGTTCAAGTTGAGTCCTGTGAAAGACTTTTCATATATTTATACCTATTACCCAGCTTTCTTAGCTTTAGGTATATGACCATATATTTTCCTAATTATAATTCTCTTTTTCCCTTATTACCATACCAGGACAAAGCTGACTTATTCAAATCCAAGTGTGTATTTTACAGTCAAGAGCAAATGTTCTCTATATGCAGCATAAATTGAGGTATTGAGATAAGTTTGTGTTTCATGTTCTTTCTGAGTACAGAAAAAGACAGAGAGCTACACTTGGGTTACAGAAGAACAGGACAAATACTCAAATGCAGTATGCAATTTTCCTAGGGTTACCTCTGGACAGTTTAGCAGCTGCAGGCTAAGGGAATGTGTCCCCATGTTCTCAGGAGCAGATTATTTCAGATGAGCTAAGGTCTGCTAATTCAAATCACTTCTGTAGACATTAGTCTTTGTAAGTTGCCTTTAAGAATATTTATTGTCTATTTCATACAAGATTTTCCTTATATGAAATGATTCTTGACAAGACAGAACAAGCATTTTTAACTGCAGAACTAATGGTGGGCCACTTCTGTGAGTTAGAATTTACATTGGCAGACACAAAGATGTGCTGCCAGTTTGTTCCTGGATCACACCTGGCTGGGAGAATCCAGCTGTATGTTTATTCACTTGGAGCAAAGAGTCACCAGGAGATACTGAGCAGAGCATGTAGTTTTCTTCTTTAGGAAAAGAACTTTTACTATCACATTATATCAGGTCATCCTGGATTAATAACTCAAGCAAATAGCTTTATATATTTTGTACCATGCAGTTAAAAGCACAAGCTGTTTAACCTCACTGCTGGAGCAATAAATGGCTATCTGCATTGATTCCCATTTGCTGTCATGTTTCAGAAGAAACTGCAAATTAATTTCTCTAATCATGAATGTTGAAGAAGAGCTAGATGTCAAGATTTAAATTAAGCATTAGTAAGAATAGAGAAGATGACACTGGAATTTCTGGAGGGTAGTCTTTTTTATATTCTGGATATTCTTTTTTATATTCAGTGGATCTGCAGAGCAAGAATTGGATTGCAGATGTATGTCTCTGCTCACAATAATCACATTGTAGGATCATGGCATCATCTGGAGCTTCTAAAAACAGCAGTCCATCATCTGTTTGCCTAGCTGATGGATAACACATATTTACATAGGCTCTCATCTTAGGAAGTTTCATCATCTCTTGCGTAGGAGAATGCTGAAATGATGTTTGCACCATAAATGTTCCAGATTCCACACATGCTTTCAGTCACCCAGCATGGTCTTGCAGGCAAAAATATGTGAATACCACTGTCCTGTAGGGTAAAAGTAAAAGCAAAAGCAGTACATACCTCATTGGAGATTTCCAGCAAATTCTTGGATCTAAAAAGTCCCGGCCTTCAAATGTTGGTGTAGGATTATTCGTGTGCTCCAAGTGAAATATCTGCTTTAGCATTTTCCTTAGTAGGTCTGACTCACCAGAATGCCTAAAAATAGGATTAAGGGTGTGAAATACAGAAGGTAATAGGAGCATTTGCCCACTTCAATTTCTTGAGTCAGAGTTTAACCCCAAAACAGAGTACAAGCACTAATCACCAACTCAAAATCTACAACCTGAAATTTAGGAAGTGTGTATCGTTATGCTCAGTTTAACTGGAACTACATACTTGGAAGCAGTCATAATAAAGAGATGCAGCCACACTTGGAACAGGGGGGTTGCCCAGCCTCATTATGTGCTCCTCTTGTCATGTGAACTGGCAACACCAACTGACCATGGCATGGGGTTAGCAGGTTTCCAACCCCAGGAACCCCCACTTTGCCCTTCCCTCAGTTATTCATTGAAATTAGCCATCACCAGACCAAATCAATAAATTCTCAAGCCCCTAAACTTTATTTACGATGTATTTTGGTTGAATTCAGTGTGAGCTAGATATACAGATGACAATTTCTCATATCATATTGAGGAGTTAATACAAATTGCTGTATTAATGTTTTTTACTCTTTTATTACATGCTGATATTTTGCAATCATATGGCTAAGTAAATGATGAAAATTAATATCCTGTGCACAAGATCTGTTTAGGTGACAATAACTTAAAATAGCCTGTCAGTCAAGAAAGATGGCTGGAGCTAAGTATGGAGTTCTCTGGGTGGACACACACATCACTGTGGGAAGCTTGCATTTATACAGAATCTTTTGGTGATATACGAAGAGTATTGTGACCTTTGAAAGCTGTCTGCCTGAACTGAGGCCTCCAAGTCACACTCAAGCTCCATGAAAGCATGGACCATCTCAGTTTTTAAGGGCTGTCAGTATCTCAGCAAAAAGAATAACAGGAAGTCAGTCATTATGAAAGCTCTGGGAATGCTGACTTCAAAGCACAAAGCTTAGCAGGCTGGGGAGGCAAGAGAGTAAAAGCCTGCTTCAAAACCAGGAAACATCAAATAGATTTGGTAAAAATTTGCTAAAAAAATAGGAAACCACTTTTTCCTCCTAAACCTCCTAAATTTATTGATTTCAACAAATCAATAAATTCCAGTGTGCTCATTTTAGCAGACAAAAATAGCAGGAAGCACATTGCTGGCAAGACACTGACAGTAAGTGTTATGAGAAGTTTTCTGGTGGGCTCCACAAGAAATTCTTCAACCTTTAACATTTTATGAAACGGGCAAGTTTCATAATTGTACTTTAAATCCTTTAACTGATGTACAATGGAATTGATATATAAAGAGAAACCCCAGATGGTTGACAGGGGAGGATTGTAATTGTGGATTTTGTATCACTCTGACTATTTGGCTGCCCAAGGACATGAACTTTGTCAATACAGAAAAGTGTGGAATGACAAATTAATGCTTGGGGAGGGTAATGTCTGTAGCTTTATCCAGTTTCACTCATACACTCAAATCTCCCTGCAATTTCAGGCCCAGCCTTGAAAGTTATGTGGACAAAGGCTGGGTTTGCAACAAAGACAAGGTTGGACACTGGAAGAGGATAAACACAGCTTGCACAAGGAAAACTTTCTGAATAAAGTCATTCACTTCTTGTTTGTGAATAAATAACTCTCATAGTCCTTGGTCCCCATAAGATTTCTGCAGACACACTTTATTTTATCGCACTTTGAAATCTAAAGGACTCCTCAGGAATGGAAGGTTAAACACGCACAGAAGTGTTCACAAAGCTGGAGCCTTATTTGACTAATTTCTCCTAGGCTGATAATCAAACACTAAATAGCCCTGGCTCTTGGAGCAAACATTTCCCCCTAAGGACAAACCTCTTTACTGAGCAATAGATCAGAAGTGAACTGGCACTCTGGAGTTCAAGGCAGACTCACTGTAATTAATTCAGTTAAAGCACAGCAATTTGGAGGTAGCAGAAGGATGGCAAATCCCACCCTGTTTCCTAATCTTCCCCAAAGGAACATATTTATTACAAACTCTTAAAATCACCTTTTGATAATGTTCAACAGTCTGTGAGGGGCCCATTAAGGCATACAAGGCAGACCCATTTTAGTCCTTAATACCACTTGAAGATTATCCATTTTAAATGGCCTTGCAGAGCTTATCATAATTTTGTAAACTATTAAAAAGTATTAAAAGGCACTACACCTCTATCTGATGAGAAGCCTGGGCTCCTCCAGCCTGCCTGGCAGAACTGTTGCTCTGTGATTGCCTGATGGTGAATCCAGCTGTGGCAATCCAGATTCTCATTGGGACATAAACTTCCCCATTTCACTGAGAGTGAATTTTGTACTACAGGTATCTGGGTTAGTCTGCTCCTCAGGATGAATGCAGAGATCTCATTTTCTGCATGAAGCACTGTCAACCAAAACCAAGACAGCTAATTCACAACTGCCCATTCTTTTCAGGACACACAGTAACTGGCATTTAAGGCATATTAGCTTTCAAAAGTGTGGCTGAAACAGATCCATGCTTCATTTGGTACTTTATAAAAGCTCTCCCAATCTAAAGTGCTAGAAGAGGAGAAAACCAAGCCATTCAGTGGCTCCAGGACCAGGCAGTGGCTAACACCGGGTAGAACTCTCCACACCCACTGGTGAAGGCAATGTGAGAGCAATATATTCCACAGGGACTCAAGAGTACAGAGTTTACCAGTCTCCCCAGTCAAGAGTGGGTGAATCAACCTCTGTTCCTGAAAACCCATGAGATGCATCACAGCAGCTGCAGTTACTGCCTGCAGGTCCATGGCAGTGTGCCTTGGTGCATTTCTTCAGGTGCAGCAGCTAAACACAGCCTGCTGCATCAGTAGCCCATTCAGATGGGAAAAGGAGAAGGAAATTAGAGCAAAGTGCAGCCCCACCAAGAGTGCAGTGAAAGAAAGGTGGGTGTGCCAGACTGCCTGAGATGCCTTGGAATGAGGATAGCCCCAGCTGGCCTGTCCCCCCTGTCTGCTGTCAGAGGAGCACGGGGGACCACCAGGGAGAGGAAAGAGCTGGGCAGGTTGTTCAACTTGTCTGACTTCCTGCTGTGATATTGAGCTTATTGAAGAGAAGTCAGAGTGGATGGGACCTGTTGACGCGTAAAACTGCAAGGGGATGATCTGCCCCCTCCTCATTCCCTTGTCTGTCTTCACTTCACTGAGTGCTTATCACATTTGCAGGACTAAATGCTAAAGGTAAATCAATGTGGGCTGAAGAGAGAAGTGCATCGCTGCAAGTTTGTCTTTCAAAGTAAGGAAGCCCAGAAGAGGCACAACAAACCGAAAAGTATACAAAGCATGGAACGAGTGGGATGGCTTGAAAAAAATGGGACACTACTTATCCTGGTTTGAGCCAGATAAGCAGGGCTTCTCACACAGCAGCCCCCATACCACATCTAAAGCCTGACCTGCAACATCAACCTGGGCTTTAGAGCAGAGAGGCGTTCAGGCTGAAATCGAGCAGATTAGAATGTGAGGGGAGGCTGCCAAACTAATTTTCACTGGGGATCTGAACCACAATTCAGTCCAGGTGACATTTTACATATTTTCACCATTGTTTTTGTTTAATTTGTGAAAGTAATTACACAGCCAATTGAACAGTGTAAAGCAACTGCTGCAATAGTCACTATTTCAGTGAGGTACAGTGCAGCTCAGCTTTCCCAGTTAGGATATCCAGGCATAGCCCTACAGTGTCTGTGCCATTCATCACTGACACTGCCATCTGGCTTACCTGAATCCTCCCCAGCTACAGCTTGTGCTGAACAAACATGACTTTTCTTTGGGCTCCTTTTGAAGAAAACAAGGCAATGAAACACCCTGCACTGCTGGTGATATGGACAATGTTAAGTGGCATTCTCAGCTCTTAACTGAAGCATGACAGGGGACAGCAAAGTGACAGACGGGGCCAAACACTGGGCATCTGGGTGGTCACTTTGATGCAAATAATTGATGGCTAGCCCTGTTGAATTACACAGAATAAACATGTAATATTAGACTCTTACAGGAGTGCTTTGCCCTTGTGACACTTCAACTGAGCTACCCTGACTTTTGTGGCTGTGGCTGAAGTCAAACCCGTTTCTCTTTGGCATGGTGGGGCACAGGAGCCGCTCCTACCCCACAAACTGGGGCTGAGCCAGCAGGGCCCAGTGTGCTGCCAGGACAGTGTTGGGACAAACTGGTGATGCAGGTGAGTTGCTGAGGAGGTGTATCAGTGTCAGAAGAGTAGGAGCTAGCTGTGCACACGAGTACACGGGGAGCTGGCGGCAGTGCCGCTGTGTTACCTGTGATAAATAGCCTGTGTCACCACAGTAGCTGGTCTCCAGATTGAAGCAGACTTCTGCGAATCAGCAGGGTCAGCATTTGAAAAGCATGTGAATATTGTGCACTTGTAAATATTTGAGCACATCTGTTTAGCTCCCTCTCAAAAACCACTGGGAAAAACTACTTCACATTGTGCCATGCAATGCTGTTACCCTGCTCTAATTGTCAAATCTGTTGAGTGTTTTTCTCATGCACACAAAAATTAAAAATTACTATCCTCATTCATGATTAATTCAGCTCCGGTGCTGCAATGTGTCACGCTGCATTTTTAAAAGTATTAAATTCCACCTCATAATCAGAAGAGTTTTAATTAACTTTTTGCTAGTTCATCTTTTTTTCCCCCTCTTTCACATAGCCCCAGACAATCTCCAGAGCTGCCTTCCCTACAAACATCTCCTTGGATGATACCAAGAGAGCAACGGAGTGCTGAGCTGGCACTGTGAAAATTGTCTGCACCAACCCCAAACTATTTGCCTCTTCCATTCCTCCCTGCTTACAGACCTAAGGCCTGCTGGCTGTCTGTGCAGAGCCAGGGCATGACAGAGATCTAACCCATGGCATTTCTCAGTTTCTTGGAATGAGCATCTGGCTATTACTTCCCTTCAGCCTGATTCTCCAAGCAGATATAGGACTGGTCTTTTACATTAGATCTCTAGGGAGGTGAGAGAGAGGACTCCAGAGGAGATACATTTCTGCCTGTATGTCATTTTTCTATAAAAGCATCTGCTGTTTCCTCTGCACCTGGTATGCCCCAGGATTGTCCCAAAAGGCTCACACACCTCTTACATGTTTGCAGACAGACTTTCCAGTCAGGGTCATGTTCACAGGTAGGAAGAGCCATGTTCCCTCTCTTTCCCAAGCTGGCCTGGATGAGAAAGAAGGAAACAGGTTATTAAGCCTCATTAGCTTCAGAACAGAGCAAAAGGAAAAGAAGACAGGATGGAAAGAGGACCCATAGGAGACTCAACTCCCTACGACTTCATGAACTTCTCTGGATCAGTATGGGCTTTTAGATTCAACTGAAAGTGAATAAAGAGCCAACAGCCAAGTGGGCTTGAACAGGTTTGGACCTTGATACAGGACTTTCCATCGTGAGCAGAAAGAACAGCAGGAAAAGCAGCAGGAGCTCCTCTCTCTGCCCCTACGGGACCCTGATGGAAAATTGCCTCAGCAACATGACCACACTGCCTCTAGATGGTTTTTCCTTGCAGGACCAGCGAATCTCCTTAGGTTTTTCTGACCTTGGCAATATTACAAGGGACGCATTTTCACATGGCTGAATTGTTTCTGAACAATTTCTCCAACGTATTAGGCACAAACATGCTATCTGTCAGCACCAGGCATGTCTAATCTCTCCACCTGCTTTCTCCCCCAGCAGTTACATTTGGTATCTGTTGCATAGAAAATCCAACTCTTCTTTTTGTTGTTTAGAATCAAATTCCCACTGCAGGATGAGGGAGCAATCACTCTTTGGAGGAATAAGGGCTAGCTGGGTTAAATTGACTTTGCTTTCCCAAGAAAACTTCTTCCTGCATCCCTGATCTGTATTAACTAGAACCATTATTCCCTTGAAGGGACACCAGATGACCTCTTTTGGGTCCAAGGGCACTCAGAGCACACCCCTTCTGTCACCCCAGTTGTGGGTGATACCTCTCCTAAGACCTTCTCTATGTGGTAAAGCTGTGGTCCAAGCCTTGGACACATCTGTAAGGCCAAATGCCTCTTTTACAGGGGTAAGGTCTCACCCTACAAGCAGGTGGAGAAAGCAGGCACTCCTGAGGAGCAATTGGTTGAAGTGAGCTCCGAGAGGGTCCCTCCACCTGTGTCAGGATGGCCACACCACAAAATGCTGTGCAACAACACTTGTCACAGTGTGCAGGAACTGAGACACAGAGGTTTGTAGTTTGGCAGAGCTAATTCTGCTTAATAAGTCATGGGACATTCTGGACAAGAAACAAGCAATAGGAAAATGGAGAGCAAACAAAAGATTCAAACAGACATTTCATTATGGGAATATCTAACAGTGGTTTGCTGCATATTTGAATGCAGGAAGAGGGCAGTAGCCATTCATCAGCTCTGATCCAAAGGGACTTAGGGCGACAAAGGGATACTCTGCAAGGGCAGAGGTGACACTGATTTGCTACTCACACTAACATCTTACAATGTCCACAGCTTTTTTGGTATTTTTATTGGTCTCTTTAAGGATCACATTGCTGTGGAAGTTTTCTGAGCCTCTGTAAAGAGCTGTCAGTACTTGAGAGGATAAAATGTGGTCGTGCTTGATATATGAGGCCAGAAGACACATCTTCTAAGACATTTGCTTTTCAGTAAGAAAACAAGCAAAGGCATTCCTGGCCTGGGGCATTTTTGGTGGGATTTCCTTAAAGCTTTTTTCCAAGCCCATCCTGTCTGCTTCCTTCCAGCTCTGAACACACTTGTGCATCACACAGGTGGCAAACAATCATTCCCATGCCAGAGCAACATGAACCTCGTCTAGACAGGAACTGCTCCAAAGATGGTGACTTCTTGCAAGCTGCTCTTTGCCTGGCATAGAATCATAGAATCATTAAGGTTGGAAAAGACTTCCAAGATCATCAAAACCAATCTTTGGCAAAACACCACCATGCCAACTAGACCGAGGCACTAAATGCCCTGGAGTGAAACAAGCTGTACTCACCAAGACACTTTTATGTCATTATTTTCTATTTGCTGTCACAACAGGTGTGTGCACACAATAGCTCTACCCCAGCTCTGCAGTGGTCAAATATTACCAGCAATTTGAGAAATAAACTCATGTAATGACCAGGCTGTGGGCTGTTAGGGCAAATCTTACAATAACAATACTGTCTGCCCTGGGGTTTAAGAAGTACAGAATTCCAAGGGCTAAGACTGTGGTTCATCTGCAGAAAAAATATGAGGAGCCAACAATATGGAGTGTGGCTGATACTTACAGGTGACCACTGCAAGGCTGAGTAAGGGATTTGGACATTTTACCACTACAATTAATCAAAGACACGTATTTCAGTCCCCTAGGCTGATTTGCAAAAACACCTGTGGGTCTCCAGTGTACAGTCCATGTGTGTAATTGTCAGTTCTAGTTTATTTGGAATTGATTCAAGGTAAGATAAACCAGACAGAAATGCAGGCACTCAGGTATATTCTGAATTTGGCAGAATGAAGAACAACACCTACCTATCTGCCTGGAACCATTTGAAAATGCCCATCAATTCTGCAAATTCAGCTTGCAGGTTATTCTCAAATAGAAAATTGTGTTAGCCTTTTTTGCTTGGAATTTAGAAGAAATGTGTAAACGCCAAAGCAGGGCCAAATCCACAGTTTTAAAGGGTCACCTCTCTCCAAACAGTGTAATTTTTATTAGTTCATTTTCAGCCATCCCTCTTCTGCTAGAAGCTGCCTGCCTCCAGCTCAGCAGCCTCCTCTCATGCTATACACAGCTTTTTTGTCTTTCCACTGCCAAATGCTCATTAGCACTGCCCCAGTGGCACAACAGGACTGTTTCCAGCCTCTCTGCTTGTGATTCTCAGCTCTGCTCTAAGTGTCAAAGGGGTTCTGTCTCTGGGCCACAGACAGTAGCTTTAAAAGAGGTTTGTTTTGTTTACTCAGTAGAATTTCTAGGTATGGGGAAGTTCTGTGTTTCCCCTGCTTCAGGATACAGAGATGCTTTTGCTACTATTTGACCTCTAGTGCATCTCTTTCTGTACAAATGCTTTTTCTTAAGTAACTTAAGTAACCAGGACTGTAGAATATACAGAATCAGTGAGAAAAAAAAAATCATGCATGAAACTCCATTACAACTTAACAAACACCCTCAAAGACAAGAAGAGGACATAGAGACTGTGGTCTGGATAAGCTCATGAAATATAGCCAACCACACATCAGAAAAAGGCTCTTCAAGAGTTTCCTATCATTCAGCACCATGGGCTATAATGGATCTCTCTGGAGAGAAATCCCCAAGCAAAATGAATTTAGTAGACCCTTTGGCTGTGTGAAAAAATAGAATTCCCCAGAATTCCCAGGAAGTGGCTAGGTAACCAAATATAAGTTAAATCGTAGTTCCTTAGAATGTTTTTCTGCTGATTTTTGGTCACAGAATGCCATCATTAAGATACGGAAGTTAATCAAACACGTTTTCTCTGGAAAAGGAAATTTGAAATGTTTTTAATATTTTCATTATTATATTTAGTGAGTCCCTCCTGCTGTCTCTTTCTGTGGCACCTTTCTGTGGTGGGGTATGGGATAAAGGGTAACAAAGGAGAGGGTGGAGATGAAAAGGAGTAAGTACATTCAATAGGAAGCGTGTGAAAACAAATAGAAAAGAAAGAACAGAACAGCAAAAACTGAGATCTTTCAACTGCAATTATTTTCCCTAAATTTCAGTGAAACCATTCAGGAAAACAAAATATTACTCATTTTGTCTCCAGAGGTTTTTGAAATGGTTTCAACATTCTTCCCCAGCCTGGTTTTCTCCTGTCTCCAAGCCATTGTGATGAGTGGTGCCGGAGGAGCTGCTCTACCCGAGCAGGAGCTGGGGAAATGCCATCCCACTGTCAGAGGACATACTGTCCAGATGAAGAAATCACCAAGGCTAATCTGAATCCAGCAGGTCTTAGCAGGAATGCACTGGTCACCCTCTCACCTCATCTTTCTGCATCTCAGAATCACTTTTTCTAGCATGGGAAGTGTGATGTCATTGAGACAGCTGGCGACATAAACATCTGACAGTCTGAAGGTTCAGAAAGAAAAACTCAGATCCTCAGGAACTCCTTTGTGCAGGTCAGCCCACTGTAATGCATTTGCAGACAAGCTTCCCTGCCCACCTTGGCTGGTAGAGATGAGTCTTCTAGTTTAGCCCAGGGGATGGATCCAGGGAGTTGTAGGACCTCCCCAGTACTTTGCCTGTGCCCAGGGCTTGGGCAGGTGCCCTTGCTGCTGGCCAGTGGCACACACCAGCAAAGAGAGTGCTGGACTTCTAAAACCAGAAGGAAGTGCTGGCTGATGGAGCTCTGCAAGCACTGATCTGAACAGCTTGTGAACCATTACTATCTAGAAGTGTCAAGAAAGATTAGAACAAACATGAAGCAAAGATGAAATAAACAGCTATTGTATGGGCAGAAATGGATTTTCAGTTTCCACAGTAAATAAAATAATGTGCTGTCTTAGTCAGTGCCCCTGTGATGATACAGTTTGCAGGATTTTTACTGGCAAGCTGCCATACTTACTTTCATTTATCTGCCTCAAAGCACCATTTCAAAAAGTGCAAAAGCATGTTGTTGATAGAGTAGATTGTTTATAGCTGAATTGAGTATTTCAGAACAACACACATTGTAATAAAGTGGGGGAGGGTACAAGAAAGCCAGAACAGCTGCAGTTTCTTGAATCCTTTGTCAAAAAAATCAATGCCAGAAAGCTGAGACATATTTGTTCTGTCTCAGGAAAGGCAATGCACAGACCCCTCACAGCTCTGCTCCGTGACAAGTGCTAACAAAGGCCCGTGGCACCACCAAGGCTCTCCCCCAGCACCTTGCACCAGCAGTGCTGGCACCCCTGGATAGCTGAGAGAGGGACAGCACGGCTTTCCCAGCTCCTGAGTGACCAGTGCAGCCTGAGGTGCCACCACCCGAGCGCCACCACAGCTCTGTTGCTGCACAGAGACAATGGGGAGCACATGGCAGAGTAACTCCTCCAGCAACCAAAAGGCCATGTAGGTGTGGGGAGAGGGAGAGAAAGGTATGAAAAATAGTAATGCAAATAAAATCAAGATGTGTCAAGAGCAGAGTGCAGTCTTTACCCAGTGGTGAGCAACCTGCCACTGCTGCAGCAAGGTGGAAAGCTGTGGCAGCCCAGTGCAAGTAGGAAATGGTGTCTGAGGCAGAAAGTGCTTTGTCCCAGTTCACCAGTCTCCCTCACACTGCCAGAGTCTTCAAAAGGACAGTAAGTCACACAGACCGGTTCTCTGTGTTGAAAAACAGCACGAAAAGCACACGCCTCTGGAGGTTTGCACTGCTAACAAGGGCTGGTTTCCTCAGTGCAAACAATAAAAGGCTGATGAGTGAGGACTTCAGTTCTCCTGAGACCATTGCATCTAAACAAACAACAGACTGAAAAATAAAACAAAAATTAAGGTGAAAAGAGAAGACGACTTTATGGAAGGATAACTGCAGCTGCTACCCAGACTTAGAAGAAATGGGAAAAATGTGGGATCTCTTTTTCCAGCCCTGCTGGCCCCAGAAGAAGACATCTCCCATTCCCACCACACTGGGGCACAGCAACATTTCTGGCCAGTATTCCTGCAGCTTAGCACAGATAACTGGCAGGGAATTGCCTTCAGCCTGGCAACCAGAGGGTACTGGACTACAGGTACTGGGAGATGCACAGCCTTTGTTTCCTCCCTCACTGCCAGCTTCCCATGTCCCACAGCTCCATGCCAGTCAGTGCTGTGTGGGGTGGCTCTGCTGCTTGCTCCTGGCACCCTGGGGCCCAGGCTGGCCTGGAAAAATGCTGTGCTGGGGCATGTCCATTGTGTGGGTGACTCTCACTTTGCCATGTCCCCCTTGGCTGGTCTAGCTGACACCAAAAGCTCTTGGCATGATCCATATAAGCACAGCTCTCTCAGGCACCACAGGCTTTTAGGAGATATTGAGGTCCTCCAGCTCCCTTTGTCAGCAGGAGCTCCTGGAGGCACTGAGCACCCCAAAGGAATGCTTAATCCTTCACTGAATCAAGCCCTATTAGCATATTTCCAGGCATTTACAGATGCCATATTTTCTACATTAATATTTAACCCACCAAGTCTTTCAAAGCCCATCTTTCCAAACCTCAAGTTCCCAGATGCTTTTTAATGCCCTTCTCAATAGTGCAATAAAAGTCTGATATTTTATTACTCCCATGAATTATTATTCTAATTTGTAATTTGCCAGACTTTTTTAAACTTCAAAATCTGTATTGTATTTTCCCACACACACACACACAAAATGCTGTGTGTGACGTATTTTTGACTAACAAAGTCTAATATCTAAATAGACACAGTTATTTTTTCAGAAAGAGCACACTATCTCTGTCCCAGTCAGCTAGGTTGTTTTATGACACCCCAAATCATATTTAAAGGTTTTCCTAAAACAGAAAGGATAACCTAGAACTGTGCATGAAAGATTGGAAGCAGAAAGAAACAGTTACGTGTTCGCCTGAACTTTGATGTAATGTAAACTTCCAGGATGGTTTATAGGCACCATTTTTATTTTATTTTTCTTAAGAAGTATGCACTTGGTTATCTGGAATGCAGATGCTGGGAAAATTCAGAAGCTCTGGAATGTTTGCAAGCTGTGCACCCTATGTAGTAGACGCCAAAGATAATGGAGCAAAAGACACTCAAGACCTCATCCAGCATCTGCTGGAGTCAACAAGGGCCCTTTTACTGACTGAACTGAGCTGCAGATGAAGCCTCCAAGGAGCACCTTCTAGTCAATAAAACTGAGACCTGACTGAATCTGGAACAGCAGAAATGAGGTGGGTCAAATCAAAGAAAGCAGAGACACTGAAAGGGCGAATGCAAAGCAAAGCGCAGCACACTGAGAATTTCTGAACAGGGCAAGACTTCTAATGACATGAGGCTGATTGTGTCCTGCTTCTTTTGGTGCAGGCTGCCAAGGGAAGCAGGGCTCTGTTTGTATTGAGAATGATCTGTCAATGTGAGGATGAAAACCTCCACTCAGTGAGAAGCGAATGTTTAATACTTATAACTCACAAAAGTACCTTCCATTGGAATTTCAGTGGTAAGTCCTGGAAAAGCAAAAGTGAAAGTTAATCGAAACAATTTTCTTTCTTCTTTCAACAAACCTATTAAAAATGAGGGCAAAAATCTTTAGTGTAGTCCATCTATGATGGCTCAGAACTGGCCACAGCTTAGTGCAGGGTGCTACATCAGCAACTTGATTGGCAGGCCATGAAGAAGATTTATTTTCCTGGGTGGAAACATGGCATCACACTTCCCACAGGTATAGGCTATTTCATCCTGGAACAAACATTTTGATAATGGAGAATTTGCTATATTTGAAGACTATCTAAACACTCAAATCCTGGAGCTTATAAAATAATCCATTTTTGGACAAATCTGAGCCAGAGATGTGAGAGGGAACCTGGACTTGGGGACTGTCTGAAAAAGTCCTATCCTTTCATATTGTTTTCTAAGGATCCTTTTTCACCATGGGAGAGACCTGCCTTGTATTGGACCTTTCAAGGTCTATTTTCAGGTATATTGAATATTAAACTGCCATCAGAGAGAACTGATTCCTACTGGTGTAAGTGGAGTTCCACAAAGCATCTCTGCAGGTGGATGAGAAGGTTCTTCAAAGTATAAGAGGTCCTGTTCCACTTTTACTGCTTATTCTGCTTTCAGCCCTTACAGCAACTCCCTGTACAAGGCCACTTAAAATTCACAGTAGAGCTGAGCTTCATGAAATGCAAAAAATGCTCCCTTTCCCATCATATTTATCTCCTGTTCTCTCATCCCCTTGGTTTCCCCTTGGGCTTTCAGTTCTTATGGGGGATCCTCTTGCAAAATTATTTGTCTGCAAAGCTTTAGAAGAGACATAAAAGTAGATTCCAGTGTTAACAGGAGAAATCTGCTTCTTCCTAGAAGTGCTCTGTGGAGTTCAAACCTCCTTTAGGAAGAATACATGACTTTTACATGTTTCTGGTCAGCTTTGTACTCCATATAGGACCAGTACTAGTGTCTAGACTTAAAAGGGAGTAACTTTGACCCTCTCTGAACAGCCAGGGATTAGTCCTGACACAAACTTAAGCCTGGAAGCTAGAGCCAGGTCATTGAAATTACTTTGCTCTGTTGAAGTCAGGATTTGTTTCAGGTGCAATGCTGACCTAATAGTAAAATACAACACATACACATAGAACTATTATACTACAGCAACTGGAATAGTTTTACCTATTACAATTTCTTTTGTTTGCCCTTTTTTTTCCTTTTAAACACCTTTCCTGCAATAACTTGTTGACTTGTTGAAGATAGCTCTAGATACAAAGACAACCCTATGGTTGAAGGCAACTCTGGTTTTGATGAGTGTGCACTTTGTGCCTTCAACTCATCTGACAGTTGGTAAAGTGGACACTTTTTGCATCTCATCCAGCCAAGAAGCAGCCACCTCAGACAGAAGAATTCCAGCTGTCTTTTGCATTATTCTTACGGGAGGTCTTTGGAGAACTTCACCTCAAACCCATGATTTTGCTTGAGGCTGAGGGAGCTGAGAAGTGCAAATTCCCTTCAGCATTCAGGGCCCCTCAGTCAAGCTGTTAATACAACACAGGGAAGACACACAGCTACACCACAGGCAGAAACACAAGCATGCTCAGGGACAGCACTGCCTCAGATTATCACATATCTTAACAAGTCTTTCAAAGGTGTTGAGACAGAATTGTGAAAACCTTGAGGAAAAGTCAAATACATTCTCCTAAAGGCCACTGAGAAGGAATGCAGACCTGCTCGTGCGTTTTTCAGCTCAGATGAGCAGGGTGTTCACTCCAGAAGTCCTACCACCAGAGGACTGCTATTGGCACCCTGTCAGCTCTGTTTTCCCATTCCCCCTGAGTCTATTCCATCACCTCCCTGGGCTAATCCAAAAGCAGAAACCTGCCTATCTGCAGAGCAGGCAAAGCCTTTGTGGGCAAGCTCAGGGATGATATCCAGGAGTCCAGCTTAGCAGCCAACAGCGTGTGAGTGATCGATGGCCTCTATGTGGCACTTACCCTTCTGCTTATTTCTCAGGGCTGCAACTTATTAACAGTATCATCTTTTCTGATGAAATATCATCATCACATGCAAACATCAGTGACAGACATTAATCACAGACAATGCTTTTAATCAACAATTGAACATTAATAAGCATAGACCCTGTGAATGAACACACTGAGAGACTTGTTCTTAATCACTAGAGTACGTCTCATAAAGAAAACCCTCTCCTTTTGTTCCTTAAAAGGTCAAAGTCTTCTTTTCTCTATTTAACAAGGACAAAACCCACACATAGTACAGCATATCTAGGCTGCTTTATGTGACTTAAATTATTTCCATCCATGTGTAAAAAACATTCCTTTTCAAAGATGTTCACCAAGTTTTTGCATGTGATCTACAGTTCACAGACTCTCTGTTCCTGAAATTATTAGGTTAGCTGCTGAAAGCAGCAATCAACTTTTACTGTTAATCTTAAAAGCTAATCTTTTTTATTGACTTCCCAGTCAATAAACTTGTAGCTCTGAAACTACTTTCAGGTTTCCTTGAGTTATAAGAGGGTCTGTGTATACCTGTGCATGTATTTGAAGCTGCTAACTTCCTTGCTGAGTAACTTGCACTCAAAGGTTAAAACTATAAAACAATTTGCTTTATCAGCTGACAGGGGGTCTTCCATGAAAATCAGAATGAGGCTTGAGGTGAGAGAACTTGGGCAGTAAGGTCAGGACCCTCATCTGGTCACAGTTTATGTGGGGCTGTTACAGGGAGTGAATCTTCCTCATGAACTGAAAGGACAAGGAAAGAAGGAGAGGTTTCGATCCTTTTTTTTCAGTAACCAAAGGGATTTAGTCCTGAGTCTGTGCTTGAATTAAAATCTGAGAGAGCTAAAGAATAGTTACGCATCACACAGATTTATCCTTCCTCAGCTCTAGCCAAAGAAAAGGGAACGAAGGACATGCCAGATGTCTCAGACTACTTCAAGTCGCTGTGAACCAGTTTGGCTGCGTTCAGCTGTGCACAAGCTCTGTGCACAAGTTCCTCTTACGCCAGGAACCAGCAGCGTGGGACTCCCCAGAAGTCCCAGCAGCACCTCAGTAAGGAGAGGACACGATATGGGAGAAGAAAAGCAGGTCTGTTCTCAGCTTACATGCTAAGTCGAACACTAAAATATAAATAGCTCTCTGAGCAGCAGGGAAAACATGAAGGCATCCTTGGCTTTGTAATTTGTGGTGGGATTTTCTTGTGCCGAGCAGTAGGCAAGCTCTGATTGAAGCTCTTCCCACTGGTGGGGGGCATTCGGGCTGCCACTCTGGGAGCAGCCCTTCTCTTGGCAGCAGCATTAATGCTCTTTGTCCATCACCACTTTCATCTCATCTGCCAGAGTTAAAACCATTTGTAGATGCTGCTCAAGATTAGCAGAAACTCTGGGTTCAAAAAGTTGCAGGAGATGATTTTTCCCTCCCTCATTAAGCGTGAAGTTTTCTCTCAGACTAGTTTCCGAGGCTCTGTGGACAGCAAGCTGCTATCCAATTGCACCAGGAGACCACAAACATCTGGGCACTTCTGCCACCCAGCACAGAGCAGAGGGCAACCCACACTCGCTGCCCACACCAGACAGGAGGCACCACACTCCCAGCCCCACATTTCTGCTTGGCTTTCAGGTGGGGCTGTTCCCCGCCTGCTCTTAGCATGTACAGCGAGCTTCATGCTCTTAACATTTCCCAGAAATTCAAAGTGACAGAACCGGAGGTATTGCAATCTGGAACTTTTAACTTTCGTAAACTGGTGAGAATACTGGAATGTGCATGTTCCTTATTTAACTGCTCCACCAGCTTTTCTTATATGCTACTCGGCACAGCCGTTCAGGATACATATTAGACAACTAACATCTGGACTGAATATCTATTAGGACCATATGCTCCACTCAGCTACAGCATCATGTTGGAGATTGAGAAAATCCAAACCAAATGGAGATATCAGAAACTTTCAAGGGTCAAAAATAAAGTAATTTTGGTTTTCCCAGGCCCGATGAATATGGTATATTGGCTTGTGCTCTACGCCTCGTGCGAAAGTCTCGTTACAGAAATAACCTGACTGAAAAAATGAAAAACAACTTGGGTATTGTGGTTGAAAATAGATCTATCTTGATGATTTTTCCCCTAGTAAAGTTTTCAGTGAGTCGCTGTCTCCTAAATGAGAATGAACAGCAAGAGCCTCAACCTTCTCTTTCCAGTTGATATTTTATGGTGGTGTTTTCCATGTGGGTGTGATGGTTTCCAGTTTCACCTCAATAGGATTCTCCTGGTTTATGGCCGAAAAGGTTATATGTGCCCTAAATGGCCTGGGAATGTAGTGCTTACATAAACAGAAGTAGTGCTTGAATGCCATGAAAGCCCCTCAAGATATCTGATGGAGGATGGTGTGACTCCTTCACTACTGAATAAGGAATCGAGAGCACTGAGCAGCTAAGACAATCTTATACATAAAAGGAAGATGGCAGGAATTCCTTTAACTGGCTTTGAGACCTGATCAAGAAAAAATTATAAATTCCCACATTGTCACAAATATCTCAAGTAGGAGGAGACATCTTTGTGCTTCTACAACTTTATAGGTAAAGTCCTGATCACCAGAAGTCAACCATGTTCTTTAGATAACTTATACCTGCCCAAATTTCCAGTGACCATGTCCTGTGACCACCCCCTTGAGTGGGGCAAGGAGCAGTGCTTAATACTCTGGTTACTTGGTACTGATACCGCTCCAGATGAAGTTTTAGGGCAGTGAACATCCCAGTGATGTCTTGGACTCCAGATAAAAGGATTTCACGCAGCTTGGCTGGGACATGTGGGGAATCACTGCACTTTCTCAAAGTAATATCCACACTGTACTTTCCAGGTCAAAAGGGAAACCAACACAAAATAATTTTGCAAGAGAAAGCAATTCCATTTTTTGTATTGTTTTGTTTGTTACAAAATGAAATTAGTCAAATCCCCTGCATTTGAAAACTTGACACAAAAACACTTAAATGTCCTTTTTTAACAAGTTTTTCATATTTTCTGTATGGTTTTGATGGTTGGATCAACACAACAAAGGTAGAGAAAAAAAGTACATAGGAGGGATATTTCTGGAGCAGGAGAGCTGGAAGAACTGGACGACTGGAGGGATAGAAATGGGTGGGATTCAACAGCGTATGTGCCCAACCACAAGCTGTAAGGAATCAGAGCAGCATCACTGCTGTGCTCTGGGAACCCATTGGCAGGGAATGGCAGCAGCTGAGAAGTACTGGCTGATCACAGGAGAAATGCAAGTAAGCTAACACAACTTTGCCTTGAGAAAAAGGCATCTGCTGTGGCAGGAAAAGCAAAGTAATGCCCCCAGAAGTAAGGTAGCAGTAACAGCCCTGTTGGAGATCAGGAGACATCACCAGGCAGACTCTTATCACCACACATGCTCAGGAAAGATAGAACAGGTAGAGAGAAAGACTATTAGGATGGCCAGGGAGGCATGGATCAGAAGGATCTTGGCTGGTTTGGTCCACAAAAAATGAAGCCTCAAGAAGACGATGATGGTGGCTACATCATTGCGGCACAAAGGGAAAGGAGCAATAAATGTCATGGAGGAAAATTCTTTTCAATAACTGTGTAGGCAAAAGATATCTAACAAGTGGCTAACTAGCCATAAATGAACATTTATGTTTTCTTCAGGGTGTTTTATTGAACTATGGTCTCCCAGACAAAGAAAAAATGTGAGCCTTGATAAGCCTTCTAAATCACTGACATCCCAATGAAGTCAACAACAAATTCCTGTCCTCCATCCCTGTGTCTGGCTGCCCGAGGATACAAGCAGATGTTATTGAACTCCTTAGTTCCTACTCCTTGCCAAAGCCCTTTTTTTGTACCTTTCTTTAAAAGAAACCTCTGAGGTCTGGAGACTTCTCTTTCTTGGGATGAAAGATGAGATTCTGTCAGTTCTGAGTACATATGTGGGCTGATCTGGCCTATGGGCCGTATGTTTGACACCTCTAGTATACTGTGTTATTGTACCCGGGGGAGGTGACGGGGACTTATTTATAGAGACAGTGTCTGTCAGGGGAATTTATAAGTGTGATTTCTCTGGGTTAAAATAGGAAGAATATGTACTCTCTTAAGTGGACACTCCCTTGCTTTTAGGCATGGTCAGGGTGAGTGCCCTTAACAAACACTAACGGTTTTCAATTTATTACTTTTTTGTGGGAAGATGCAATATTTTTAGAATCCTCGGCTATATCTTTAAACTTGGAGAAATGACAAGTCCAGGGACTTCTGGGGCACTTGAAGCAGATCTAACCTGTCATCTGTGCCGTGAGTAGCTGCAGAAGCCACTGCAGTGAGTGCAAACGCTGCCTCACTGCAGGGCAGTGCTCAGCACCCGTGCAGCACCAAGGGCAGCGTGGAGCAGGGGCTACTGGGGCTTCAGCCCACTCAGCCCCCACACTGCACCCAGCCAGGCTCTCTCTTGCCTCTTAGCTCCTCTCCCTTCCCACCACAGGGATATTAAAATACACAGTGCTCTACACAAGCCCAATGTTTAGGAAGATCACTTCCTCGAAAACGCCTTAAATATGAAAAAAAAAAACAAAAACGCACCCCGGGTTAAGGAGGAGGAAAACATCTCCTGCTGACTTCATGACAGGGGCCTGGGGGCTTCACCCTGTCTCACTGAATCTGTTAATTCTCTAATGTAAATTACTTGAGAAGGAAAGTTTCCTGATATTAGCATTTCACACATCACCAAGCCACATTGCTGGTGCTTGAGAAACAGCCAACAAAAATAACTTCCTTGCAGGGTTTAGGTACATAAGATTTAAAGCACCCACCGAAGTTTTCAGACTCCTAACACTTCAAACAGAAGAGATCCAACAGTAAGCATACAGCTTAAAATCTTTAATCAAACACATTAGTTCACAGCAAGAGCCAGTAGATAAAACAGATGCAAGATTTCCAGACCAAGTCGTTCTCACACATGGTAACACCATCCTCTCTTAGGGGAAAGCAATGATGGCAAACAATGAAAATGCCCTTATCTAAAAAAAAAAAATCCTTAGTATGTCCAAACTGCCATCTCTGTTTAATGTCAAACTTACAAAAACCAATCCTCTTGGTTAGGAGTCTGTTGATACATTAAGTTGGGAAAAAAAACCCCAAACCCCAAAAACCTCACGACACTCCCCCTGTCCCCAGCCCCACAGTTTCCTGGAGATGCTGCTATGTAAGTTTGTGTGAGGGAATTTACTCAAGAAGATTTTTTCATATTCTGGTTTCTAATGCTGAGTACTGGGACAGCATCCTTAAAGGTAGGGTCCAAACTATGTTAGCCCATTGTCACAGGTCCCTAATGTTGCACCAGCAGCTGGCAACAGACCCCAGACCTCCCACAGCCTCTGCTTGGCAACCATGAAACAGAACTGACCTGCTTGTACTCAAATTTCCTGGAAGACTCCTTGCATTTAATCAAAAAGAGGTTTTTTTTTTATTCTCTGGTCTGGATTGGATGTGGTTCATAATCTCAGTGATGAAAAAGCCAATAATTCACCTTACTAGCCAGCCCTACATTTTCTATGATCATTTGTTAAATTAAATTCCAGCTGTTACCAACTATTCACATGCTGTCTGCTGTGTGTACACATCCAGAAATGCTGAAACAGTAGTGTTCATTAAACAGTAGTGCTGTCAGGGTTGCCCATCTAAGAGCCAGCTTACTAAGTACTGTTTTCCAACAAAAATGAAAGCTGTGAGTTCCATCCATACTGTCTCATGCAAAACCAGCAAAATAACAGACTGGTTTCCTACATCCATGTACCAGCACAGCACTGTTGGGTGGAGTGAGGCTTCTTTCTCAGGTCTGGTGAAAGTGAACCCATTTGACTTCCTCATTAGTCCCCCTTTTTAACTCACGCAGCAGAGGATTTTGAAGCAAGGAAAAGCTGCCGGCTCAGAGGACAGATCCAGGGCTGCAGCAGCAGTGCTAGAGGTGAGAGCATCGTGTGCCTGTGCTCAGCAGCACTTGCTTCAGCTCCTTTTGAGCCTTCTCCTCATGCACAGGCAGAGAAGGCAAGATTTCAGCTTGCTTTAGCTTGCAGACCTTAGAAATGGGGATATGTAGCTTCACTTGTTCCCTAGAAAACAGGGAGTCACTTCGTGGTTAGGGAAAGAAACCCCTGCTCCTGTATCCACCTTGGCTGTCTCATATCCCCAATTCTGGTTACTTTGAAGTAAGAAAGAGAACTTCTTTGTTTAACTTGTTGCTGCCATTTGCAGGCAGGATCATACCCTGAGCTGCTGCAAACCGGCAGAGCCAAACTGGGGCTGGGGAGGGTCAGTCTGGACACCCCAGCTGAGGATCTGGACCCCAATACCAGGGCTATGGGGCAGCAGCAACCCTCACTGCCGGTGCATACAAAGTAGTTGCAGAACACATTATCTGGATGATCATGCAGCTCCCAAGGCAGCAGATCAGTAACAACTAAACCCAGAGCTCCTCCTGAAACTGAAACAATATCAGCTTTGAGCAAACAGTTGTCCTAAATGAAAATTCATCCCCTGCTAAATATAACCAGGTTGCATGACAGCACATATGTGTTGATTTCAGAGAGGTTTCTGAGGCATGAGGGAGATCATAAATAGGCCTTAACATCTAGGAAAATTAGAGAGAAAACACAGATTCGCTTTCCGTTACACTTTTGTTTAGAATTCAGCTCAGTATCTGCTCTTCCTTAAACGTCCTGGCACAGAGCTTAATTATTAGCACAGCCTCCTTCAGAGGAAATGGTTCCTTTTATTTCAGTGTCACACAAGTTAATGGGAAAAAGTTATTTGCAATGTCAGAGTCTTTAACTTCTGCAAACTGTGAACCTGGCTGGGGTGCTGCAGACTCCTGTGTTTGTTCAGCTCCATGTCAGGCAGCACCAGCAGTGTCAGGTTACTCATCTTGGGTGCAAACAAACACCCAAATGATGGGAATGGTGAGCTACACAAAGCTGAGATGGGCAGAGGAAGGGAATCTGTGGAGCCTGCTGGTGCCACACATCATGTCCTGTGTGCTCTGGGCTTTAATATATGAATTTCTGGGCTTTAATATATGAATTTCTGGCTAAGTTTCTTGTAGTAACAGGGTGGTTTTATTCTGGTTTTTTTGGGGGTTTTTTTTGTTTGTTTGTTTTTGTGTTTTGTTTTGTTTTTTTTTTTACATACAAAATTATTTGAAAGCATTTACCTCTGTGTATAAACTACTTTTTTTTTTTTTACTTTGTTCCCTGCATGAGCCCAAAGAAAGCTTCATCTGCCAGAGGAACACAAATACCTGTGCTTACTATTATAATTGCTAAAGCCCACAGATAAAGGTGCATCTTAGAGGATGTAGCTGAACTAACAATCTAATTCCATGCAGAAGTATCTTTAGATTATGCACAAATAGAGCGGAAAATTAAACTGTGGTAGGAGGAAAACACTACTATTTGGGAATATGAGATTTCCCTGTCTCTGTCCAACATGGCTGAGTGGATTCCTCAGCATGCCCAAAGGAATGTCTCTGTTAGGGAGACAATGTTTTCTACTCAAAGCTTCTGAATAGTCAGATTTTAAAATTTAATTGAATTTCATTTCTTAAGGAAAAGCCCAAGTCATAAAAGGACCCACAAAAAAAAAAAGCTGAAATTGTTTTGATGGGAAAAAAGTCAGAATTCCACCGATAAATCAGATTGCACAGAAATCGTGCTGAATTGTGATTCCAGACTTTCCTAGAAATGCGCAGTTACTAATGAGAAAATCTGGCCAGTCTTCTCTAGGATACTCAGACTTTAAATTCTCTGATAATGGATAAGGGATATTTACTCAATGTACTTCATCCCTTAACCAAGATAAAGACTCTTGGTGAAGAAATATGTCTAAGTCTAAAGGGAGTGGTCTCCATCTCCTTAGGTTTCCACATGAAGAAAGGAAAAACGAAAAAGAATTTACTCCTCCCCTGGGTCAAAATCTCAGTCTACCCCAAGAAAACATATATGCCTTCCATACAATGTAATTACAAGTCAGCTGAGAAACTTGGAATGAAGGAAAGCAGATCCATACATTGGCAAATTCATGTAGTCCCCCAGCTTTAAGGGATGCCAACAAATCCATTACCACAATAGTATTTAGCACTGAGAGAGTCCCACTTCAGGATTTACAGACTTAATATAAAGAACTTAGACTGGAAAGGAAAGAAGTTCCTCTCTCATTCACTATTTCCAATGGAAAAGGATTTTTCCCAAGTGAAAAGTAAATTGCTGAGAAAATGCAATTGAAATGATTAAAATTGCTGAAGGTTTTCCCCTTAATTTTGTTCCAGTCCTTCTTCCCCCCAAATTCCCACGATAGTCAATGTCAGAAGATTTCGCTTACTCTTGAATTCCTCCTCCCAAATCATAAATATTTATCACGTGAATGGGGTTCTTACAAGTCTCTCACATTTGTGAAAGAAAGCAGTTTGATGCAGGATTTGACCTTGAAAATCTTCCCCAGTCTCATTGACAGGAGCCAATGCCATTTTTCCTTTTTAATAGCCTTGGAAACTTGTGCCAGACAGACAGAACAGCCAGACAGACCACACGCAGATTATTAGAAACAGTTACGGGTGTGTCATTTGGGCATAGGGACATAATGGCCACTACATTATGAGCAAATGGGAGGTGGTAGGGCAGGAGGGGGATTGTTCATTAATGAACATAAATAATGAAAGGGCATTGGAACATGGTTCAGTCAACACTAAAAGCCAACTTTTTCAGTTAGAAAATGGAATCAATCATCTGGAGTAATGGAAGAATTAGAAAACTGTCAATCTTTATGTTTTGGGTTCCTAAACAGCCATTAGACTTGGATGTCAGGAAAGAAACATTACACTACTGCCTAAGAAGGAAGAGATTGTGTGAACTTTGCTGTCTTTTCCACAAAACCTTGTACTGAAATAACTTAGAGTGCCCATAGCCCCCTCATCCCCCCAGATTTCTGCCAGAAACACACATCATATGCTGGACACTTTAACACTGAAGAAGCAGCAAAGCCCAAAGCAGAGAGCAGACCAAGAAGCAAAGGTGATGCTGCTTTGGTCAGCTCTGCTGTGAGAAGAAGGGGGAGGCATTTTGCCTTCCTGCATCCATGATTTCCTCTTCCATATCTTCTGCTGGATCTGTAAGAGTGCCTGCTCAGGGGGCTTGCAAAACCCAGCTCACATCCAGACCTCAAGGCAGGTACAGGAAGGGCAGAACTTGCACTCCCTGAGCACTGCTACCTTGGAGTTGCTCCTTTGACTACCACCGATGTTTTTTTAACGTCCCAAACTCAACGGGAAAATTGATGACTTTGAGAGCAGCCACACAAGTCTTGCTCTTTTTGAGGTGAAGAAACAGTTTTTGACAATTTTGATGAGTGTTGGATTATCATCCAGGGGTGAATCTGAGTATCATGTTAAATTAATGCTAGCCAGTGCCCAGCCCCTGTTTAAAGATATCAAGGGAGGGGGTTTAGAGAAGCCTTCCTGGGAGGCTATCAGACCAGAAAAGAGCATGCACAGATACCTCAGGATGTGCATTGATGTTTGTGGCACAGAACACATCCCAGGGTCCCTGGGATTGCTGTGGCCCACTGAATTCAACAATGAAGAAAAGGGGGAGTGTCCTGTGGGATCTTCTGCTCCTAGAGCCAAGGGAACTGACCTGGTCAGGGAACCCATCACCTGCCCCTTCTTTGTCACTGTCTCCCCTCCTGCCCTTCTATCTTTCCATAGGTGTTTTGATAAAAATAAGGGGGGAAAAAGATGCTCTTGTTAGAAATTTCCTTGGCTTTCCAGGGCTATATGGTGAAACTCAAAGATGCTTTCGCCAGGTTTTCTCCTTCATCTCGAGTCTCTGATACACAATAGAGTCCCACTCTGGTGGCAGGAACTGATTACTCATGGCATCACTGGCAAAAGAATATTTCAATTGAAAAATTGGTTTTGGAAAACCCACTTGTTTTCCATTGGCCTTTAGAAGACCATTGACTGAAAAGGCCTCTCTCCATTTGAAATCCTAGTTTAATGTCAGGAGCCTTGACTGAATTCAGCAGCATCTCAGTGTCCCTGAAGGAGGGGACAGTTTCTCAAAGATAATTTGGGATCCTTATCACTTCTTCCATTTGCCTTTCTCAGCTTATCACATCATCTCAATTACATCCAGCCAACTAACCTGAACACAAACTGCTAAATCAGATCAGCCACTGCCTGTGCATGAAAGTCCTATCCCAGGGAGAAGAAAAAGAAAAAAGGAAAAAAAAAAAAAAGAAAGAAAATAAAAAAAAGAAAAGAAAGAAGGGGCCTTATATTTCCTTCAGGATGAAAAAAAAGGGCTTGTATCACAAAGCAAAAGGAATATTTTCCATCAGCACAATGAAATATTTATTAATAACAGACACTAAATAATCTAGCACAGACTTGTTCACCAGAGTGCAGATTTTAGCAGGAGTCTCTGAGATCCAAAGCCCATTTAATTGTAATGAATAATAGCACAGATTTCCTATATTTGGGCTCCTATTTTGCAAAAAGCATTAGCAAGTAAACATGGGTAGTCCCAAACTGTGAATATTTAGTTAAGTTTTATTCTGATGTTTCTTGTTCTAAATATTTCTCTATGAATTATTAAATTGCAACCAATTTTCTTAAGGATGAATTTTTTTGTTTGCAAAAATTGCTACTTTCTTCCACCTGAAGCTAAATCCACTACACATGGAGACAACTAGAGGCAATATATTCTTGAACAGGAATGTAAAACCTGAGCCAAAGTATATATCGGATGAAAACCAGAAATGCTACTTTCATTTGAGTATCATACACCCATAATGGCTTCAGCCAAATTGAGATTTTTACCAAATGTCTTACTAATATTAAAAGTTCATGAGTAGAAATTTGTTTAGTAGGGAACATGCTACTGACTGAGCATTTGCACTTTATTTACATTTCATATCTGACCAGAAATAACCAAAAACACCCATATCCCAAATGCAGAGTGTGTGGGACAGAGAAAGAGGGGTCTGGAGAGAAGAAACCAAGTGCTCTCTCTCCACACACAGCTCACTGCACTGGGATGGGAAGCCCTTCCCAAACTTCTGCATGGCACCAAGTTGCCCATCAACTCCGGGTGGTGGAGGTGAGGCAAGAACACTTGTGCAGGTGGAAACCTGTGCCCTGCACTAAAACACCAACTTCCCCTCACTGCACTTGCTTAAAACTCTCCCACTCTTTCTTTTCCTTGAGACTGGACACTGCTGGGGCCAGCAAGTCCTTCCTGTGTTTTTTTATAAGCCCCCCAAAAAAATGATCAGAACCTCACAAGAGCTTCATCTGTGCTCATCTACTCTGTGGAGGTTGTATAGCAGCAGCATAATTAGCAGAGACAGAGAGAGAAGAGACCTCCAGCAGCTGAATTCTCTGCAGGGAACAGAGAAAATACTTTTAAACTTACATAACAAAAAGATCATCTACAGTAAGCATGAAATGATGGTCACAGCAGAGGTGGAGAAGTACAGAGGAATAATTAACATCAACACCATTTCGCAAAGTGAGAGTCAGCTACTCACACTCTTGCTCCCAGAACAATTCCTACAATAGTACAGGCATAGTGGAAATACCATTTATTTCTGAAGAAAATGTTTGTCTAATACTGAGCCTCCATAGAAAAGGGAGAAAAAAGATAAACCTTGTGTCTATAGCTGCAGTTCCCCCATGCCTGAGTTACTGCTCAGCCTGTGGGCACATATTGATGCTGCCAAGCGGTCAAGCCTTTGCTACTGTTCACACAGCAATGTCATGGCAGGGCTTGCAGTGTTTTGTGATTTATTTTCTTCCCAAAATGACACTATTCAACGAGTACCAAGTGACAATGGCAAAGCTATTTAACCACTCTGCTGCTGGGGTGTGCTGGAAGTGGAAGCTTAGACCAGACTTACAGGTACCTTACAACTGTCCTGTGCATTTTAACGTGCTGTACACAAAGCAGCAAATCTGCCTGACAGCATGGAGAAGCCACTGATTATACAGCAACTTCACTTTCTGTCCTTTTTAAGTGTAACATTTTCAATTCTCGCACATGTGCATGCTCATTTGGGAAGCATCTGACTAGTTCTGGCATCAGATTTGGACACCTTAATGTGTGCATCTTCCTCACAGTCTCATAGCACTGAATAACACATGAAGTTACATTTGTCTAGAGGTCTGCTCAGTTCAGCCTGGGCGGGTAGAGAGGCAGATATTTATTTACACTGCAGCCACGGGGGTGAGACCCTGACTGCAAGCTGAGTCACAGGTTTCTGTGCAAGTCCTGGCAGAGCAGGGCACTGCTCCTCAAAGGCCGTGCTGGGCTTTGCCTTGGAGCATTGCAGAGGTCAGCACAGCTCAGGGCAGCCAGAGCAGCTGGCCTGTGCTGGCACTTCTACCTGCAGTCTGCACAGCAGCTGTATTTGGAACAATAAATCACAAAGCCTGGGTGATGTTTGTTAGCAAATACCAACTTTCAACAGCAAGTGCTGCTGATAAGCGCAAATTCATTTGACAAACCGTGTCCTGCCATAGAAAAAAACCCCAAAATCTTCCTGCAGAGGAAAACCATATCTTAATGGCCTGCATAGCCTGCATAGGCCTGCACAGCCTTCTCTCTCCCTAACAGTGATATAATCTGCAAGAGGTTATGGGAGTAAAGTGATAGCTAGGTTATTCCTGGAGCACAGAATAGATTTTGAATGGAAAATCCCAGCATTTTCTTATATAAACAAGTACAAAATGCATTTATAGGATAGGTTTTGGTGTTTTCAGCTTGCAAAAGGGTTTTAAATTTTTTTTCCTTGCCACATGAACTGCCAACTAAACTGAGAAACAGAAATCCTAAATAAAAGTTTAAAAGCAACCACCAACTGTTTAGAAACTGAAAAAGAAACTCTACTAGGAAATCAGTCCTTTTAAGACAAGGTTCCAGTAAGATGTCAGGGATAGGTCACTTGGTCATCTCACCATTCTCTGTGGAATAACCACATTTTAGGTTTTCAGCGTGCAATATATGAGGTTGGGCAGCCACGAGGGTTAGTACAGGACTCAGATTTTAACACAAAGGGTAATCTGGTCTGGTGCAGTCTGGTCACTGCTGCAGTGCATCTGAAGGTTAGGTTTTATGTTTATTAGCGTCATCCAGATGGCGTTTTATGTCCTTAATAACTTTGTCCCTGACTAAGCCATGAACCTACTGTTTGACAAACACTGTAGGAAATACCCATCAGCAGAAAAGCCATTTTGTAACAAGGGGTGAGCAGGTACATTTAAGATGCCTACAATTTACTTCTGTGTACCTGTCACCTCTTGGTGTGTACACTTCACATAGGGAAGGGCTTTCAGCAGCTGTCCTTAAGCTGAGGGGTCTGCACAAAGGAGGTCAGTACCCTTACAGATGCCTGGCAGCCCTGCAGCTTCTCCCAGTGCACTGCTGAGCAGCATGGACACCTCCTCGCCTGCCTACACCCTGGCCCATCAGCAGAGCTATCTCCAACATGTTGCCCTGAACACTGGATACCTAGCAAAGCATCCAGGATTTCCTGTATTTTGGTGAACATTAGTCCCACTTCTAATTAGTGGGATTTGTGACTTTCTGGGAAAAAACTATTTTACTTTCTAATAGTTAAAACAAAAGCAACATTTAGCATTTATTTTAGCCCATAGGACAACTCAGCAATCCAGGAGTTTGTTTCAGCACCTCAGCGACACAAGTTTTTTCTACTTTCAATATAAACTGAAAAAATTTGATTTGATTTGTTCCTGGGTGCAAAACATAGGGTCAGGATGTTCCTCCCAAATGAGCAGAGGTTGCTGTACCTTTGTGGGGAGCAAAGGCCTGAGTGCAGCTGGCAGGAGGAGCTGGGGTGGGCAGAGCAGTCCCCAGAGCGCAGCCCCTGCGCAGCTCCCTCTCCGTGCCGGCCTTTGCCCATCTGTGGTGCCTTGTACGGCCCTGGGATTCCACACCCAGCACCCTCGTGTGCAAATGCCTCTGTGACATTTCAAACCTGAGCTGTGGCCAGCGAGTGAGTACCAATCAAATGGATGGGCTGAAAGTTAATGAGTTTACACAATCCGAGAGGCGCTGCTGCATGCTCGTCCTCCTGGTTTACTGAACTAATTTCAGTTAAAGTGGTGCAGCCTCACAATTCAAGACAAGACCCGAATGAATGTTAGCAGCACTTTTGGTGTTTCATGACACAATTTACTTCAAATTAAAGCAACTGGAAAAAACCTTGTGCTCGGGGAAGTATGTATGTATTGCTGTTGAAGCAGACACTGGCAGTAGTGACATCAGCATGTTTTTTTAAGCATACGTTCGTCTTTTGCAGGGATATTTTGAGACCCTAAAAATGTCACTACAGAACTGTCCCAGTTTTTGATTTTGAAAATGTCACCTGTGTCATCATTGGAACTGGGCTGTTATTTCCAGAACTAACCATTTGGGGAACAGTTTACGTGAAACTGAAACCTTAGCACCAGCTCTGCAGTGAAAGAGAGAAGGCAAAAGTGCTGGCACTCACACTAGCGCTGGAGTCATCCAGGAATTGGCTGGCTTACCTCAGGCCAGCCTTTCACTTGCCAGAATTCAGAAACTCACATTTCTTTTCAAATTTGCTATTTTCTTTAGGCATTCATTTTGAACGTGACCAGCTGTTCTCAGAACAGAGATCTGGAGCCATATTCTATATTTTTAGAGCAGGCATCTTTCCTGTTAAACAGAAAGATGAAAAAACTCCAAATTAGATTATGGTTTGGAGGAACAGAAGAAAATTCACAAGTGCAAAGCTGCTGCTGTTCACCCAAAAGGCTTGCAATAAAGATGCAGAGAGACTTTCCTGAAAACTCACAATGGTTTACCTGAAATGGGAGCAGAAAAGAAAAACAAGGCAACCATACAACGCACAAATAACTCATTGGAAACCCCAGCATCTGGTGTCCTGATCTGCTGAAGATACCAAAAGGGTATCAAAAGATACCAAAAGGGATCCTGGTACAGCACCTGCCATCCCTTGGGCCTGCATCAATACTGACACAACTGTCTCAGGGGCTAGATCAAGAATCTCACCAAGCTGCAGACTCACTTGGCCAAAAAAATTGCGGTTTTGACAGAGCGCATCACTCAGCTGCTCCACAGCGAGCACACTGGTGCTGTGACAGGGACAGGGACTGGGAAGGCAGGACTGGGATGGACAGCAGGACTGGCACTCTTGGCAGCAAGTGACAGCACACGTGCAGCCTGGATAAGATTCCCACACGTTTCCAACTGCACTGGAAACAGCAAAGCCTGAGCTCACGGGGCCGTGGGCTGTGAGCTGACAGCCAAGGGCTGCAGGTACCTGGGCGTACAGCACGGCATCTCCAGGAGTGCTCACCTTCTAAAGCTGCTAACAGGAATGTTCATGCCACTTCCTTTCCTTCTGTCAAAACTCACAGAACCTTTCTGCTCTAAACAACCACATACATTCCTAAAACTTGCTGGAAATTAATCATCCCTGAGACCTTTACTGCTTCAACCAATTTGGTTGAGGACAACCGACAGTTTCCACTGCCTTTGAATCTGGTAAAAAATGCCCAAAACAATATTACCAGACAATCCCATATTCTTAACAAATAATCCAACAGAAGAACTGAAACAACACAGAAGAAAAGAAAAAAACAACTTCAAGCTCAAGGGAGATATATTTGAAGACCATCCCTGGGGCACTGTCTCCAAAATGCTTTTGTCTTTAGTGGTCTCTTCCCACAAGAGGTGTCCAGCCCCTTTGGAGCAATTTGTAAAGAAATTTGGGGAAAAAGGACCACATCCTAACCCCCAAATAATGAAATATTAGCTCATTCCTATAATCAATCTTCAAGATATCATCTATAATTGTTCATGTTGTTCCTAATTCTCACCAAGTTAACCAAAATTTTAAAATGCTACATTTTTATAAAGCCCTGTGTTTATCAGGTTATTATTATTTGGCCAGTGTTAAGTATTTCCATTTTAGAAGAAGGCTTTGGTTTTTTTCACATGGCCTTATTTCTGAAACTAATTACTTAAATTTGTTGCAAGGTTAAGTTGGAAAGTTTCACTCATCCTCTCTGTGCTCTCAGAATTTATAAATCCAGATAAAATGCTCTGTGGGAGACTTTACCCCCAATTAAATTATTAACTGAGGGAATTAATCCCTCCTCAGCAGAGGTAAGACCCTTCCCTGTTCTGCTCCAGAGTGAATTTTTTCATCAGGGCAACTCAGAGGAGATGCTCCCTTCTCACCAGCCCTTGGCCAGCAGCAAGAGTGGGTCACTGCCAGCACACAGAAAACCTGTTCCACCTCCCACTTGAATCCAAGGGCCCCTGTAAACACAATATGTAAAATCCCTCCCTTTTTTTAACAGGAAATCAAAGAACTCCTTCAAAGGCACTTTCCTTCAAGAAGGAAGAACCCCAAAAGTTCAAGGTTACATTTCAAAGCTCCTCCAACGCTTGGGTGTAGAGGAACATTTGAGATGAAGGTAAAAGAAGGTCTCTCATGCAAGTGGATCCCAATTGTTTCTCTCTGTGATTCACAAGAGATGGCCACTGCAGCACTGAGGGATTTCACTCAACATGCACTACTCCCAGTCCCAAAGGAAAATGGGTTCCAATGAATAATCCTGTGATCAGACAGAATACGGTTACTTTACATTTGTAATTTTAGAGATGAAAGGGTATGAAACACTCTTGGCTTGTTATTAACCAATGCCTTGTTATCCCCTTTCTTTTGAATTCAGTCAGTGCCATTTGTAGAAAAGCCATTTCTCCCCAGGAACCATTTCTTTTCAGATTACCCCTGCTTCCCAGCAACTTCTGTTTTCAGAGTAATGAAGACCAGTGCGGTTCCCTTCTACGCCATTTCACTACATTTATATTTTTTAAAATAATTGATCATATCTCTGTAATTTTATACTTTTATTCTAAAACATAGGATGCATACAGTCACTACTCAGCATGGCCAGTGAATTATGGCTTAATTGGGATTTTAAGTACAAAGATTATAAAAGTGTTGGTTAAAGTGCTGCCAAGTGAACTAAATTTAGTGTTCATGGTATCTGGCTAAATATATGTTTTTTAAGTAATAAGAAGGAGTTGTTATTGAAACTGCAATCATCTTTCACAATAAATACTGTTTTACTTGAAGGCTTCTATACAGTAAAGTTATATCAGTACTTGGGTATGGTGTACTTGTAATTAACACAAATGTAGGGAAAACACACTTATGTTTCTTAAACTACATTTCTTTTGTCTATGGTAATGCAAAGGATAATTCGGTGTGCCACATGCATTGAGGAGTGATGAAGGCACGGCTGAGTATTGCACAAAGATGTCTGCTCAGAGGTTATCAGCTTGGAAAGGAGTATTGACATAAGGAAAGCAATGCAGGAGCATTATCAGGAGTGATCAATGCATTAGAGAGGAGTTAAGGCTCATGGACTCTTAATACGAAAAGGTTTGGGGGTGGAATGATGCTGGTATTGTTTAGACTGAGACTTTCTAGGTATGTTCAAAACCATGTACAAATACAGCCCAGGTGAACACTCCTGAGTCCTGCTGAACTCATCTAAACTTTTCCAGGATGAAAGTTCTGCAAAATTAACAACTTCAGACAGAGGGACCTGGATGAAAAGATAAACCTTATTGTAAGGTCTGAAAGCATCATTTACAAGCCTTTAAAAAAATAAAGCTTTGTTTCTCTCGGCTGCAACTAAAGGCAATTGAAAAAACAGCATCATTTAACTTTTAAATATGTATATACACATTTAAATAATATGCATAAATATAAAATATATCTATTTAAATATATACTTCTTTCCTAAGCAGATCACAGTGACAAAGTACATACATTTCACACAGTATCAGGGATGCAAAATAAAAGTAAAATGGGGTCCATTTATATTGGGGCAAAGATTGAACATAGCTTGAGACTGAGAGGGGTTAAGCTGTCTTTTTTTTCTCTTGCATACAAAAAACATTCCAGCTGTGGTTTCCACCACCAAAAGTAAAATTTCACTTTTGTAAAGGATTCTGAAAATTGCACTCACATATTTTACTAAAATCATGTCACTTATCTTGATGGGATCAATGAGGCATTAGACACATGAATAACTAAAGGTTTGAGAGCCTACATGGCTATTTACTGTAGCACCTTCTGTGTCCTTAGGGTTTACAAAGCCCTATCCTGTTCTTGCACAGCAGGGGAATTGGTTTCCTTATGACCTGTCATCACTCTTTCAGGGAGATGCATTGCATGCATGCACACAATTTAGAAGATTTGAAGGAACGAGTCTTTCTGGTGAAAGCAATCTAAGGTGTCCTGTTTTCATCATCAGAGCACCCTTTCAGACTCCCAGATACAGCTCCCCAGAGAAGCATGTCACAGCTGACCCCACACAGAGGACTGCTGCCCCTTACTGTGGACACAACTGGCTGGGGACTGAGCAGGGACAGTGGCCTTCCCACTGTGGGGAAGTGGCAGTGTCTGTCCCAAGGCTTTGCTGCTGCCCTGCCTCTGGCAGAGGTGCCACAGGACGTGGAGAGGAGGAGACAGCCCTGCTGCCCATGTGGGTGCAGGCAGCCAAGGGACAGAGGAGCCACAGATTTGTCCTTCATCCCTGACTGCTCCGTGGCTGAAACACACGAAAGCGTAGAACCCAAAGGCGTCAGCACGGTGCCTGACATCTCAGCCATTCCAGCCTGTGAGAAACTCTCTGATCAGCTGCACCCTGGAGCCCTCAGTGCTGGGCACCTCTCAGAGACATGGTTTGGACACAGGATGAGGCACATCTGGCACATCAAGCCTTGCCTGACCATGGGTGGGCTGATCGCATCTTGGGGCCATGTCCCTTCCCATGCCACATTCCCTCTGGTTGCCTGCACCTCCTCCAAAGCGCTGCAGGGCCACATTGCCACCTGACATTGCCTGACAGCCCCCAAAGCCACGTGGTCCCCTCTGCTCGCCAGGCTCGGGCTGAACCTCCTCTGGGAGGCTGCCCCAGCTGAGGAGCAGAGCCTCCCTAAACCCCACATGTGAGTCCTGGGCAGCTGCTGGGTGCAGCTCAGCATCACAGTCCAGCTGGTCCAGCTGCCTCAGTCAACAAGATTTCTCGCCGGAAAAAGGTGATTTTTAGAACTTGAAACTTTTTCATGTGAAAATGGCAGTTTTGACAAAGGCCTTTCATTCTGTGAGAGAGATAATCAAAATGAAAAACCTCATCTTGAATCAAAATGTAAAGAAATTGAAAACTGAAACAGTTACACTTTCTGTTTTGACATTTCCCATTCAAAACTCCTCAGAATCCTTTCCCCAGTGTGTGAAAATGTTCCTTTTCTGATTTTTTTTTTTTTAATTTGTTTCACTGGGGAAAAAGAATTTGGAAATGCTGACATTTCCTGCAAGAGATATTTCAAGCTTTATCTACAGAAGCTGCACCTACAAGTACACTGAATTCCTTGCAACCCGCCCCACAAGTATTTTAGAAGACTTGTTGGAAAACAACAAATTTAAATAATAACATTCCAATATTTAAAGCAAGGTTAATAGGTTATATTTTTCTCTTTAAATCCAAACACTTTTCTGGGATTTCAAATATTAAAAGGTAACCAGATTTCCCAGATTTCAAACCAATTTCACAGCAGAAATCTTTCCATAGAAAATGAGAGACCAGCTGATGCAACTGGCAAAATTCACACTTTTAATTAAAATGATTAAACACAAGAGACCCCATTGCCTGTTTTATGTATAAAACAACAACAAAGTTAGGGATTTATGAAAAAAAAAATCGTGTTTCTGTGTATCTTAAAGGAAAATATGATAACTGAATTTAAATTGAGGATTTTTTATCTGAGCTGTTGATAATCCTTCCTTCTCCAAACTACTACTAGAAATCTGAGACTATCCTACTGTTCAAATTTTATACCATCAAAGGCAATCTGCTGTTAGACATTTCTTCTACAAAATCTATCTATGTAAATACACTGGAAGTCTGTCGTACTTTCAACGATATTCCAGCAGTAAATACAGCATGAAATTAGTATTTTCCTCAATGGTCAAAGGTATTCCTGTTGGAAAACAAGTCTCCTTTGAAATATTACATATTTGTAGCGTGCTCTTTTACAACTAGGTTTACCCAACAATTATATGTCATATTTTATAATCCAGAGCAGCTCTGAAATGAGTAAACAGCGTTCAGGAGGAGATTAAGAGCAATATATATTTTGGTAATATTAAATGTACTTATAGTTTATTTTATAGTCAGGTTCCCTGCAAAAAATAATACCATATTCTGTCTATACATCTAATCCTTAATAAGCTCAGTATAGGCGTCTTATTCATTTCCTGGGAAGCAATGCTCTTTACCAGAGTTATTTGTAAATGCAGTTAAATTAACATCTCAACTGCTTTTACTCCACAATCATGAAAATAACTACATCCAGAATCATTTCACTTTAAAAAAAAAGTCATTTTAGTCTAAAGTTTGGCAAAAAAATAAACTGAAATGCTTAGAAATTTACATTTTTGTCACTCCATAAATCAAAACTTACTTTACATATTAGAACAATTTTTGTGAGAATTTTGGATCTGAGCTGATAACCTTTTGCCAAGTTTTAACGAAATGCAAAGTGAAACATCTGAGATATTAAACAGACAATCGAGGTTTATGGTTACATCATAAGATTATTGCCCAGTAACACTGCATACTATGGCCCTGAAACACTCACAAGCTTTATGTATGCAAGCAACCCTTGTGAACACAAATATAAGTGCTAATATAACCTCATGGCATCGAGAACACAATGTTGTATCAGCAATTGACATGCAAACTGTTTTGCTAAGGGAACATTCCTCCAAAAGATGTAGGAGGGTGTATGTGTAGAAAAGGGCAGCGAACGGTGGCAGAAGCTTAATTATAGAAGCACTAATGGCAGGAGGAGAGCAGGGCGCTGCAGAGAGCCAGCAGCCAGAGAGGGCTCAGGCCCAGCTCCCCAGCCTGTGCAGCCTGGAATGGCTCTGCTGGAGCCACAGCACACGGAGTTTCACCAGATCAGGATCTGACCTCTAGCTGTAGTGGCTGTGCACAGAAAAAAAAGCCCGCTGGCTGACAAAGAATGACAACGAGGTCCCCGCCCTGCAGGTCACCAAGGAGCCTCCTGGCACTAAAGTCTTCTGCTTCAGAAGCCCGTGCTGTAGATGCACACCATAATGCAGACCTTATGTAGTGCTGAGGGAAGTGTTAATTAATATCTTTAATTGTTACATACTACAGCAAGATAAGAACAAGTGGCTTGCTGGACATAAGATCTTTCCAGACTCAGTTGCCCACACCCATACCTTGCACAGGCAATACAGATGTGCTCCTGCTCAGGCTGGGATTGACTTTCACAATAGCCCCCAGCAAGAGCTAAGCATGCAAATCTTGATGCTTTCATGGCTCATATTAATTCATCCCTGACCTCTGTGGAAACTACTGAAAAATTTCTGACAAGGGAGAAATAGTTAATTGGTTAAATGGAATGTTGTTAATAATGAAGGGTATGCAATACTCAAACAGTAAGAAAGGTCTGATTTGAAGAGAAAGGATTTGTCTGGTGTTCAGAGATACACTGATACCAAACACAGGTCCCTGGAGGGAATGACTGGAATGGGGCCATCAGGTGAGGCTGGCATCAGTTTCATAAACAGGGTGAGGTTCCTGCTCCCTTGGTGTTCAAAGCAGAGGAGGCAACAGCATGCCCTTGAGAGGGTCCATAGTACATTTACAGGAGAGGTGCCAAGTGCTAAAAAAAAATAGATGCACTACAAACAGTTCACTGTGAGGTTATTAACCAGTGGATGCCCCCAAAGTCTTGCTGTTAAACTCTTCTAACCAAATACATTGAGACTAAATTGTAGGCTAAGCTTTCCTCTGGTAAAACAATGTTCCCACTCAAATTTCACTGTTCTAATTGCAGAAGCTAGAAATAAAAATACTTTCATTCAAGTTAGTAGCATTCAAAATGCTTTCAGCTGGACTTTGCCTCCCAAAAGAAGCAAAGATGCATGAAGGATGTTCTGTATTACCATTTTTATTGACATTATGGGCCAGGACCTCATAGGTGCTGTCCCACCACAAAACAAAGATGATTATCCCTACTTCAAATCATGATATTTTATTACAACAGTTTACAGTCCTTATTTAATTATCTCAGCATGTACTGCATGGAGTCTGCAGTGGAATCAATTCATTTCTAGCAAGTATTGGGCCAAATTATGCTTTTACTCCCTGGAGAGGGGGTGTGGGTAAAATATACAGAACAGCTGGGGCCACCCAGTAGTTCAGTGAGGCACTCTGACAGCAGCAATAGCAGATACAAGCAGAAAACATCTTTAAAGAGCCCTCAATTCTTCAGCAAACCCATAATTATATTCTGAACATTTTTCCCATAATAATTTTCATCCAAAAATTTGCCAAAAAAATTCATCGTGAAAGGCGTAGAAATCTACATTTTTGACACTCCATAAATCAAAAGCTTATTTTACATAGCAGAACAAAATTGCTGTATATTTTACCTCAACCATACTGTCTTTTAGCATTACCTGCCGTATTTCCAGACTTGAGGATTTTTACATACCCTTCCAGTGCTCCTCCTCAGACTTTTTTTTTTAACATTCACCATCCTCTTCATTAAAACATGTAATTTCTCAAAATCTACTCCCTTGAAGCACAATATGGCCCTGGGGCTGAACCAGCTCAGGTTCTGCTGTGATGCTGTAAGGCAACCCGGGATGCTCGCCCCCGACTTCCCATCCCTCCAGGCTCCTGCAGAGCTATTCCCAGGCTGACAGTGCTCCCTGTTCAGGTTAACAATGCTCCCTTCTCCAGCCAAAGGTGCAGTAGACCTTTTGTGAACATACCCAAGGTGCAAATGAATGCAGACTTGACTACCAGCACTGCCACTTCATCCTGGAGGGCAAAAAGCCTTCCACTGGGGAGGATTCATTTAGGAGCATTCATTCCAAGAAGGGGGATGAGGAAGCCATCATTTTGTGTTATTACCTAAAAAATGTTTGTTTTCCAGTTTTAACTCGTATTTCTTTTTTTTTAAATCAGAATGAGTCACCTTTTTATTCGATAAACTGGATCATATATTCATCTAGTCAAACCACAACCAAACCAAAATACAAGTAAATCTGAGAATAATAGTGACTTTCAACCAAGATCAAGCTGGGTTTGATTTCTGTTATTTATCAAGAGTTAAGAAACCTTGTTTCCCTTCACCACTCCCCTGAGCCATTAACATTCGCAGTGCACCACATTCTTGTAAGATTATGGGAATTTTCAGTTTAGAAAATCCAAAGCTATCTGTAGCTGAGCATATTTAGTTGCATTTTACAGTTCTATTTTAAAATAATACCACTACATCTGATACCCCATAGTTGTCTGTGACAAATGTAATATGCAAACATCTTCCACTGCATAAATGGCATAGGCATGGAAATAACAATGCACTGAATGTCTAACGCCCATTGTCTGGAGAGCAGTCCTAATGTTGCTGAGTTAATGAGTGAAATGAGCATTGTGGTCTAAGTGTCACATAAATAATGGTTTCCATTTCACAAAAATCTGTGCCACCACACCCCGGCCATCTCAAAAAAGCAAAGCTCTAGAGGTTTCCCACAGACAAATACATAAACCAGTGCTGAATTTCTCCCCTTTCCCCCTCTTTGAGGCAGCTAGTTTAGTAGCCCTTTCTTTTTGTAACCTATTTTTGTGACCAAATGCAGTTAAAACGTTATGAGTTTTTTCTATGAGCAGGAGTAAAATGTAGTCACTGCAGACCAGATCTTCCCTGGTGTGAAGGTCATCCACCCAAGCTGCTAAGTGGCAACTCAAGCCATTCTCACAGAGACACAAATTTCTCTCCCTTTGTGTGCATCTTTTTACTCATACAAAGCAGCAATGCCTGAGTCCTCCCTGCCTAGTCCTGAGCTCTGCTGTCACCCCCGTGACAGAAAAGAGGAGCACATGTGTGGAAGGACATGCACACCAACAAATGCTTGGATGCAATTCCACTCAGCCGTGGTGCTGCTGCCAGGGATGCACTAAGGACAGCTTTCAAGCAGGTTTTGGAAAGGAAACAAAGCATACACAAGCGAGCTACAGGCTGTAATAACGACAGTCAGAGAAGTATAAAAGGCTAAGCATTTCCCAGCTCTGGTCAGTCTAAGCACACAGCCTTTCTCCAGGCACTGAAGCCGAGGAAGAGAAGAAAAGGGAGAGCTGACCAAACTAACCTGGGAACTCAGCCTCGCATTAAACCAAGCTCCCAAATTACCAAACAACGGGCTGTTCTCCTACTGCCACAAGAACAGAAGTAAATATTTCTTTCTCCCCAAACTCTTAAAGAAGTGTGAAAATTACACTAACAGTCTTTGGAAAAAGCTACGTGCAATTTGTCATGGGCTTTCCACCTGACATCTGGCAAGATGCACAGTCAACCTCAGTGTTCTACAAAGATACAGGGGATGGCCTACAAAATGGTCAGGAAATTCAGTTGTTTATCTGGGCTTCTGTCAATTTTCTGTAATTTCCTAGTGTGTTTTTTGTCATTTAGGATCTGCAAAACAATTTAAAGAGAGTCAGGTGCTCTAATCCCAGTGAAACCAAAGAGCAGGTAGGTCTCCAAACACCTAAGCACATCAGAAGGTAGGAGGTTTCTCCTGCAGCTACTCATGCAGCCTGACTGGTGTTGGCTGTGGGCACTTCTACTCTGCTACCTTCACATCTCAAACCAGGGTGAACTTGCACAGAACCTGAGTCACTGCTTTCATTCCATGACAAATACATTCCATAACAAATGCCTTTTGGTTGTGCTGGCACTGGTGACTCCTGCATTTACGGAAGGCTCAAATGAAAATCAAGTAATCCATTCCATCACAACAGGAAAGTGACTGCAGGTGGGAAAAAGCAGTAAACTTTTCCTTGATAGGACACTCCCCATTTTATCATGACATTCCAGAGCTACATTTCGAGCACCTGAAATTAATAACCCTTGTTTAAACTGCAGTAGCAGCTCTAGGAGGTTCGGCTGCAAGTCAAGACCCAGGTCAGTTTGCTGGTGTCTGCACCAGGAAATATCACAGCAACTTGTCCTTGCTTTGCTCTGTTTACAGTGTAAGTCTTGAGTGAAAGACAGAAACAAGCCCAGAAAGAGGGAGCACATAAGATGATGAGTGAAGATTGGTGTTACAGTGCTGAGCTGTTCTATTTCTTTTCATCAGCTCAAACATCTGGAGCTTTTTAAATGCTATTTTCTTTTTAGCTGTACAGCATACTGATCTGTAGGGTAGGATTCACTTTGTGCACATAGTTAGCTGGAGCAGTGTGATAAAGATTGTTTGAAAAGTCTTAGACATGCAGACTCCATCAAAGCTGGCCTCCTTCTTAAAGTGAAATGTAAGCACTGGGTCTCTTTCGAGGTGAATTTACTCTGCACGCAAGTTATTTGAAAAGATTGTTCACTGAGAAATAATTTTATGACCCTGACAGGAGACCTGAGAGCGGAAACATCGGATTCCTCAAAGAGAAATATGGACTGCTGTCTTCTCCAATTTAAAGGTGAGCTTCTTTTAAAAAAAAAAGACAAAATGTATAATTTTAAGGATGCAGATTATTGACTTAAAAAGAAAATGTCATTTCTAGGTGCTATGTGTGTTCTATATTCCCTTGTTCAACACGCAGTTCAAAAACTCAAATTTTTAGACAAGCATTCCTAGAAAAAGTTTGAAGATAAAAGGTATTCCAACAGCAAAATTAAATCCTCTTTGTTTGAAATGGTGTGGTTTCTTTTGCTTCACGTTCAATTTCTGTAGCTGATTTTTATGAGGCAGACTGAAGTATCAGTCTCAGCCATAAGGACTTTAAGATCCATTATGGAACCATAATACAGATGCAGAACTCATTTAGATGTGACTCACCTATGGCCACCCTGTGACTCTGGTCATGGTGCCATGGTGACATGGGAGAAGTTACACTGCTAAACACCAGCAGGCAAAACCTCAAACCACCATCATCTTTACTGCTGAAATCCCAGCTAGTGTGGCAGCTCTTAGACCTGGCTGCTGTGTAAAAATGCAGCATTTCCTGAGGCAGTGGCAAACCTGTTTGGTTTAAAGGGTAGAGCAGGCACCTTGAAAAGATGGGAAGAACTTTGTATTCTCCAAGTCCTGTCCCATGGGTATGATTAGGTGGCATGATGAGTCAGGCTCTGCATACAGGTTATAAAACCATGCTGAGTATGAGTCATTAGCTCTTCACTTTATTTCTGGGCACATTTAATCACTTCTTTTGCCCATGCACCCGCTTCCTGCTTTGCTAGGTTTTGGCAGCACACCTCTGGGCTGAGATACTTTTAGTATGTCTTGAAATTGTACTGAAATGATTTTCAAGTATTTCAATTAGCCAGTACTAAAACAAGTTCAGTAGAGAAGATTCAGGCATGTGTACTACTGATTTATGCCAATCAAAAATGGGTTTGTTCTTCCTAATTTCATGCCCCCTGACTCTCAGAAAAGCATGGAACTCCATGTTCCACCAAACACAGGCTGTAGAACAGTATCTTCATTTCAGCTGGAGCTATCAAGCACACCACCAATGCCAACACAATATTTTCACTTGGGTTTAAAAACATATAACTTTAACTCACAGCATATTTTCCTGATACAAGGTCTGCTCCCAATAATGACTAACAGATTATCGGAAACTAATAAACCTATGGAAACATGGAGAAGACAAATCCTTCAAGGAAACCAATGGCTCGGTGCTCCTTCTAAACCAAGAACTGAAGATGGGAAAAGTACCAGACAAGCCAGCTGGGTAGCAGGATCCAAGCAGGCAAAGCAAGAGCAACGTTTGCACACAAAGCATAGCTAACCTAGGAACTGCTCACTGTGGAACTTGAAAGTTAAATGGGTTCAGAGAGAGATCAGACAAATCTGTTGACTCGTGAGACTTCTTAATTCATGAAGGCTCTGAGCAACTCCATTTTTAGCAGGAGGAACATTAGGAGAGAAGATATTAAACCCAGCCTATTGCATATCTCCAAATGTGGATGTTCTGGGTGTTGTGGTTTACACTTGAAGGGCCCCATGGGGTTGGTGGTTCCTCTGACCCTGCATGATGAGTATCAGCCCTGTTCTCCCAGACACCATTTCCTGCCTGCTTTTCTGAAGGCTTGTATGGGCGCTATTCTCAGGAGATATGGAGAGCTGATGCTTTGAACAGCCCCTGCAGCTGGGCTCTCTCCTTCCCTCCTTCCCAGCTGTCACTCACCCTTGGAATCTTCTGTCTCCTTCGTCCCATGTGCTCTGCCACATATGCCAGCTCCCAGCCTCTAGGCATCAGAGCAACGCTCCTACCTTCTCCTGCCCTTCTATGATTGTGTCCTCAGTTCCAGAGGACTCAGGACAAGGATAACTTTCAAACAGAGCTTGGTATAAAACAAAAAACTAGGCCTGCAGAGGACTGCCTCAATGGGCACCAAGAGGCTTTGTATGGCAAGCAGGAGAGGCACGAAGATGACGGTGAGGGATCATGGATGGCAGGAAGACAGGTTTTCCTCGTGGTCACTTTCTGGAGCTTGCAGTAGCTGTTACCTGGGATTTGGGCTTCTCATTCTGACAAACATTCTGACAGTTCAGCACTCTGCTCACTGCATCCCCCTCAGCCAACACCAGCGTTTCATGGGAGCACACAGCCTGACCTTAAACAAGTTGCACACATATTTACCTTCTTGCTACAAAGCCCGTCAGTAGCATTTTCTAGACAATATACTTTTCTGAAGGCCTTTGTACTACTTGAGAAGTACAATGTACAAATTAAATATTTTGGATTCACATCATAAACTGCTAGAGCTGCTAGTAAAGTCTTTTCCTCTGATCCTAGGATCTAGGTAATGCAGATTGCACAATACTGTAGTTTGTTTGTGGGCATGGAAGTTAATTTTAATGCCAGTTTTTATATCTGAGATACTGTAAATGAATATCTTCAACTTATATTGCCCATCGTAAACTTTTTTAACCTGTGAGTCATTTTCAAAATAATAAACGTAACTATTCCATAAAAATATCTCAACACAGAAGAGCCAGAAAAGTGAAGGACATGAACAGATGGCACATCAATCTTCTGCATTTATACAATTTGTTTTTTAATGCAAATAGTGTGGGTTGCCTGCTCTTGCCTTGGATATTGTTCCAAAGACGAGCACATTTTCTTATCTTTCTGGATCAATGTGACATTTGCAGTTATCATAAAGTGGGAGCCCATTTAATGATGTTAATGCTTCCTTAATGTAAAAATAAAATCACCTCCTTTATAAAAGCAAACAGATTAAAAGTCCCAAAGAGACCATTGAAATCTGTGACATTTGCAGTTACTGGTGCCTAGATGGCTTGATTATACACAGGTAAAAAATATCTTAAAAGCATTGTTTATGCTCATTAATCAGAACAGTAAATAGGAATGCTGGAGTCTCCCCAGCTAGAATCAGTTTTAAAGATGTGTTAATAAAAAAATGGAGGCAGCATTTCATGCAGCCTGTTTAGATCGTTCAAAAAACCCAAAAAGTGCAAACAATCAAACTTATGGCCTTATGGCAGCCTGGTAAATCTTCAGACCCCAGATGTAATATGTGGTCTGCATTTTTATTTGCACATATTGGAAAGTGACTCTGCCAGCAGTCCCTGATTCATGCCTGTACCATTCCCTCCACGGTGCCACCAAGCAAGTGGCACATCACTAATATTTCTGTTCTTGCCCCTGGGGAAAATCTGAATCTTTAATTTTTGTGCAGGCTTTTCAGGGGAAGAAAACACCCAAATAAAACACCGCCAACTGAAATAACCTTCTCTTCTGTTCTGAATTATTGCAAAAAGAGAAATTAAGCGTTATTGAAATATGTCACTTAAAACTATTCTGAGTACAATATAGCCTACAAGTCACAGATTCACAGACTCACAAATTTGGCTGGGGCTACATTACATCTCTCTAGTTCTAACAGGAAAAAAGTAGGTAAATGGCATCAGCAGCATAACACATTTTTCATCAAAAATATTTTAGAGAAAAATTAGTTTTGTTTTTTAAAAAGCAACATTTTTGGATTTATAATTGTTTGAAAGACAAAATGTGCTGACAGCTTCTGTGGAACTTAATTTTGAGCAGAAAAACCAAAACCTAAATGACCCCTTTGAACTCCATGCATGATTTTGCTCTGGAGAAAGGCCACGAATTCTTCAGAGAAAACAAGGAAGCTCCACATGCCTTGGGAAGCCAGCAGCAGTTGCTCCCAAAGCTCCATCAGGCTGGAGACAGCCCCACAGTCAACTGACCCCCAACACAATGTGTGACAAATGAACTCTAAGCATTACTTCTTTTTAAAGATTTTATAGTGAAGAAGGGGTGAATCAGAACAGGGTGGAGGAAATAATCATAGAATAAGTAAGAGTAACTGGGTAATTCTGGGCACTGCCTGCCCAGTGAGCACACAGGGCAGATCCTCACAGCCACTCCCCGAACCGTACTGCAAAGCAGGGTAGAGGAGCATTCGAGGGGTAGGAAGCCAAATTTACCGAACATTTCACAGATGAACACGTCCTTATTACTGGTTTGAAGGTGCTGCCCTAAGACACAAACACACAACAGGGGTCTGTTGTCATCGGGAGCAAACCCCCTTTGATACACCCCACTAACTAGAATAGATAATGAAAAAAAAGCCTTTTAATTCCCTGTCCTTCTCCTTCTGAATGAGCTGTAAAAGACCAAGAAAAACTGTTATAGCGATACCATAAAAAGAAGAAAGCCCAAAAAAAAAAAAAAAACCAAAAAAACAAAGAGCTCTCAGCTCCAGGCGTGTCCGAGGGGCTGGCAGGGAGAGACAGCGCCCACATGGGAAAGTTCTGTCACCCCATCTGAGATATCACTTAGTGGTGGCAGCTCTCCAGAGGCAGAACGGGTCCCACCTGTTTGCAATGTGTTTAGCTATTAATATTTATATAGTAGTTCAAATGGGTATAAAAAAAAAAAAAGAAGGATGAAATTCATCAAATTTTATGTCATCTCTCGGTGGTGTAAAATAAAAACCGTTGCAGCAGGGGAAGAGGGGAATGGTTTGTTTTCTTGCCTTTCTGCAGAGTGAAATGTCGTTGCTCTCAAAATGTCTCAGTGCAGAGCAGTTGGCAATCACCTCGGTGTGATCCACACCTTGACATCCAGCCTAAATACCACGGCCATGGCCTGGCCCCGGATCACAAGGCTTTGAATAGCACCACATAAATAACACATTTATCAGCTCTGGGGCTTGACTTACAACATCGAAAAAAGGAAAAGCAAAAAATATTCACGTTGATGGGGAAGTACTTTTCTTAAGCTTCATTTACTGTGCAGAAAAAAAACAAAAAAGCCTCACCAATTCTTTCATTTTTCTAAGAATTCATGGATTGCTGTGAAAATGAGCTATGTCTAAGGGAAGGCCATTAACTTATGTCAAGGTGAAGAAACATCCAAGGGGATGTTTCTTAACTAGGAAAATACAGGTATTCCAGACAAAATGTTGGTGCTTGGTCCTTTTCGACTTGTTCTGCTTTCTATATAATACTTCAATATTCATTGGAACAAGAGAGGGGAGAATGACTGACCACCCAGTAATAACTTTGCCATCATCTCTGATATGTATTCGAGGTGAAAGTAAATATTATATGTATTAAGAGGCCACTTTCAGCATGGGAAACATGGAAACATCCACTCTATGTGCCCCATACTACTGAGCATGGCTTCCTTTCCAGGCAAGCAAGACTAAAGATGCTGCTCCAACAATTTAAGTCTTGCACACCTAACATTAATATGCCTGACATAATCAGGATTTAAGCTGATAAGGATGGAAAGGCTTTAATAGATAAAAAAACTACAATTCATTCATTCATTCCAAAATGAACACCTGTCTTTGGGCAGTGGCCTGAGTATTCACATTTCCTTTGCATAAATGGGAAGGTTGCCTCTGCCCGAGAGGCATGTCCTAAACAAGGAGAAGGCAAGGGAGTTAGCATCAAACTAGATTTTCTGTTCAGTTTTGGGAACACCAGCAAAATAGTTTGGTCCAAGGAGCTTGGAAAATCCCAGGATGGGTGACAGGGCTGGGACTGCTCTCCTTTCCCTGGATATTTCTTGCTCACCCAGTACAGAATGAGGAGGAAAAGGGTTTCCTTCTCCTTGTCTGCACTCATCTGTAGCCTCCTTTAAGCTGACCTGATTCCCACACCAGTCTCACCTACACAGAGAATTTGCACCCAGTTAAAGGAGCTGGGTAGAAAAGCTGAGCTCTGTGGAGATGCCAACCCCAGGCAGTGCCTCAGCCCACGCCTGCAGCGGGACTGTGTGTAAGCATGGAGCACTGGAGCTCGGGCTGTGGCAGAAACAGGACCCAAATCAGTCACTGTTACACTTCTCTCTTCTCTCTCACTCACACAAGCACAAACCCCAAACCCACACAGCCTCTTTTGCACCATATCACACAGTCCAGAGGGGGAAAGTAAGCTGAAGAAACATCAAGAAGGAAATTATAAATCAGAAGGACACACAGCAATTGTAAAATGTTAAGCTGTAGCCATGCCTGGAAAGCTTCTGAAGGCAAGTTAAACTAGCATGTGTTTTGCTCACCTACATGAAGCAACCAACAAGCTATACGTTTAAAAGTCACCACGAGCCCTTAATCACAATATTTAACTCAACTGCCTCTAGCATGTACTGCTAGTTTCCATTTAATCTTAATCCAAGCCCTCCAAGAATTTTCATTCCCACCAGCCTAATCCAAGTCTCGTTATTTGCTATCATAAATTTTCAGCATTAGATTTCTTGAAATCTCTCTAAAGTTCTGTACACTCTTGAAGTAAATTCATTTTAATGAGCACTTGTCTCTGCCATGCAGACTCATTGTATTGCAGGCATTTTGAAACCTACCTTCCTTTCAGAAATAAAAACAAACACTTTCCTTTGTCTCCAGCTTCTATCCACTTAAGCACTGTCAGAGCCTGAAGTTGTAAAAAATTTTTTTCTATTACACTTTTTCACACCCCATTCAGCAAAAGCTTTTAAAGAGCAGGCTTTTTAAAAATGCTACCCTCCTTGAAGTCCTCTTGTTGGTAGAGGGGCTATCTGAATTTCTACGTGTAAGTAATGGAGCACCTTGCCCTGGAAGCAGGGAGGATAGGGACATAGAGAAAAGTATATCTGCCATTGTAGTGCTGCATTAAGACATGGGATACGGGATTAGTCTGCATGGAAATCCACTAGCAAGTTAGCCAGCATGAGGACAGGACTGCTGAAGATAACCTTTTATCTGCCTTGTCCAACCACGAGCTCCAAATTCACCAGAACGTTGATTTGTACAAGGAAAAAGGAATTTAACTTTCTCACTCCTATCCTTAATAGTACTTTTAGCTGGTAAGTATGTCTGCATCAGACACAGGTGACTGAAAGACTCATCTCTTCAGGCTTTTGACTTAACCTAAGAGTATGAAAAAAAAGAAGAGTCACAGAAAGTCTATTTTCTTTTAATGCTCCCACCCAGAATTTTGGGATTCTGTGGGAGAACAGCACTATTAGCTGATATTAGTTATACTGACTCTTCTTAACCATTTTGTGTCCCTGATAAAGATGATCTCTGGGTTACGTAGTCTTCAGCAAAAGTTTCCTGTAAAGAAAGATGCAAGTTTAAAAAAGGCAGCCACGTGAAAGCGCAGATTCCAGTCGTTCTGCATTTCAGACACTGCGTGTACAAACTCCAGCCTGCTCAGGTGGAGGAAGGGGTTGGCTTGCTCCTCTGCAAATGCACCTTGGATGATTTCCTGAGGACAAAGATCTGCAGCAGACCAAGACAGACACCATCCCTCCTCCTTCCAATGTGTGGAGCCAAGTGGCATGTCTAAAAGGAAAATGTGAGCCTGAGGAAGTCTCCAAACTGCAGGGAAGGCAGCAGGCAGTCTCTGCATGCACTCAAGACTAGGGAAACAAATATTTTTCCTTGGCTTTGACCCTAAAGGGGAAAAATATCCCTGATTTTGTTGTCTACACGTTTTAATTAATAGCCTTTTGTATCTCCAGGTTTCAGTTTTTATTTCCCGGTATCCCTTACATTTTGACTTTGGATCAAATCTAGAGAAAGAGGACCCACTTCTGGTAATGGATGACAAAATTCTCTGGATCTGTCAGGACAACTTGACTGAGAACAAACTGTTGCTACTGGCCAGTCAAGAGCTGAGTGCCACTTTGATTTACCCCAGCTCTAAAGTACAAATCCCCAGCTGAAACAAACACAGACAAAGATTTCACATACCTCCTCATTTAGTCTTAGCTTGTTACTTGTCCCTGTCAGAGAGATCAAGGAGACTGACTGCTGTTGGCATGTTTATCAGAGAAAAGGAAAAAAGCTTTACCTCCACGGGCAGCTCTCATGCTTATGAGACACTTTTATACACATCTGAAATAATTCTTCATGAGACAAAAGAGAAAGAAGTCACGGTCAGCATAGTATAGAGAACAGACGCAAGGAAAGCTGACTTATGTATGTATGAGACATATTTTTAATGCTCATGCTAATTTTCAGTTAAAATATTCTTCTCCATTCCAAAGAAATAGAATTGGGTAGGAAACAATCTCAGTAAGGAGCATCAGATTAAAATCACTATTACTTTAATTCAAAGAAAATCAGGTCTGAATGTGGATTCAATTTATTATTTTTTTAAAAATGCACTCTGAGCTTTTCATATCAGAGAAACTAGAAAACTAATATATTCAAATAGGAGATCAAAGACACAAGACTGAAAAAGTGAAACTGCAGGTCAAATCAAGGTCCATCTAGGTTGTCACTTCATTTCCCAAAGGAACTGGTAGTGGATACCAAGCCACATTAATACCATTTCCACTTAAAGAATATGGGGATTCTTCAAAGTGAACAAAAATGGGATTCAATTAGTATCACTGCCTGGCCACTGAGAAACCATCAATTCTAACTCACTCCAGCAAAATGCCAAATCAGCCTCAAATTTGTTGCAATATTTTCTCTTGCCGAACTGCTCACAGTCTTAGGGAATCAAGAAATTAGATAAATGGAAGGAACTGTTTCTCCATTGCAACGCTCCAACCAGACCACAGCACGCACATCTGATATTTGGACAGAAAAGCCCAGGTGCTTCCCCAATTGTCATCCATTCTGCCGCCTTCTAAAAGCGTCCCACCAGCACAGACTGTCTCCTCCCACTTCTCTCAGAGGATACACACAGGAGCAGGGCCAAGGGCAAGGAGCAGGATCATGAGTTTGGAAAATCTCTGCTTCTGCCCCTGCCTCATCAGCTCTCAGAGATAAAGGCACCTGCAACCTCAGTAAGACATGATCTGCCTATTCAGGGCTGATGGATTCACTTCTGCAGCCATGCCAGCAAGCACTCAGAACCTTTTTTCCTTGCTGCCTGTGTCTGCTCTGTGGTGCACAAGAGACACCATTAAACAGCCACATATACTACCATTTAAACATGTTTAAATCAATTCCACCTCCATTCAGATAAGTATTGAAACCCCCGTGTGGCTGGCAATTCCTAGAAGAGGACAGATCTTTTCCAAAAGCTAGGCTGAACTTAAAGTAGATACAAAATAATACTAAAGATTTTCTTTCTCTCTCTCCCTCATCACAGCCCTAAGATTAGCATAAAAATGTGCTATCCTAACTAAGCAGTCTGTTAACTGATAAGCTATCAAAAAATCATCTGTTATTTTTATAGCTCAAAGGCAGATGCCATTCCAAGAACCAGAGTTGATTGAGTAGGATTTTTAGTGCTTCGTAGATTTATCATTGTAAACTTGAGGTATTTTAAAACAGAATGATTCAAGTCTTGAAATATTACCTCCAGAGCAATCAAGCATTAGGTTTTTGCCGGTCTTAAGTTTTATCTGGGATGAAATAATTTAATCTCACATCATAAAGAATTTGAGTCACTTCTTAATGTGTGCACTAAAAAAATCTTTTCTGCATTACGGTCCAAGCCGATGTAATTACTCAAAAGCATGGATGTCAAAACTTCCCAGCTCCTCCTGCAGGGCCCCCTTCTGCACATTCTGTTCATATCCCCCTCCTCTGGAGCATATTTGGTGAGGACCTCAGACAGTTGCAGTCAGGCTTAGTGTATCAGGTTTAAGGGTTTAATTGGCTTGGCACTGCTGTGCTGCCCTGCCAGTGTCTGTCCGACGATCCTGCTGTGTGCTGTGCAGAGCTTTTATTGCAAAGCTGAAGCACGCAGGCCGCCGCAGGAAAGGCAAGGCACAACCAACACGAGCGGTGCACAGAGTAAATCAAGTATGCTGAGATTTTCAGTAGCAGGGAGAGTGGAATGAAGCCAACGTGCAGGTCATAGGAAGAGAGAGGGAAATGTGGAAAAACGCTAACCTCGCCTTACGTGTGATGTGGCCGCTCTATCAGGAAAGTATGTATCACTGTGGAGAAGCAATCAGCAATACCAGAGGATTGGGAAGCTCCAGTGAAGGAGCTTCTCCTTCAGTAATGAGAGACAGGTGCCAATGGGAATCAAAAGTCTGCAACTAGTTATTGAGATTAATATTAAACTTTTGTGAGTTCTACAAGCTTTCACATCAAGGCATGGGCAGACTGGCTTTCCAGGGCAGCTCTTCCACATTTTATACCAGTCAAAATAATTAGACATACCTCCAAGCTGATGTCCTCGGAGAAAGAGGCATGACATTACCCCCAAAAGAGAAATAACAGGAGTGTCAAAACATGAATATCACCCATTTTCAGAGGAACTTGCCTCTGAAATATTTCAGTGCTTACACCAGCATGAGCTTGCATAGTTGGCTGGGATGAACTTCCTTTTTCACCAGTTTTTACTCAGTTCAGGGTTCTTTCTCCACACAAGAAAATAAATCACTGCAGTCTGAAAACAGACCATTTTTTTTTTTTTTTTTGAGTAAGCAGTGCTCAACCAGCCAAAAGAGACAGCAAAGAGCCACTAAGATACAGCCTGGCAGATCGAGAATACTTTGTGTGTGTTGGTTCCATGCGGCTGACATTTCAAAATGCCTCATAATCGCACTTATCACCAGTTAATCCCAGCGCAGGGTCTCTGGCACTGATGCTCTGCATAGTGACACAAGTGCATGTGGCTGGAATACACTGCTGGGATATTTCTGCAAGTTTCCTGAGGAGTTCCTGGTTCCACATGCTCCTGACTCCTCCTGCAGGCAATCGAGCTCCTCATTACACAGAAAATATGCACCTTTCCCAAAGCACATTATACTTTACTCCATCACTCCTTTCAGGGACAGAAGCCCCAGCAAAAAGACTTAACAAGTACTGATTTATCTCCCTGAGTCTGTGGGGCATCCAAACTGCAGGACTTTCCCTCAGCTCACATGCTGCCCCTGCACACGTTATCCCAGGGGGATCCTGCTTTTGGCAGACAGCAGGGAAGCAGTAGGTGGCTTTTTCAGCTGACTGCTGCACAAAGTGCTGAGGTTTCAGGTGCCTTGCCTCTCTCTCCCCCACACAGTGGGGGTTCTTGTGTGCTTGAGGAATATCCACAGCTTTGGAAAGAGGAATAAACACCCTGCTAGTCATTTTCTCCCAGGAAGAGATACATTTCATCATGCAGAATTCCTGACTGCCTTTTGTTACAGCCCATCCAGAAGCTGTGCTGGTGTGGTCACTACAGAGTTCAGGCCCAGTTTGTGTGTCCAGAAGTGTGACAGGCAGCCCAGACCACAGGGTTCCCCAGGATCTGGCAAGCAGGGACAGAATGCAGAGCACTCCACTGTAACACCCCACCTGGCATCAGGGTAGCCTGGGGAGTTAACCCAAAGCGGAAGGATGCTCACAATAACTTCACCAAGCTACCCTCTGGTAAATATTAGAAAAACCCAACTACTTTTTGAGTTTTACAACCTCATACTAGGCAAAATTTTTAAAAAGTCAAAAAAACAAACCACCTTCTTCCTCCCAGCAAATAAAAATATCCACCTACTTGTCCAAACAGCAAAGACAAAGCTCTCCATGTAGTGGCAACTGTCTCCTGAATGTATGATCCTCTGCTGACCCTCTGCCACTGCTGGGAATGGCTCCGAGGTTTCAGCCTCTTCCAGGAGTGTGTTAGATGAATTAGTTTGGGAAATGGCACCACGTACTTTGATATGTGCTACCAAAGCTCTGAATGAGCTACTGTGGCATCCTGGGGATTCATATGCCTCAAATAAATGAATTTTTAAAACCAAGCACAGCAAACTCTGCAGCGGGTTAAAAGCTGCTGTGTCAAAGCTAAAAAAGCATTAATGGTCCAGGGATAGCTCATTTTATGCATGAATTTGCCCCATTAGTTTTTAGCAGCCACTTCCCTAATAGACCTCAGATTTTGCCAGCTATCTCCCAGCAACATGGGCAGAGATGTTTTTCTTGCCCAAAATAGTTAAGTCATCAAACAGCTCTGTACTTACAAGGCCAACCTTTCCTAACCTTTCTGGCTAGACCAACTCCTGTTACATTAACCTCTGACCTCAAGTCTCCTTAATAGCAATATTCCTGGGCACTGTGATTTCCCTCCCACTGTGTTGGCTCAGGGATATATTTACTATCTTGGCTTCAGAATTTATTTTTCAACAGAAGTGGCAGGGACCACCCTATTCCACCCCCTCCTCGTGCAGTACAAGTGAAGTAATTCTCAAGATATTATTTTACCCGAACAAATGTGCTTCAGAGTCTCCTTAGCTTTGTATGAAGCCCTGACTTCCTATCAAAATCAAACAGGGACCTGGTCAGATTTGAGATGGATATAAACAAGAAATGGGAGCCTATAATTGGTGATGGAAATCAGATAAGCCCCTTTTAAATAAAACCATTGATAGAGCAATGGGAACTCAAATTACCTTTGATTAAGTCTCTTAAGAAAATAAAGTGAGGGGGAGGGAAAGGAGGGGTCTGACTTAGTAAAATTACCCTCGTGGAGAAAATCACTGGGACAGGAGTGGGAAGGAGATGGGTGTAGCTTGTCAAACTTCCCAGGCTGGATGCAGCAGGAATGGAGCCAAGGAGAAATTCCTCACCCACCATAAGCCTCGTCAGTGCTTGTGACAGGGGCTCCCACTGAATGAGCCACGATAAGCATTTCATCTCCAATGCCCTTGTTACTTCAGGCTCTGTAGACAGAGACTGTGCAGAGGTTATGCACAGAAACTCAGCTGAAATCAGATGGGAACACACAATACCAGCTTTCTGCAGGCTTTTTTAACTAGGGGGTTTATCTCATTGCTTCCACATTTAAGTAAACCAAATTATTTCAAAACTGGACCATGAGGACTGAGGAACTTTCTTGATGACCTCAGGGTAAATCACCTATGGATTTGGTTGTAAACGTGCCTGGTGCACCTCTAAACAGGGGGAAAAAAACCATTTTGTCTGGAGATCTGGCTGACCTCTTCAGTTAATCTGATTTTCTCACCATTTAATTATAGTTAACTGTAGTGCTGAGGGACTTGTAGATACTTTGTCCAATTGGGAATGAAATTAAATTTTTGGATGTATATCAGGCAGGATAAAAAGAATGACTTCCACAGTGAAACTGAAACAAAGGAAAATAAGATACTTCCTTTGTACAACGTATTATTTTTCAGTAGCCCTCTTTCCATTTCTGTGACTTGCTCCCTCTTCCTGCCTCTCCCCACCCTGAGAGAACTTTTTATATACTTTAAAAAGCTTATTCTGATTCAAAAGCTAACCTCAAGCTCCAAATATAAATATAATCCAGAGGAGGACAAGGGTGGACAAGGCAGGTTTATTAGTGTCTCCCATGAAGTGAGCTGATGCTAAGCCCTGGTCACAGCCCTGTCTGGGAGCTGCAGCCTGCTCAGGACCTCACCCAGGAGAGCCACCACTGCCAACATCACACCAGCAAAAGCAGATGGCCTTACTCCTTGCAAATCCATTCCCAGAAGCTGTTCCAGAGCTCTGCTAATGCTGAGCCTGTGGGAACCTGCAGCAGCCATGAGGCAGCCACCACACATTCCTCCACTCCCCACTGGACTGGGAAGGGCTTTGAAAAAGAGTTGGTGTTTTACCTGCTGCCACTCAGGACACACCTGACAGCACAAGACTGAGCTGTGTATGTGAGGCCACGTGTTGTTACCTGAGGGTTCAGTGGTGCTGTGTGCTGCTCCTCCTCACAGGGTGAAGGGAGAGCAGCACGCCCAAGGGAGCCAGCTCCTGCCCAAGGATGGGCAGGCACCGCAGGGAAGCAGCTCTCCTGGGAGAAGGGAAGGGCAGAGCATGAGCACAGGGCAGGACCAGTCGCCCCTCTGGGCAGTGCTAGGAGCTGTGCTGGGGAGGAACAGGCAGAGAAGTTCTGAGCTTGGGTTTATTTTTGTTTAGGGACACCAAGCAGCACTGAGTCTTTCTTGAGCTAAGCACCTCATGGTCATGTGCAGACAGCCAAGCTGTCCCTGGAGATTCCTGGGGCACCTGGCCACCCAAGGGACAGCCACAGCAAGGGGCTGCCCATGGCTGCCCCCTGAACCCAGGCAGCCTCAGCCAGGCATCACAGGGCAACACAGCACACAGGCACAATCACGGGCACACACACTGCGTTAGATGTCAAAAGCTGGTTTCACACAGTACGCCTGGCTCTGAACACCATCCAAAACCTCGTCCTCGATGCAACCATGCTGAAGTCAAGGTCATCCCCCAGCCTGTCACCAAGGCACCTCACCCCTAACCACAGACCAGTCTGCTCCTGCGCTACTGAGTTTTGGATGAGCAGCCGCAGCTCAGGACAGGTACAAAGACCGCGCTACTGTAAGGAATACCTTTGGCTTAATTACAGACCAAACTCCTATTTGCGGGTCAGCACTCTGTCAGGATAAATAAGCATTTTCACACAGGATTACATTTCTCTATTTCTTTTGGCTGATTATACTGGATACTGCCCAAGCCCGTCCCTAATGACCACAATAATCGTTCTTATCTGGACTCTAATCAGTGTCATATGCAACCGTATCACGCACACCTCTTTGTAAACATACAGTGCTTAAACAAGTGTAAGGTCATAAGGAACACTAATATTTTAAGCAAATTTGTGAAACACAAACTACTCATTTTTTGAAGACTGTTTAAAGTTAAAACTTCTGATTCTGGAAAATTGAATATTTGGGGGCTATTGGATTGAAATACAGCTGCACACAAAACTGATCTTCATAGTGACGGATGGGTCCCTCTGTGTAGATAAAATCCAGATTTAAAGTATTTCTTTTAATTGTTATTGTCTTTGTGCTCAAGGACTGATTGTGGGAAAAATGTCATTCTCTGACCGTAAAAATAAAAAGAAAATACAATAAAGCAGTAATTGGTCAATGATGATTGAACTAACGATTTTACAATGCCAGTCAAACACATATAATAATTGCTCTTTGGACTCTTTATGAAGGTACACTACTATTTCATAAAACTAATCCAGCATTATAAATTCTTCATTTTATATCAGTTTCCACCATTATCACATAAGCCTTACGACAAATTGCATATATTATTAAAGTTTCCTACTTAGACATGATAAAAATGAAGGGTTATCTCCAGCAAAGGCAGATCAGATGCAAGTTGTCACCAAGATGGCAATTACTTCCCTTTGTTTAAAAATCTGACTGACAAGGCTTCAGAAGAGTTGGGTGCTATGATCTGCCCCTCCTCCTGTGGCAGGAGGCAGAGATCACATCAAGTTCCAGGGACCTGCAAGGTGAGCAGAGGAGGGAGGGAGAGAGCTCACCTGTGCCCCTGCCCAGCCCAGCACAAAAGTTGAACTCATCCCTAGCCAGCTTCCCAATATGTGGATGTGTGCACACCAGGGCTCAGCCACCTCAGCTGCTCTGAGTGTGAGGTGTAAATCCCCCTCTTTTGCTGAGGCTACCAGGCTCTGGAAGTTGGAAACCTGGAACTGCTCTCACAGCAGCCAGCGCTCCAGAGAGGCAAGGTGCTCCACCTGCCAGCAAGTGGGAGCACCTGGAGATAGCCAAGGGCTTCACAGTCCAAGTTTTCCTGATCCAGCTGTGACGTTCTGCTGTAGCAGATTACTCAGCTGTCTGACTTCTTCCACACCAAGGAGGAGCAGAAGTAGCTTCATGAAACAAATAACAGGGAGCATTTCCAGGTACCACGACCTGTTGGTGTCGTAGTGCCAAATGGTGCCTGATAAGACCAGGGCTTGCCTGTGCTGGCACTCAGGTGAGTCCCCACCCTTAACCACTGCCAGCAGAGACACAATGGAGCAGAGGAAGGACAGCACCAAATCTGTCAGTGTCTGTGCAGAGAGCCAGTGCAGCTGAGGAAAGGCAACAGGCTGCTGAGTTCACTTTGCTGCAGGAGGGGAAAGGAGCCCCTCTTTTCCCTCAACCTCCCATTAAAGGCTTACAGACAGACCATGAATTCTTGGGGTTGTTAAGTGCTCCCATAACACATATTTTACTTTTTTATTTTCTTTTTCTTAAATGTAGTCTTGGAAGTGTATCAGGAGAAGACTGCAACTTAATTTGCAACATTAGGATAAGCTCCTCTGACAATTCTCTGTCCTGGTTGCACTCTTGCTCCCCATCCCAGTTCTGCACTGTGGGATGCACTGAAGGAACTGGTGTCCCTGTCCAGCAAAATCACACTGTGTCCTTTCCCTGTGTGGTCAATTTTGAGACTTCACAGTGTCTGTCAAGCATGCTAATAAAGTTCTCCGTGATTGTCTATTAAACACCAGCACAAAGGAAGGCATTTGCTCTGCACAGCAGTGTTCAGTCCTTGCTAGCTAGCAGGGGCCATCTCTGCCCTCCAACTCAACAGCCCTTTTGGTCCCTGATGGAAATGTCTGGCAAAGCTGAGTGACACAGACTGTAATTCTGCAAAAAGCTCTGTGCATTGCCACAGGCTAATTTTAGTGTGACCCTTGGCATTTTGGCATTACTGAGAAAGTGATGCCAGCTCCCCAGCGCAGACTCTGCTATGGTGAGAAGCCACAGCACACACAAACACCAGGAGGTGGGAGACAAGCAGGGCTTGCATGAGAGGTGTACAGGAACTCAGGCAGGCCCCTTGTATGCTCCAAATTATGCTCAAAAATAAATAAGGATTATCAGATTGAGATAAAACAGATGACAGGCATATGTCTGTCAAGCAGACAAGATGACATGCTTGTATGTCAGTGCAATCTCTACAGGACCAAATTGCACCATACACTTTGCATATGCACTTAAAAATACATAAGGGAAGAAATTAACAGAATTCTTTGGGTCATGAGTAAAGCACTGAAACAATATTACTCCATCATATGCTGTTAACCAACACTGGTAATGCAGGACTTACAGCCCAGGTTGCAATCACATCTCCAGTGGAAGGATTGAAGATACACACCAAAAAACCAAGAAAGAACTGGCAGTATAAGGAAGCTGAAACAGGAATTTTCACATCACAGCCACCACTGCATGCCAGGCAGGAAGGATCCCCCACTGCAGGATACTGCACGGGGCTGTGCTGCCTCGTTTGCTACAGCCTGGGAGTCAGGGAAGCTGAGGTTGTGGGGAGGGAAGATCACACAGTTCCTGCTCTGGAGGAGGGGTGTCCACAGCCTGCCTCTGCTTGGCACATGGCACTGCTATTTTGTGCAGTCGTGCTGGCTCGGGGCAGGACAGCTGGCACACACACAGGCTGTATCCCACAGAGCCATGCCAGGGAGATGGAAGTGAGGCTTTGTAATTAGGCTTTTGTCCACTATATGTTACCTTGAAGAACGCACAAGATCACCAAGTGAAAAATGTGTTTCAGCCATGGAGCACTGAAAGGATAGATTTTGGCTTTCCTCTGTATCAGAGACTTGTCTATATACATTATCCAAATGAGATCTGGGTACATGTACAGCCACTAGACTCAGCCCAGACTGTAGAAGAAAAAGCCTTACAGACTTGAAGCATACTTGAATAACAACATTAGAAGTTACAGCTTTGGCTCTCAGGTCACAGCACAAAGTTCCTCACACCTGACCTTGACCCTCAGCTTCTCTCAGAGGAGAGAGGTTTGTAAACCTTCAGCATCTGCAAGACCAAAAATATCTGCCCAGTAGGAATTTTGAAATAGCAATTTCATCCCCAGCAGCCATCAGACAACAATGCTATTTCGACACAGTGGATGTGGGCTGGGGCAGCCCAGGAAGGCACTGCAGCCTTTAGCCATGCTGTGCCCACCCCACAGCCCAGCAGCTCCGGGCAGGGGGTGGGGAAAGGCTGCCCACTGCCATTTTAAATGGCAAACACTTACTGTTACTGATCAGAATTTATATTTGCTCTGTGCAGACAGCAGTCTCAAGCATCAAAGCTTCTGTTTCAACACTGTGCCAAAAGCCATAAAGTTTAAGGCTTGACCAAGCATTGATTCAGCACTAAAGCAGAAGCCTGGACTCTAGAGACTACTGAATAACTGGATTAAATAAACACTCTAAAATACCTCTAGCACTGCTAATAAAAACTGGGACTAAAGAAATGCATAGATGGACCTTTGTTTGCTGAGTAGAGCTTTTATTTTCATATTTAATAACTATATTCACAATGGGATTTTTTTTTCTAAAATAACTATAAAAATAAAAACCTTCCCCGTGAGATCCAGGTGCTAAATACAGGTATTTTAAGACAGAGGTAAAATTATTTCTATTTGATGTTTGTTAACAGGGTCCGAGGGTCCTGTGAACACTTCCTGACTCTTTTACAAAGAAGAAAGACAAAGATCAGAGGCAGTGATAGAGCTGAGACAGAGACCTGAATGTGAGTTACAGCAGCATCTGTGGCAGCAAGCATAGCTCCAGTGTTTCCAACCCAGACATATTTCCCATGACAAATTCATCAGAGCTTCCTGTCAGGCAGATTTTAGCTGTGTTGCAGTGCCATACCTGCCCCAGGGCATGTGGGGCACACGGCCTCTGCCCACTCCTTACCTAAGCACAGCCCCATCACCAATACATCTCCACAAACAGAAAGACCAGACACAGCTGGAAATGCCCTCAGCTTCATCCATGGTTTAACTGTACCCTCTGTTTCTCTTAAACCTGCTATCCTGGAGCCATGTGATTCCCTGGAAATAAAAATTAGTTAATGGATAGGATTTAAAGCTCTAGAACCAATTCTAGTGGGAGTAAAAGTGCAGCAGGGAAGGCAGTGCCTGTTCTTGCAGACTTACAGAGAGGTTTGAAAAACTTCCTTGAAATCTCATCATTGTATATGTGGGATTGTGCAGATGATAGAGGACCATGAAGACCCTTGCAAGGTCCCAGTGCTAGGTTCTGGGCAATATAGAGACAGCACCCAGGGAAGCTCCCCTGAGAGGGCAGCCTGGATTGGGAGGGGGAGGGCAGCTGTACATTGCACTGCTTGGGATCATCTGGCTGAGTAGCACAGTCTAGTCCATCTGGAAGAAATAACTCATTATACCCCATCTCTATTTATGTCTAATTTTAACAGCAAATTTCCTAGGATATAAAACATGATCTGTTACCAGTCAGACTCAGTGCTAGGGAATGCCAATGAGCACTGTGTTACCCTAATGCTAAATGGTTTTGAACGTCTCCTTTCAGTGCTTTGGATTTAAAGAACAAATCAAATAACATCTTCTTGACTAGGCCATTTTACAAAGATAGGCATATTTTGAAATCTTTATGGGGATAGATTTCCCCCCAGGTATCTGATTAAGACAAGTTATAGTCTGACTAGAGTGAAAACCAAGTTTGAGATTGGGCCAGAGGAGCTCTCAATAGCTCCAGTACAGAAAAGAAAGATAACAGTCAAACAGAGCTATCAAAAACCCTAACAAAGTTTCTTTTTGAAGTTGCTTTACCTAATAAAATAACTGACTGGATCTTTCTTCTCATAATATTTATTCATTAACCAAAACCACTTGGTGTCCCTTAGTTAGTATTCCCTAGAGATTCCCTGTATTGTCCTGCAAATGCCAACTTGGGATGTGTATAATTTTTGTTATCTGTGAGAGTGTAATGGGGCTGAGAGCTGACAGAATCTACCTAAAATATTTCCACTCCATCACTAATTTTCTCCCTAATGTCTTCATTACGATAAACTGATTTAAATTCTTTTATCATTAGATTTGACAATTTATAAGCCTTGAACAAAAGATCAGCAAAGAAATTTAACAGCAAGCATACCAGAAGCAAATACAAGTGAGGCCACAAAGATGGAGTATAGCTTAAAAATGCTGGCTACTCCAGCGCCCATTAGTAAACAACTGGGTTACTTAGAGCCCAAACATACTGCAAGTTGGGGAGGTGCTGCACTGAATGCCCTGCAAAAATGAAATTACAGTAATCAAGTCTCGTGGTCAAAAAGTCCAAGGCTGCTCCTCGTATTCCCCTGTGGGATACAAAAGGGCTCACCACAGCCTACGCAAATGTCACCAAAAAAATCCCCAACAAAACGTCAAAAAGCACCCAAACCCTTGGATATCACATCAGCACACAGCAAATTTCCAGAGAAAATGTGGGATCAAAAGACTAGTTAAGCGTGTCAGATCAATGAACTACCTCTGTGCTTCCCTTCTCACTAGGACAGGGAGCTGTGGAAGGAGTGGATTGCTTCTGCAATACTCCTACCCCATGCAGGATTCCCTTGGCTGAAGAGAAATACACTCCAACATTTCTTGCAGCTTAAATCTTCTAGAATACCTTTATATATTGCCCACAGTTTAAAAAAATACTAATATAGAATAGTCTGGAAGAGTGACAAAATCTATCTGCTGCTTCTAGGTGACTCACCTAGCTTCACATACACAATCAACACAGGGACTTGTGTGACTTTCTCCTAGGTGCTGCCTACCAGACCCTTTAATGGCACACAGGGATGGATGCCCTGAGGCCCCTTATCCTCTAAACATCAGGAGCCAGAGCTGGAGTCAGCTACTCATAAGTACAGCCCTTGGTAGTGAGTGCTGCTGGGTGGGTAAAGAAGGCACCTGGCTACCTTGTATAAAAGCAATGAGAGGCCCTTTCCAGGATGAAATCCCTACACTAGGGATTGGTAGCAATCCCTGGTACATAGGCAGACTTTGTGTAGCAGAATAACGTGGCTTTGGTCAAGAAAATGAGGAAACATATTTGCAAAGAGAAGGTTTGGGGTCAGCCCATAGCAAAAAACCCTTTTCCTACATTAAAACTTAAGCATAGTTTGGGGCAGAAATATCCCAAAGGGGACATTTACTCCTAGTCTAGTGTATCTCTCCTTTATCTCCCTCAAATAGTATGTAAGACTTCTCCTAATACACCTTTTAAGTCCCACAAGCCAGTAAAACCTGAGTATCTCACTGCTGAAGACTAACAGTAAAGCATTCATGTTCTCCAAATGTATTTTCCTGTTTCTGCAAAGTTCTAAGATGCTTGTCACAGAGATGTTTCTGCTTGTCACTCAACAGAAAATCCTGACCGAGAACAACTTCCTTTGTGTCTACAAGAGCAGCACGGCTGCTTGGAGAAATGCATGGATAAAGCTGTGCAAGAAAAGGGAACCACACAGAGAGTGAAGCTAATACTCCATGATAACTGCTGCAGCTTGGACCACAAGGCTAACAAACATGCACAGGAGCCCTGAAAAGAACAAAGATCAAAATTAGCCCCCTGGGGCATGTGGTTGGCTATGCTGTCTGTTTAAATAAGCTTAAATTTTAAAATCCAGTAAAAGGAGGCACCTTCTCCCATTGTTTAAAAGCATTGCATGAAAAAGAAATTTCATTAATTTCTCAGGCTCTGGAATCTGGAACACAAGCATGCAGCACATCAAAAAGAAAACCAGGGAGTTTTCTTCTCTACCCAAGCCTCTCCAGCCCCATGCTCAAGCTCGCAGCAGCCACATCCCTGTGCAGACACAGATCTATGCTGAAGTCATGCTTTATATGAGAAGACAGCAAACATCTGAAAACGTTTTCTGATAAACTTTTTCTCATTTGGCTGTTGTACAACTACCACATATTTTTATGGCTGAGCTGCACTGTATCTCTCTAACTTGGGTTTTATTACTCTAGAAATATCTGGGTGTTGTATTTAGTCAGTGAATCATTTGAGAGCTCTGTTCTTCTGACTCGAAGACTGATATTATTAAACCAAATTCGCCTTTGTGCTATAGGTCTAACACATTTGGGCATCCTTAAATTTGTTGAGACCATCTCCCTGCACAAGGATCAAGCACCTCTGTGCTTCAGGGCCTTCTGCTCACTCCTGAGGAGCGGTGAGGTCAGTGGCACTTCATCCAGTTCCCGACCTCTACTTTTGCTCATGGCCCCCTCTCCCTTGCCCACAAACCACCTCAGCAGCGAAAAGCCCCATCAGAGCCTTGCCAGAGCCACGTGCCCCACAGAGCCCCTCACTGGTCCCTCATTTCCATTTTGTTTCCCGTTTCAGGTTACACTCCACTGCTTTGAACAACCTAAGGCGAGCTCATTTACCTGCTCCTTGAGCCAGAAGTACAGTGCAGACAAGGCACCTTTCCCTGTCTGCCCCTGCAGGAGAGCCCAGGATTTAACTTCTGCAGGATTCAAGTGCCTCTGGGGGATGATGCTGCCCTACAGCAAGAAGTTTGCCACAGCAGGGGAAAAACCCACGTGAAAGGAGCTAAACCCTTGTGGCAATAATCTCTGGGTATTATCCTCATGTCAAAAGGCTCCAGGAAGCTCTCAGCTCTCCCTGCACCAGGCTCAGGCAGCACACGCCTTGTCTGGTGGTGGGAGATGACAGCAAAAGCAAGGGAAGGTGTCTGCACTCACCTGCCCCAGCACCCACCTCTAAAATACTTCAAAATCTATTCTGTTTCCATTGGCTTACTGAAACCCTCTAACACAACTTCCCAGAGCAGAGAGAAACAAGATTCTTTTAAAAATGGAAACGTCACAATACTTCTGACTTGCAAAAAAAAGCCCAACAAAAAAAGAATTACCATCAGATATGTTTGTGCAGCAAGCTCATTCTTCCCTTTTTATAAAGCCACAAAAAATATAAAATATAGAACATCCAAGGACCACATGAAAAGAATGTCTGGATCTGTTAAAACATAAAGAAGGCCCTACCAGCCAAGGGCAAAAGTTTAGCAACAATAAAAGGGTCTTTAGGGTTTTGTTTTTTAAATGCATAGAGAGAGGAAAAGAGTTTGTGGTCATGTTTTCCAGCTTTATGTATATTTGTCTATCATTTTAATATAAACAGGGTGTATTTATAAAGCCTGAAGAAATGGGAAACAGATTCACTGGTTCCTAAATGCCAAAAAGTCTCTTCAAAGATGATAAGCAATTAAAGAGCAAAGTCAATCAAACTTTTATGACACTTCTGACCAAGGGTTTTATTTTTATTGCACAAAATCCAATGTGACAACAGATACATACAGTAGCTGCACCCACCCGTCCTTCTGTTGTGAGGTGCCTGCCAGCATTCCCGGTAAAATCCCATTTCTGAAAGGAAAACAATGCTTGAATTCACGTACCCTTTGACAGAAGTGTTCTCAGTGCTTCTGAATATACTAATACACACAGGAAAGCACATATAGAAATGGATACACGTATCAATTGCCACATGCATCCACAAATACTCTCTTAGAGCAATTCTCCACACAGACCCCAAGGAAACAGGATCTGTTTTCTACAGCAAATACTCAGGGGAGTCCAGAAATCCTTCAGTAGCCTTGAAAAAATTAAGCAGAAATGGAATAACGTAGGAAACCAGACAATGCAGCTGGTGCGTTATTTTGCACCAGCCCCAAATATTCAGCTTTCATAGTGGTACAGACAATTTTATATTGACAAGGCAGAACTTCAGTTGTCAGGTTTTGACAGGCCATTTTGGTAGTGAAGAAGGTTTGGCTTTTTCCTGGGAGAGGGGGAAGGGGGAGAGGAATGAAGGTGCTAATTAAAGACATAGTGCATATTATGTGCCCATGGAAAGAGACTCGGAAAGTCTCATAAATGGCTCTTTTGATAAAGGATATCCAAAAACGATGACTAAAATACAATGCAGTGGGCAGCACTGTGTATTTTACAGAAGAGACATGCTGCATACTTCAATATATATGGTTCCTGTCTAAAATAAGCATTTATAGACATTTTGAATGCAATCCATGAAGGATGTCTTTGGAGTTATGAGTTATAAGTCATTAAGTGATTGCAACCTATACATCAACTAGCCTGAAAGCAAAAAGCAGGACAGAGCATAGGAAAATGAGTAAAAAGCTTTTTGAGATAAAAACGTCTTTTATTTTATTTACTTTGAAAAGAACCCCAACAAAATCTTGTGATAACTCAACTGTTACTGACCTGGAGACCGGGAACAGTCCCATGGTACCACCTGTAGATGTGGCACAAATACACCCTCCCTGTATTTATCCCTTTACTTTGAGCATAGTTCTTTAGCTAGAAATCAGCTCAAGCCACACAAACCCAGCTACATACCATAGTATATAGGAACTGGGGGAAAGTTAGGGACTCTGCTTTCAACTAGAATATGTCATTCTATACCAAGGAGAATGTTTTTGTATTACAAGGGGTGATTGTTAAAATATTCATTTTTGTGGTGTTTCTCATCGCTGCTACAAACTAGATCAGAGAAGATCAGAAAACACTTGCTGAAGGGTTACCCAAGTGAGGCTCCAGAGAGCTGGCAGCTGGACCATCCCACACTGCAGCTCACCTTCCAGCTGGCTGAGCAGCACTTGTCCTGCCTGCTCCTACAGCACACAGGGACCACCACTCCTTACTGCCTCCTGGCTTTGCAGGGAAAGCAAGATCTGAGTTTTCCAACCCGTAAAAAACCCATTTAAACGTGTCAGTTCTAAAGTACTCAAAATGGCTTGGTTCGCTGTGCAGTTATTTTTTTTCCCACCTCCTTCTGCTTGCTAGCTCTTTGAGAGTTACCTGCCAGAATACAAAAATTGTTTGCTTTTTCCTTCATCACTGGGGGTGAGCATTCTTGAGGGACTGAAGTATTTACATTTTGTTCAATTTTGGCATAGATGCTCTGAGCTCCACTTATCCATCAGATGAAATTCATCCTGGTGTAAATCCAGAGTAAATCCCAAGCAACTCCAGCAAATCGCTGAAATTACTCCAAAATTATACAACATGTAGGATTTGACCTTGAAAATACAACAGGCTTTCCTTCCAGACAAGCTAAGCCCCGCTCCCTTCTCATCCCATCAGTTAGAGCAGCCACCTGTGCCCTACCCAAACAAACCCTGCAACCCACAGGCAGCAGGGCACCGAGCCTCTGGCACAGTTTGCTAGAGATGAGCACAGCAAAAAGGCAACAAACAATTATAGCTGAGGAACATGGGGCAGGGGGTATCTTTTGTTGTGCTGGTTTTATTGTAAAAAACAAGTGATTTGTTTGTTGGGTTGTTTTTTTTTTTTTCATGGAAGCTCACACATCCCACTGCCCTACAAGTGATGTTTTCATGTGCATTTGTGGACTGCAGAGCCCTCAGGAACAGTCAAGTTATCAAATAGCTCATGTCTCATAGAACTATTCAAGCCAGAGCATTTCTACTCCCTCTTTTGGTGCTAGCTTTGATTTGGGAAGGCAGAATAAGTTAAATATAACGTGACATGAAAAGTACAGGAGGGTACCAGCAATGAACTGATAAAGCAGACTGTCTTTCCTCTTAAACACCAGGAGACTGCTCAACATTAGTCAAGCAGAATTAATAATTCACATTGAGTAATCTGGAAAATTAGATCTCCTTCTGACTATGCCTGCAAGCAGCTTACAATTTGGTTTTATTCATTATTCTTGGAAACATCTATGAATAATTTTTGGTCCACTTGAATTTCTGTGGGAAGCTAATTCAGAAAGGGGAATGAGCACAGCTTTGGCCAATACAGTCCATTTTTTTGGTTCATTTTCTGCATGTAGTGGTCAGCTGACTATACTGTCAATGCTGAAGTATTTGTTTGGCTCCACAGCAACTGCTCCCTTTTTCCACTAAGAAGGTAAAACATGCAACATTTTCATATTTGGTCTGAAGTATCACAACAACATATAGTTGTTTTCTATGCTTGTTTCAAGTTCCATTTAGCCACACGAGGAAGGTGGAAGACAACAGAGGAGAAGTGGTTTACTTTATGGCAGCCAAACCTGATATCATCTGGCCTTTCTTGGTGTGCCCCATCCCAGAAGGGGTTTGCACAGAGCAGAGCTGCTCCCTGCTGCTCCCTGCTTCCCAGCTCTGCAGGCTGGAGCAGTCAGCACCAGCTGAAGGGAAGAGCGGGAGGGAGCCTGCCAGCTCTTTCAGAGCACCAGGATCAGCATCTAAATGAATGGGTCACACACGAAACTTCATTCTCTGCCTGAAGCCCAGCCTAGAAACAATATTTCTGGCCTGATGTGAGTGACAACATCTCCAATTTTTGTCCAGTCAGGCTGCTACTGCATTCTTGCCTCTTTTCTCTGGGGACTTGGCTCTCCCTCGCATACCAGAGACGCAGTGTTTTAATGTGGAAAATCGACCGTGCTCAAAACCAGACTGAGGGCCCAGGAATTAACAGAACAAGCAAGAAAAATGAATCACCTTGAGTCTAAACATGACTCAGATTGGGTTTCTGGCCACAGATTAAGAAATACTGGGGGGAGGAAAACTGCAGGCTGCACTCTTCGAGAAGATTTTGTGAAAACCTCGACATGCTAGAGATGGAGTACACACAACTGATTCCACATTCTTGCAGATGAGAAGATCTCTCAAGGTCTTTCCTGGCCTACATTTCCAGGATTTAAAAACCTACCAGCATAAAGGTTCAGGGCAATACAGAGCTGGTGGCAAATTGCATCATCCAACATTCTGATTTCACTAATGAAAACAAGCACAACCAGCACTGCTGATGGAATCAGCTAAATTCTGAACTTCCTTGCTTTTCTGGGATTAGTGAACCCATAATGGTTCTTCAGACTTTTTTTTTTTCTTTGTGGTTAAATTTTTTATATCATGCTTATCATCAGGGAGCTCCTGGAAATAATAGCAAACATGCATGCATGAGGGTCACACAACTGCTAAAATGTTAATGCCATTTATTCTCTCTGGATTGTGCAGTTCTCCTGACCTAAGAAGTTTGTACTTTGGCAAACAACAATGGGAGAAAGTTTCTAGAACTCTACTAATTATTCTAAAATAAGGAGATAGTATATTTTTCATTAGCTGCAGGACACACTAAAAGACAGCCACTGCCAGTCTGGAAACTCAAGTACCAACTAAGCTTTTCTCTAAAATATTTGGCATTTCTACTGCTGAGCAGCTTTTGGTTTCACATTATCTGAAGCCCTCAGCTTCCCACCAAGGTATGTTTCTGCTTGCAAGCAATGCCAGACAGCAAGAAACTGGAGCTTTCTGTTGGCTACGAGGAGCTGGGCTGATCACACAAGTGAGCTCCCTGAGCACAGACTGCCTGACCAGCTAAATACTGACATTACCTCTTCCCCTCTCCAATCCTTTCCTGGGTGACAGCAATTAACCAGAAGTTCCAAAGAAGTCAGTGAAAGTTTCTCCATCAGGGACCTTCACCACTCTCAGGGCAGCCATGGAGCATACTGAGCAACACCCACTGCTCTAAGGACTAGTGAATAGTGAAAAAAGAAGAAGGAGGAGAATAATAACAGGAAAATTGTTTAAGTCCCTGACTTCCTAAGCTCAGAGCAGCAGAAGACAAGCTGTTCACCACCCACAGTCACATCAAAAGTGCCCCTCAGCTCAGCATCCAAACAGGCAGCCAAGCAGCTGCCAGTGGCACCACAGAAGGGGAAGAGGGCACATTGAGGTACTGCATATTGTGGGAGGAAACACTGTCCACCACCTACATATGATGCCCTTCAGCTCTTAAAACAAAAATAAAACCCAATGTACAAGCAGTCCATATCCACCTTCCCAGTGCCAGTCATAATTTTATAGATGTCACCTCCTCAGGACCACTACAGCTTTTTTATTAATTTCTTTCATTTTAATATTTATTAGAAGTCAGGATCAGAACTCATCTCTAGGCATGTTGCTATTAATACAACTAGACATGAAGTTGGTTAAAAATTCCTCAAGTTTTACTAAAAGTCATACACAGGCACACAAAGTGAACAAAATGAGTGTTTGGCAGTATTTGTGCTGCCCAGATTGAAATTAGTCTGCTCTGCCCAGGCTGCACCTTCAGGCTATGGAGAAGGCTGGGATCCACTAGATGGAAACATGAAATGCCTAAACCAGAGAAAATGCCCTTTGAGAAAAGTCTCTGTTTTCCTTCACCCTTATAAGAAATGTTTGAAGTCAGCCACTGTGAAACTCACCAAAATCACACAAACACACGTGTTCTCCCCCCACCTCCCCCCAGAGGCTTTGTTTGTTGTTTCTTACTTGTATCTTTACAAAACAAATGGAAATGTAGGGATCCATTTCTGAAGCCAAACAGTACAGAGATCATGATTTTCTTCCTATCCACATCCTTCCAATCCCTCTGGGGTTTTTTTCTGCTGATAAAAGTGAAATTATTTTTGTTTTCTAACAGAAGGAAAAGAGAAAAATTAAACCAAAGCAGAAGCTCGTCACATAATTTTTTCAAGCAAATCAGAGCAATTTTTTTCAATTAAAAATGTTTTGATGAAAAATTACAACCACTTTTCAGTGAAATGGCTTTATAGCTTCCCTTAATCTTACAGAGACACCCACATAGAGGCTGCATTGTTTAACCAGCTGTACCATCTCCCCTACAGTCCCACTCTGCAGAGCTCCTTGCTGAGCTGTGAAGATATTTATAGCCTGGATTCCCAGAAGGGAAATCTCTAAGGTGCCACTAATTAGTACTCCTAATGCGCTGTTAATAAAAAGGGGAAACACATCTTATCTTGTCAATAACAGCTTTGCTGCTGTTTGCCACAGGAAGTAGGATATCCCATGAGTGTTGCTCCAGGAATGAATTCCATGGCCAAAATGTGGATTTTCTCACGGGGTTTCCCTTCAGCAGGAGGATCTGACTGCCTTATTTGTGGAGAGCAGCAAAGACCACATTTTCCTGCACCCCAGAATGACAACTCCTCATTAGCCCTCTGCCTACATCTGGTTTCTACAGAGAGAAAATCCAAGATTTGGTCTAGAAAGGGGCCCTTCTGCACCCAGGGTAGGTGCTCAGACAGACTGATGGACAGTTCTCAAGAGAGAGTTGCACTAAGTCCCACTGTGATTCCCTTTGGCCTGGACACTTTCACAGGTATTTGACCCAAGAAATTCATCATTGGAGTGAAATACTATCTTCATCTCCAATAGTAGATGACTTGTGACAGTCCCTCAGTAAGCAAAAGTACTTACACTTCCACTGAGAAATAACTTGCAAGCCACAGTCTCAATAAAATGTGTAGAAATATCACCAAATAATCACAACCCACGTGCTCAGGGACATTTCACTAAGTGGTTACCTGCTGGAGAAACAGTGAATAGATAGTAAACAAATTCTTCTGGGCATAGGGAGAGGGTGGATTGGAGTCTTACTATCCTGAGCCATAAAGACAGGAGCCTTTGCAAATTTTCCAGTTCCTGCACTAAACTATTTGGGTGTCCAGCCCCATTAAAACGCCCACCACTAATCAGCTTTGCTCACCACCTTCCCTCAGGCCCTTTCAGAATTGGTGGCTATTATCCAGTAGACCCCTGCCCCTGCAGGCACACTGTATCTCACTCTGTAGGGGATGTTATGCCTCCTTGTTGCCAGGAAGGCAGTCAATAATTAGCATTCTGCCACTGCTCAAGCGGCTACCCCGTGTTCATCTTTTTACATCAAGTACAAATTCATGTGGCTGAGCCTCCAGACAAGTACATTCACAAGAGCTGTGGAATAAGGAGTGAAAATTTCAAAAGAAAGCAAGATACTTTCTAAACTCTTACAATCTTGCAATGCTGTTGCCAAGTGTCATTGAAGATGGGTTTGAAAAGCTTCCCTGTGCCTACATCTACCTATGACCTTGTCCAAGTTAACTAGCTCTAAACTAACAGCACTGGAAGCCTGACAGAACACTCAAATTACAAAAATGCAGGCAACTACTAGAAAAGTCTGTCTTCATGAAGGAAAAATATTTCAGAGGGGAAAAAAAATCACAATGTCATTTTAAAAAAATTGGGATTTTGATCTGTCAGTGCAACGGTTTTCACCTGCCACAGTTTTAGGGTGGGGAGAGGAAGTTACTTACACCAAGCAAATATAGCATAGTGAATAAAAATAATAATGATTTGTGATAAATTCAAGCCACATTCGTGTTTGGCAGCTTTCTCATCATGCCAAGAATTTACCCAATGCCCCTTTTATTTATGATGAAACAAAAATGACATAACACTTTGTCATGAAAGAATGCTGTAAATGATGTTTCTTTAATTATATACACTGTTGTTCTTGAAACAACTCTCCAGTAATTTATGTTTATAGTCCTACACATGCTGCAGAAGTGGATATAAAATGCAGCTGTGGTCAACAACCATGTGATTTCAGTGTGATGCTAGCTCAACATTAAGCCTTGAAGAAGAAAGAGGGAGCACATACTCCAAGTGCTTTTTCCCATCCTCAGTTTTTGCCATGTTATTGAAGCACTGGCCTACCAAAACCCGGATATTTACAGTCAGTCAGGCTACAAAAAAGGAGGACATCTTGGGAGCAAAATCTGAACACTGATGTATCTCTCCAGCACATGAACAACAGCAGAAAATCCTGATTTCTGTGGAAAATTTGGGGAATACTTGAACATTGTATTGTCTTTCCAGTATCTCAGCGCACCACTGGTACTGAGTGATCCCTCTTAGCTACAGAGGGACCTTTAGGTTGCCTCAAGAGCCTAAGATGTCAATAATAGCAGCTAGGTCTGTCTGTGCTTTCCATCTCCTACTCTTTTTTCCCAGCTCCTCAAATGTTGTTGAAGCTAACATTCATAGACTTCTGAAAACTACTATTCTTACACTTCACTGTAGTCAGCATAAACAAGAACACAGACAATGATATGAGAGAATTTTCTGCTATTTGGGGCTCTCAGAAAAGACTTGAGTTTGCAGTGCTAATAAGAATTAATTCCACCTCCCCTTTCTCCTGGTCATCCTTTCCAGCAGAGCCACTGAGCTTTATTCACCACGAATGTAAGTATCAAAGAAATACCAAAGCTTAGGATGAAGGTTGTTGAGGCCTTCCAGGTTGTGAAATAAGGGTTTCACATCAAGGATGTGACAATTCAGACATGCAAGAGCTGTAAGATACCAGCACACCTTTCCACTGAGCTCAGCCAATTTATGTAAATGAATCCATTGGAGCAGAGAACCAGACACAATCAACTGCACAGTGCAGAAGCCAAAAAGAGGATCAAGGCTACTGTGAACTGTGTCCATATAGCAGCTGCAAGGTAAGATATTAAAGGGGATACACGGATAGAGACATAAACAGAATCTTATGTGTTACTTCAGAGAAAAGTGATGATAGGACCACTGAGAACTATTTGTACTTATATAGGCTTAAAAGAACTTAAAATGCAAAGAAGATTATCAAAGAAGAAACAGGCTTATCCAAAAATGGACAAATATGTGTTTTGCTCTTTTTTTTAGTGGTATTTAACATACAAATATTTTTCACTTTTTGGGTTTTTACCCCCACTGCATTCTACTTTCCACATTTATAAACTTAATACCTCACTTCTTCCTGAAATTCAAAATCTTGCTGGGTCCAGAAGTCTCCAGAGTTACAGGCCAAATGCAGTTCTGGACGCACACATTTAGGCTGAGGATCAGGGATGAATCCTCTGTGTTTCACTAAACAAAGCATGCGGTCCATGAATGAAGAACCTCTATCTTTTTCCTCTGGCTTTCTTTCAACACACAAGTTTGGTCCACTTCTTAAGATTTCTGACACTCACATAAAATCATCCTTTGAGTTCAGATGATTAGGAGAGCCAAAAGGCATTGTTTTAGTTTTTGCTACATTTAAAACCAGTTTGTTTTCCTTGAACCAGTCTGTCAAAGTCTTTTTGCAGTTCAGGCGTTATGTGAGAAACAGATTTGCCATTAAAATGCACAGTCGTGCCATCTGTATAAAAATGTATAGCACAGTAATGACATAGCCTTGCAAAATCATTAATAAAAAGAAAAAAACAGGAATGACTGACACTACTCAACTCAGGGAGGGGGGAGGATAGAGGGGAGAGACATTGACACCTTTGACTGACAAAGGGGGGAAGAGACAGCCCTGTGAAGAGAAACAGATTGATGCTTCTCCCAGATTCTTTGTCTTCCTGACAGAGAATGGGCAGCAGCACAGGCCACCTACTTGCTGCGCTAACGCCTGCAGCACGTTAGGCCAAAAGCTTTGGAGGAGTTAGCTGAGAAAGATTTCCACTACATTTTCATTTATTTTGGGTATGCCTGCAAGAACTCATTATTAAATTCCCGCTCAGAAATCCCATTTTGCCAGAGCTGTTGCTCTGCTGACCAGCACAGGCAGGTGCCCCACATTCGGTCCCTCTGCAGCTCTCCCCAGCCAGGCTGTCACTGCCCCTGACAGCACACCTGCCTGCAACACCCCTGATTTGGACCTTTCTACCATCTAGGTCAAACCCTGAGGGCTGATAGCCCCGCTGCTTCCCAGCTGGATTGCTACCTGCACGCCCCTGCTTTTCCAGTCCTCCTGCTCACACCGGAGCTGTTTCTGTTTAAACGCTGGCGGGCACGCAGCTCTTTTCACTCCCAGGCTGAGGCAACGTTATAATGGCAACACACTTCAGGTTTGCCCTCACTGAGGCTGTACCATGAGCTGAGGGAACAAGCAGCAGCACAGTGCAGGGTTCCCTCAGTGGCCCGGCAAAGGAGCACTGACTGCTGGCAGCCCCACGTCACACCTATTAGATAGGATTTAGGTTCAGGGCTGACACGTGCCGGTCCCACCTCATTCTGACAGCCAGCAGGATACTGTGATTCGCAGAGGGAGACGTGCGAGTCTTCCAAAAATATGCCTGGAAGGAAAGAACTGATGAGGGCATCTGAAAAAGACGCACATATGGTTTTTTTGATGGCTAAATAGCAACCAGTTCTTTAGACTTTTCCTCAGGTCACACAGGTGAACGTTTTCCCTAGGCAGAAGCCTTCTAAAAATATCATGGAAAAGATTCATTTTTGGCTATGTTGGGTTTAGCAAGTGTCCCTTAAGCTTTGTTTACCCATCATCTTGTCAACGTGGCATATGCATCTCTTCGCTATCAACAGCGTGCTCCACCCTTTGCGTCTGGCTGAGTGCTGAGCCGACTGCAGCCCACAGCCTCTGAACAGTCCAGGGGCACAGCCCGGGTCTCCTGACTAATCTAGGAACATGTGCTGAAGTTGCAAAAGCATCAAAACAATAAAAGCCAGAAGAACATCTTTACAAGGTATTTGCTAGCATTCACCCCAGGGACTTCACTATCATTTGAGAGAAAACATTGTAATTGTGGTAGGATTATAGATTACAGTTTTACTCGGACTTCCTAAAGTTAACCTCTACCATTATAGACCTAAATTTGGAGCAGTCCATTGTGCCACTTGGAGGAAAGCCTCTAGTTCAGCACTAGCAACTTCGTTTGTACAAAAAGAACTTTTTTAATGATGATTCGTGTTTCATAAGCATTGCACTATTTTTAGCAATATGAGAAAGTAAAGCATGCCTCCTTTTAAATCTGGCTTTTACTGCACCCTGTAATTTATGGCGATATAATAAGTAATTTGAAAATAAAGATTTGAGACAACATTTTAGCATTAGTGTTTTTAAGACAAAACAAACATTCAAAATAAAACCTAAACCACAGCAATGAAATCTATCATTAAATGCCTACTTTCTGCTAAATTTGTAGCTATGGCAGCTTAAATCTCAAACATTTGTTGTGACCTCTTGCAAAGTAAAAATAATCATATTATTCATTGTGGTTCAAGACGAATATAGGACATTATTTCATCCTAGCCATAAATATTCATAGAATTATATAGCATATCTTTAAAAATTGTATTAATTACTCTTTGTTGAGTCCAAGTGACTGCTGGTTTCAGAAAGAAATGTATATCACCTCATTGTATTTGCTTTATTTGTGAAGACTAGCACTTTTTAGGTTCATTTATGCATAATACATCAGATGTGACCTGTTTAATCAATGCCAAAGTTCTTCCGAATTAGTATCTCTGTGCAAGTTTCAAACACAAAGGCTTTTGACTGTTCATGGAAAAATTCAGACACACTTTTTTCTGTTGTTCACTGTGTAAAAGCTGCTACTGTACTGTGGTGCCAAAACTCAGAGTTAGACTGCAGTGAATAATACATGGCAAGCAGTTCAACCCAGTCCACTCCGTCTCTCAGACAGCACTTATGTCCCATCACATAGAACCTCACATATCCCTATTTATCACATAGCTGTTTTTCTGAGATAAGGAGAGTTCCCTCTGCATGGGAAATGGCCCTGGGTATGGACATAGGCACATGGCAGTTCTCCCTATCAACACAGTTAAGAAAAGCCACTTCTCTGCCTCCGTTTCTATTTTCACCCAGCTTTAATTCCACTTAGGAATTGCATGGCTTGGTCATTGAGAGAAGTGTCCTCTTACCTTGACTTTAAGGAATTGAAAAGTCACATTGAAAAGTTTTCCAGAAACCACTACATAACACTTCCAACTTGCTGTGCATTTTCAAGGCCAAGCACCACAGCAGACTGGCTGAACACCAGAGACCTTCTTCAAGCAAAGATGAGAATTTGTGGAGTTTACCAATTGTTTTCCTCCTGTGATTTCTGCAAAAGGTAACATTTAGAGAAGAAGAACTAGAAGGGATTTTGCCTTAAAATCTCCATATCTGTTGAGTTTCAAACTCAAATATCTAAGTATTGCTCCCTTCATTCTTCAAATCCATCATGGACCTGTACTATGAACCATCCAAGCACAGTACAAATCATGTCTGTAGCCATGCGTGAGCTGCAACTTTAATTTGCATGCACATCTCATCAGGAGAAGGTTCTTTCCTGTTAGAAAAACAAACTACATGATTTCGAGAAGCCAGAGACAAGTGATCATGTATTTTGGAGGGGAGCTAGAGTCTGATCTACCAACCAGATCCAAAACTGGCAAGCAAACCCAAATTTTTGAAGAGGCCAACAAAACAGAAATGGCTATCTAAGCATTCAATCAAATTTTCCACAAGCAGAAGACCACTTTAGGCTCAAAAATAATATTTAGCCATTGAAATCCTTCTTTGAATAAAAGAACTTTCTGGGGCTCTTGTCAAACCCAGTCTAACAGGCCAGAGCACTTAGACATAGAAAAGTGGATTCAGACTTCTGTGGCTTAAGATCCTCAGTCTGCCTCTCGAGTAGCACATGTGAGTTCTACAGCAGAAAAGGCAAAGATTGACATCCTCTCTGGGTTTACACCCTTACCAGCCTGCTGACTTCTGTGTGGCTTGGCAGGTGCAAACAAGAAGAGAGTTTATCTCTTGCTTTCTTATTTCTTGAGTTCCCAAAGCTTTTTGTTGTTTTAGACCAAGAAAAATATGCACATTTAAAGAAAGAAAAGAGCTTTAATAATTTCTGTTCTCTTTTCAACCATTACGTAAATGACTCACGTAAATCATAAGTTGAAACTTTGGAACTGATAGAATTGGAGACCTATATTTTTAGCATGGCTTTTTGTGCCATACAAAATAAAATTTCTACCAACTCGTAATGTTTTGTCCGATTCTTAAACATGTTTTTGACTTCGATATCACTGGCACTGGGTCTGGGTAGTCTTTTCCTGGAAACAATTTTTCCATAACATAAATATGAATTTATGAGAATTTTGTGAGAATGGTATAAAAGAAGAAGTAGAAAAGACAGAGATAGAACATCCATGTTAAGGTAAACTCATTCTCAAGAGCCAATGAGAGCTTCAGGTTTGTCCCCACTGAGCCAAGCTCGTGCTCTCTGTCTCTGTGGAAGAGCTGGATTCAGGGACGAGTAGGTGCAATAAATGATGGCACACACAGCCTGGCATGACTGAGAGAGATGACAGTGCTGGAGGTTGCCAGCCTGAACCAGCAGCCTCAGTGGAGAGAGGAGCAGGAGCAGCAGCATTCCTCAATGAGGTGGATGCACAAAAGATCACAGGCTGAAGTTAGTGCAGTGGCAGGGCACCTGTCCTCCCCTTTTCCAGGTGTGTTAGCATTTATGGAACACTTAAGGTCTGGGAGGAAATAGTCAAGAGGTCTCTGTTCCCGCTAGGTCTTTCCCACCCTTCTTCTTGAAATCTGTGAAACTCTTAATATTTATAGATGATTTTTTCTTTAACTAAATACAGCCTTTGGGGAAAAAAAAAAAAGCTTTTACAGAAAATGGTAATGAACTTCACCAAAACATGGGTTTCATGGGGAAAATACATGTTTCCTTTCATAAATCAAAAATTCTTTTTAAGCTGTCATTGTAGTAGTACTTGTTAAACTGGGAGAAGATACAGAAAATTCTAAACATATTGATATAATTTTAAAACAAACAGGGTGAACAGAAAGGGAATCAATTCACTTTTAACTTTCATAAAAAAACCAACACGACTTCAAAAACAGTGTAGATGTTCATGAAAATAGATTTTCATTTACTATCAGCTCTAGAGGCTAAAACCATATACTTATTCTCTTTTGAGTCTCACATAATCTATAATCCATATTTCAAAAAAAAAGAAATGGCAAAATGCATTCATAAACACAAGTGCCAATATGTATGCATCTGAAAAAAGCTAGTGATTTAAGACTCTTAAGACTCTTAAGTGTTCCCAAAGAATGTTATTAAAAACTGTTGCAAGAAAAATAATGCTAGTAAACACCTTTATGATTAAATAATTGTGTGGAAGGCATGGCCACATATGTACATGGACCTACAGCCAAGGACAATTGCTTTACTATGCTTAAATCATTTATGAAACACGAGGTATGAGGTTTATGTGGTTTGGTTAAGACTGGTGTGGATTTTAAAAAAAAATTATTCTTACAAGGCTAATGGTTTATAATATATTTTGCCTCAGACTGCACTCCATGACACATATTTTATACAGAGGATGTATGATGTATTCAAGGCTCACTTTCCCCATGAATTGATGGATGAACAAACATCTCCATGTTGTGTTAGATACTGTTGTCTGATTGCATTTAAGAAAAGATTATTTGCTCAGAGCATTGTGAAGTTATGGGAGGAGGAGGAGGTACACTAGCCAAGGAATCCTTTTGTTACAATTCAAAAAACCAGACAATCACCAAACCAAAGACTTGCCAGGCATGGAAGTTCACAGGTCATTGGTCCAGAGCCTGCAGTGCACTTTCCTATACAGAATACAATGCAGAACAAGAGCATGCTCAAAACACTGAGTAGTTTGAAGGACAGAAGAGGCCTTTTCTACTTTTTTGGATCAAGCTCACCCTAGGTACATAAGCCCTTGAACTAGTATTATTTAATGCTGCAACATGCTTTACTTGCCCTGGATGAGCAGGGAGACCCAAAGACAGGCCTTGTAATTTCTGCAAAATCCCTCATGCTGTGCTGTTCTCAAGCCTCAGGGCTCTCTGCTGTAATTACCAAAGCTGAACCACACACTCTGCCAGGCTGCCAACCCTCCCACTGCCATGGCACAGACACTGGAAGCCCTTGTAGCACCTGGTTCTGCTCTAAACTGTAAAGCAGGGCTGACTCCCTGTAAACCCAGGAGCCAGCAGGTGAGAGAACAATGTCTAGGAGAAGATTCACTGTCAAGCACTCATCCAGACCTGATCTCTACATTCCCAAGCGGATCAGCACAAATGACTTTCTTCCACAAATCAATTTGGTGTCTGCCAGGCGTGTGCATTGCCTGTGACTGTGCGGGTCGTTCACTCTGCAGCTGCCAGTCACACAGGGTACAGATCACAGTGACCACACAGGGAGGCTCAGGAGCCCACTTCCCAGTCCAGCCTCACCTCTGAAGGAGGCCCCTTTCACGACCTAACCACTCACTCCTCTGGCACACATCGCTCCTCCTTCCTTCCAGCGGCCTCTGGCTGCACTCACTCCCCTAAGACGGCCAAGGGACTGCATTGTCCTGAATTAGACACGCAGGTAAGTTCCTGCAGCAGACTCAGCAGACTTAGCCAGCTAAATTTGCTGCAAGCTTCTCAGCTCTCCCTATTTCAACAGTGCCCTATTTTAGTTTTCAGCTGTTGGCTCAAAGGGAGCAGCAGAAGAAAGCACAGGTCGTGTGATCTCCTGTGAGAGGGATGCAGAAAACACAAGCCTAAGTGAGCAGTAACAGTGCGATGGCAGCAAGCTGTCCAGCAATCAGACTCCTCTCTATGGGAGGCAAACTTTTTTGGGGGGAGAGACACAGACTTGCAAGCCTGGCCATTCCCAAGGAAAAGCGGAATCCTGCAGAGCCCAAGAAGCACCCCCAGCAAGCTATGGGCACTGCCTACTTCTGTACCAGCAAAGCTCCATGTGGATATCAGAGCCGGGAAAAGTACTCCAGATAGTCTTCTAAAACTGTAAATCACTTTTCTTTCTCAAAGTAATTTCAGAGCTATTGTGTAATACAGAGGGAGAAAAAAAACCTCTTTTCTTTTCCTAAAAAGAAGGCTTTCGCACCACCTACAACCCAGGATTAAACTTCAGAGGCAGTTACACAAAGAAAAGGATTTCTGTAAAGAAATCAATCAATCATTCGTCAAGTGTGGGTTCAGCACCTCTGAAAACCAGGCCGTTTCTCAGGTACATGAAGATATGAGATCTTTATTTAAACCACCCTCAAACTGTTTCACTCAAATCTCAGAAAACTGTGACCTAAATGCCTGTAAAGAGCTTAGATTTCAATACTAGCCTCTTTGGAGCTGAAACCACTGCTCCTCACTATCTCCAGCTCACCTTTCCTTTCAAAGGAAAACCACTGCCCACGGACAAGCCAGACAGCTCCCATTGCATCAGCTGCACCATGGGCTACAGGGCTTGGTGTTACATATAGCCATCTTACAGGTTTCACACTGGAAGCTTTCAGAAATCTAAATACTCAGAAAAAGGGCCTTTGTCATACTGCCCTCTGTCCTTCACTTTTGTTAACCTTTTCCTTTTTACATACTGTAAAGCCTGTTATAATTAACTATCTGTGACAAAGTCACCCAGAGCAAAACCGGTATTTCTAAACTTTTAGGACACTTCACTGTTTTATAGGCATGGTCAGAGCTCCTGACCAGTCAGACCCCACTTTTATCAATATTTTGTTATTTTTTTATTGTATGTACACAAGCAGAGTAGGTGGGACTGATCAAATCGACACCTGCAGTACACTGTGAGTAACTGAAGATAACATCACCTTACCTGGAATGACATCAGTCCTTTGCAATAAAGATGTTCAAACTCTTAAATACTTAGTGGTACACTGAGGCAAACAGTCCATGGAAATAATTTTGTGCTTCAGACTAAAGGATCAAATCAGAACTTTCACCCATTTCAATACACGTTATTTAGAAGTCTCTGTCACACCAGATGGCCTTAAAGCAGGGAGGGGGCTATAAACCAAGAGGTAAAACTAGTGCTATCTTAGGCACGCAGAAAATGCAGCTCCAGCTCCAGCTCCCACCCGAGGCAGGGCCAGGCCAGGCCTGAGCAGGGAAGCAGGAGCAAGCTCCCATGGGGATGGGGACAGTGGTCCATGGTGCCCTCCCAGGGAGTTGCCCTCATTCACCTCAGGGTGCAAAGGAACTGGCAGTCAGCTCTGGAAAACACCTGCAAGTCCCCTCCCAGTGGAAGCACAGCCTCTTCAGGTGGCTTTGCACCTCATTGCTCTCCCAGCAGCAGCCAACCTGTGCATGTGAATCCTGTCTCAAACCTGACATGTGGCAAAGCCACACCGGTGCTGCCCTGCCCTGTTGCTTGACTGGGGCTGCATCCAGGAGAGATGGCCTTTCAGCAGGTGCATGAGCTGCCCAACATCAGACAGGTCTGAGCAGATGGTGATGTGCTCCCCTTCCTCCCCGTGCAGAAAAAACATTTTTATTATCAGGCATGGAGTGTTTGGAGTCTCAATGTCTGCTGCTCTTTGCATGGGGCTGCTGACAGAGGTATCACTGAAGGGCTGTGATTTACCACCTTCGTATTTATTTACATTTATGTCTCAAGAAAAGTGGCAATTTGCCAGATTTGAAAGTGCTTAATCAGATCTGATGGGCAGATTAATTAGTGCAGGTCACAGCACTAGTTGTCTTCCAAAAACATTACCTTTTCTTTTTTTTTTTTTTTGGTCAAGGTAAAGCAGGAGGAGGTCAATGCCATCAGCATGTTTTACATTGTGCTAGTTTAAATCTTTGTGGGTTTATTTCATTTCCTCTGAGTAAATGAACTTTGCTGCTATTTCTACCATGACAGTATACTCCAAATAAAATAGTGCAGACACACACAGAAAATGGAATGTACAAAGACAAAAATCTTTATCTCTCCCTTCCATCCATACTGCTCATAATAATCCTTTTCTCCCATCCCTTCCTCCCCCCACCATGGTTACTGCCCCTCCAGTATGATCCTCTTGGTACCTTTCCATCTTTGAAAAAAGGTGATTTGAACTATGAAGCATTTTCATTACACATATACATACACACACATTTATACAGATATTTATTGTTATACATACATATAAATAAATCTATTTATTTATAGACTTATAGAGAGATGCGGGCAGACACTGTATTTGGCTAAATGTTACAGCAGACTGAGCAATTATAAACTCAGTTGGATTATTCTTAATTTTCACCTCCCTGACCAAAATTTGAATGTGGCCAATTACGTACAGACTGACAAACCAGAGAACATAGAGATTAATTTTTTATGGCTACAGAACCATTTGCACTCCATAACCTTGGGAATGACACGCTGCTGATAATCAGGGACACGCGTTGTTGTCATGCCACCATGGTAAACGTGAAAGGACCTTTCACATCTGTCTTGCCACAGAAGGCAGGAGTGGCATATGGAGAGCCAAACCTCCCCAGGACACCACTGGGACCACATTACTTTTTGAACACATGAGAAAAAAGTATTTGCCCCTTTTTTCCCTTACAAAAAGGAGTTAGTTGGGACTTCAGGAAGCTAAGAGGGCACGACTACACGGATCATACTCAGTCACAGCACCAGGGCTCTGGCACCTACCCCGTGGAATGTCCTCACCTCTCACCCACTGCACTGCAGAGGACAGGACCTGATCCTTGTCATTTCCCTAACACAGAGCACTGCCATAAACAAAACTTTCCTTTGCCACTTCTGGGGACTGTTAGCAGACATAAGGCCCAAGACCACCACACAGCCAGCCAAGATATCGTGAGGTGAGTGGATCCAGCAGTTTGCTATGAAGGCTTTTTAACTTTATCCATTCAAACTTTTTTAAACTAGGCTTATTTTCCTTTCCTCTGGCCCTCAGGTTTATCACAGCATTAAGGGGAGAGGGAAAGAGTCTCCAGCATTGTCCAGTATCCAAAGCCATGTGTCCCCACAGGATGTTTCAGGTAGCTGTGACCTGCACCCTCCTTCACCCACTGCCTTCTAGAAGTGAGCAGCCTGGCAGGAGGCTCCTGACTGCCCTGAGCAGGAAGATCAGCCTATGAGAGGGAAAAACATTTACAAACATGCCCAGGGAAGAAAGAGACTGGGTATGGCCCAAAGCAACATAGTTAAGCTCTTCAGGAAGGGTATAAATGGATTGATTTTTTCCTTCCTTTTTTTTTTAATGTATCCTCACTCTCACACACATCCTGAGAAAAAGGAAAAAAAAAACCTTCCACAAGAAGAAGCTCTAGAGCCAAACCCCTATTCAATAAAACAAGCAGAGAATGTATTTTTACATTTCCCTATTTACTCTGACTCATTTTATTAAGTAAGCTGAAGATGATAATTTTTATGCCCATTTATGACCACATTTCCAATACATGTGGCACCCTGTAAATCCTCCCAGTGCTGCACCCCACCCAGGGCTGTGCTCCAGCTTCCCATACATTCTGTGATCACATTAAAGAGGCTCAGTACTGCCACTGCAGGTCAGGCTATGCCAATGTTTCCACTCAAACCCTCTTCTGGATGGGTGTCCCAGAGCATGGATTTGAATTTAGCTGGACTTTGCTTCACACAAGGGGACAAATTCACTTCTCTCCATATTATTAAAGGAAACAAACTCCTACAAAAAAGTATTGTCTGATTTTGATTAAATGAAGATGAAGGAGTTGAGAGGGAGAAGCCCTGCCTTTTGTTTGAACATTCTTTTGTCTTTAATTATCTCCAAGTATCCCACTGCAGTGGGACAGGTGGTTACAAGATGCTAACTTTTCTCCAGCAACATCCCTCATACATGTTGAGTTTCCCACTGCTAAAGCAGATGGCACAGTTTATTCCAGGGCCACCTCTCCCTTTTGCAACTGTAATTTACAACCACAGAACTTGCACCTGTAATTTTAAACCCACGTTTGAACTGCGGGCAAAAGCCAACTAACCCCTGTCTGTCATTGCCTTTGTGTGCAGCCAAGTCACAGAATAGGCAGCCACATCCTCTCAACAGAGGGAAAAAATATTGCAGTTACAGCTGGCAAGATGTGCCCTGCCCCATACAAAGGAAAGCAACTTCTCAGCTATTTTCAGTGACAGTGAAGCTTCTTAGTTCTCTGGTTAGGAGGGAAACCTTCCAAGAAGGGATGTAAGGACAGACTGCTGGCTCAAGCTGCTGGAATGCTCCAACAATAGTGAGGAGAGATTTAAGATGTTGCCTTTAATCAAAAGGGAGTGTTTAGGCTGCAGCTTAATGGTGACAATGTGAATGTCAACATTGTTAACAGTTTCACTGCTGATCTGATTAGCAGGAAAACCCAGTTAGTCCAGGGCTGTGGGCAATTTGAGTAGTTTCCCACCCCTTCACACCCACTCTATCACTTGAATCTAACTTAAAAGAACTGTTAACTTTTATATAAGCCAGATATTTCATAGGCTCATTCCTTCCCAGCAGCAGCTGTTATGTATTTATTTTCAAATAATAAAAAAAAATAGCTTAAGCAGTCACATCCATATTAATTTTCTCTGGGCAGGGCCCATCTTTATGTTCTGAGCTTGTACAGCATCTAATTCAATCTGGAAAATAATAATAATAAGTAACAACTGTGTAAAAGATTCCTGTAGCATGAACTGACACAATGGTCTACTTCAGAGGAGCCTAAATACATTTCCAGTCCCAAACACTGGCTTCTTACCACTGCATGAGAACACCCCATAGCTTCTTGCCACTATTACAGATCTAACTCCACAAGGCATACTCTTATGTGGAATTTTATTTGAAGAATAACTAACTCCATTCCTAGCACAACACTGCCAGAGCAAGCTCCAGCCTACCAGAGGATGCAAGATGCCCATTATGAAACATATAACACATACCTGCATTTATATATAGCAACTCTCTAAATCAGCTGTTGGGGTTATATTGCTATGTTACCCAGGACAAACCTTGCATCTCAAAGAGATCACTGTTCAGAGTTTCAAAAGCTGGCTGTCTGTTTCTCTCACAGCTGCAGGTTGCAGATGTGGGTCCAGGGCAGTTGTGCACAAGGAGCAAATCCCCACTGCACTTCACTGGCACCCCAAGAGCTCAGTGTACCCACGGAACTGGTACCGTACCAAACTCAGCTGTCAGGAGAAGCTCGGCTTGCACTTGAGTAATTAATGATCTTTTGTGGCCCATATAAAATCTAGCTAGCATTTTTATTTTGACCACTCTGAAATAAGGCGAGAACAGCCCTTGTGACTGACATCTTGCATAGGACAAACCATTTTTCTGCTTCAGGGTCCATGGTTTCGGTTTGCATTGTTCTATGATAGCAATTCCCACTGACTTCAGTGCAAATCATGCATGAAAACAGAATAATTAATCCCCAGAGCAGTATTTTAAAAGCTACATTTTATTTTGGAGGCAATTCCTTGGTACAAGAAAATCACTGATGCCTGATCAACAAGTAAAGTGCCTTAAATGCTTCAAGACATTACACATACATATGTACGATAAATAAATTGAAAATGAAGAATGAAAGTACATGTCAGAACTTTACAGATAAAAACCTTATAGGGATGCTACAAACTTCAGTCCAGGAAGTATAGTGGAGATTGGCAAATACAGCCACCTATTCTCTATATAGCTATTGCAAGGGGTTCTCCAACATCTCCACCTGATGCTGGTCACAAACTACCCTGGCAACACACTTAAAATCACAAACTTAAAAGCAAAAGGACTAAATCTCCTAACTATTAAAAGTTCTAAGACAGAAAAAAAATTAAATAAGTTCTCTCTGCAAATACAGGATAAACTCTGCTCTACTGAAAGTACAAAAAATGAAAATCTGACTTAGGTGAAAAATGCTGCTCTGGACCCAAACCAGCAATCATTTTACTACTCTGAGCACTAACTGAACACAGGAGTATTTGGTACTGCTTGCAGGAGTACACAGAATCAGCAACTGCAGAGTTAAAATGGCAAATGAAAGGAACCCAAGTCTCCAAAAGCCCTGGGCATACCCTGCTCCAACTCAGAACTGTAAAGCTGTACAGTCCTCATGCCAGACAACAACCATATGATTAGTAGTTGTGATCTCCCAGTCAATGAATATTGATTTTAAAGATTTATTAGCTTTTTGTGCATTGGAGCTTTATTGCTTGATCCCATTGTCCCCTTCATTTTTTGCCCTGAAGCAACCAGGGTAAACCAATGATCTGTTTCATTTGCATGTTCCTGTGTCTCAGAAAATATTTCAGAATTCTACACAGAAAAGACAGCAAGACTTTAAGCAGCAGGAAGGAAAGCCCCAAAAGACGACAACCACCAAAAAGGCAACCCCAAAAAAAGACAACCTTCTCAACCACAAATCTAAGGGTAACCTTACAGCTGTAGGACTCTCACATGGAGTCTTCCATGTACAACTAATTTACAAATAAGTTTTCTGAAAACCTTAGCAACTGGACAGACTTCTCCTAATAACTGTCTCAGAACTGAAAACTTCATTCCAGACCAAAATGAGTAAAAAAAGGTAACATCAGCCTTGCCAGGCTTCCACATGGAGCCGGCATCCCCAGCCCATCACTGTGGGAGATGTCTCATTTTACCAGTGTGCCTTGGGTCACAGGCTCAGTCACCCCCGTGCACAGCACACTGAGTATGTGAACACTCTTTGCCAGAGTGGGTGTGCCTTCTTGGTAAAGAGCAAAGGACACATTCAAAAAACTGTGGTTTCTCTAGGCAGATTTGTCCTTTCTTTTCTGTTGTTGATAAGTTGCACTAGCAAGGCTGGCACTGCCTGAGCTGGGAACACCAACCAAAATCTCTGTTCAGCAGCTTCAAGGCTACCCCACTTCTTCCCACAATACTTTGCCCTCCCCCTGTCTCAAAGAAGCAAGTGGCATCCCCAGGCCCCAGAGCATCTCAAGGGCAAGAGCTGGGTTAAAATTTTCCCCAAATGAGCCCTTCATAGAGGTACGATGTCCCTCTGCATTTCTGTCTTGGTGCCCATGCTGGGGTGGAGCAACAGCTGCTGCACTCCCAGTACTACAGCTCCTTTGGGCAACAGCTAAGCAGTTTGAGGGTGGCTGTTTTCTCTAACAAATTCATAGCAGGAATTAGGTAACAGTCATCAATATACCACAGTCGTGAGATTTTCTTCATTACAGCCAGCACCAACTTCTGACAATACAGACAGTTGAAGAGTTTGCTCTGGCCCGCTGGCATCACGCAAAAGAGAATGATGAACTGCAATTTAGCAATGAACAAGTCTTTGATGAGTTTTAGCAAACATAGATTCACTTGTAGAACTCACAAAATTCATCCTACATCCTAAGAAAAACAACACATTGAGAAGGAACTTCTGTCTTCACAGAAAAAACAAATTAGTGCAGACAACGGCTGAGGCTGTGCCAGGAGTTAGGCTTGGAGCCACCACAGACCCTCAAGCATCCATGGCAGCAGGTACCTCATAGAACAGAGGGCAGTGGAGACCTGATATGAGAAAGGAAGACAAGGGCAGCTTCCACTGCTGTTAGAAAGTATGTGTCCATTATCCACATTACACTAATGTGATACAGGATGTGAACTCAGGAAAACCTGCCTACCAAGCAACTCAGACAAACTTACCACACTCCCCATGCATGGGACATTAATTTAATAGGTAATAAACTGTAGTAAATTAAATACATACTTTTCTTATTACCAGGTTTGCACTAAAGCATTACCCTCCCCACCATTATCAGCAGCAGGACACCTATCATTATTTAGTAGCAGCACAATCTACCTCAGTAAAAGGCAAACAAAAGCCAAAAGGTACATCTCATTTAATGGGAAGACTTACTGCTGTGAGAGGAATAGGGCACAGTGATTAGGCTGCCAATATGGTACCAGTGGAGATGGTAAAAGCACTGGTAGGCAGATGCTGCTCCCATTGCCAATGGATGTTGTTTACGGAGTGGTGTTTCCTCCCAGAGAGTTCTGATAAAATAATTTTCCACTGGAAAATGGAATGAGAGTATTTGCTCATTTTAAATACACTGAATAGTCATTAAATGGCAGGATTGTTTCTGGTGATCTAGACCAGACTGAAACCAGTGTCCTGGAAACAAGCTGATCTGCACCATTTGACCAGCTTCAAGAAATATCAATCCTCCCTTAAGAAGAAACCACAAAATAAAGAGGAATTTAAATGACATAACAGCGAGAAATGGAAAGCACAGCAATTCAGACAAGCACATACAGACACCCAGGCTTTTCCAAATAGCCCTACAAATAAAATTATTTTTTCCATAGGGTACATTTGTGATGAACTTGAGCACCTGCTTGCTATTCTGCCTCGTTTGACTGTGGTGTTCAACCAGACACCCAAAATCTGCCCTGGAACTGCAGTGAACTTCCTCCATGATGTGATCTTCCAGAGGACCAGGTAGAAAATATACACAAACACCCACTGAATCACTCACAGAGGTTCAGTGCGTTGTAACGAAGATCAAGGACACCCTGATTACAGCAGCAAAGCGATACTGAACATCTGTTAATGCTGGAGAAGGTACTTCAAAGAATGAGGACAGCTGGACTTCCCATAAAATGGAATTGCTAAGTGCCTGTGCGTGAGGCTGCAAGTGCAGCACACGGGCTCCGACAGTCGGACCAGAGACGGACCCACCCTGCCATGGACAAGGTGACTCCACAGGGAGAATGGCACAAACCCTTCTCACATCAGGCCAACATTCCCCCCTCCTCCCCAGCTGCTCTGCTCTACTCAGGGGAGCACTCCCTGGGGCATCAGCATCCTCCTGGGCAGCACTGAAATTTTCCCCATTCCCACTTTCTGTGGTGGAAACTTGCTGTCCCCTCCCCTCCTTCTCCCTCATTCATGAAAAATTGTTCAGCCCGGGGATCAGCTGCATTTCTGTATTTGACACTGTATGTAGCTGGAAACTGAAATTCACACCTTCCTCTCCACCCTTCCAAGCCTGAAAAAAGATTTGGATTTTCTTATAGGTTAAAAACTATTTTCACTTCAGCTTAGCACTAATGAAATCATTCATAACTATATTGCTAAATCCTTTTCTTTCAGAAATATAGGGGGAAAAAACCCAAAAACCCTAAGGCAGACCAGACCTCAACATTTACATTTCATGAAAAAATCCAATCTGATTTTGAAGTTTGGCTTTGTTGTCAGTCAGAAAACAAAATATAAAAATAAAAACAATTTCTGTGTCTAACATTGCTGTTGATAATGTTTTCAAAATATTTTGTCTCAAAAGTGGCAAAACAAATACAAAATTTTCAGTGTTTCCTGTACAATAAATTTAAACTCTATGTGCTTTTATCAGTCAACCTTATTGTGAATGAACAGGTAGAGGCAGGGAGTTGTGAGATAAAAAAGCAGTATGAAGAATCACCAAAAAAAATATTGGAAACCAGACAAAATTACTCAGAATTAAACAGTCCCATTTAACACTAGTTTTTCTAGAAACTTTCTATCAAATATTTATTCAAGTGACAATTTCCCACAGAAAGAAAATGGCTTTGTCAAAATCACTTTTTTGAGCTTTGTAAGCAATTCTCTTAAAGCCTGTTGTTTGAACATAGTCAAAACAAAATTGTTTTGTCAAACATGGTGGGAAAGGGGGGAAAAATCAACATCTTTTCACCTCACAAATATCAACAGTTTACGGGCTCTCATGAAACGCTTCGAAACTATGGGAAAATGTGGGCCACCTTTAGTTTAAACTCTAAAATGTGCTGTTAGCCCATGCCATGCAGGCAACCCACCGCAGCCAGTTTTGACCCCAGCCATCCTCCCATACACACCATGGAAGTGTAACCCTGTTCCAGCAAGCTGAGCTTCCCTGGGGATGCTCATAGCACTGCCGATATCCCAGCTCTATTGCTGTTACTCATGCTCAAAGCAGCGCTGTTTTCTCCGAATCTTCCTCTTTTGTCTTCTTAAATATTCATCCTTGGGGGGAAAAAGAAATCCTACCGATCCATACTCTGTGGAAGATGCAATGCTTTTTATTTAAGCCATTTCTGGTTAAAACTGTAAGATCTTTTGTACACGGCAGTTCTGTACGCATTCAAACTGAAAAAAAATAAAAGTTGAAGTGGACGTGGAGTGAGAAGGAAAAAGAGAGAAAGAAAAGGAATTACATTTACTGAAAATAAGTCATCGGTAAGAAGCACGGAGCACTCGCACTTTTAAAGCGGGATGGAGTCAGATGCAAATAAACTGGCAAAGCTTATTGTGAAAAGGGCAACCCCCAGCATGCTTGCTGAGGCTGTCAGCGCTCCCTGGCCTGTGCACTCCGGCACAGCCGGCAGCTTGGGCTGAGCCCCGGGCTTTGCCAGGACAGGAGGTTGTGGGGAGCTGCGGGGCCTTCCCGCTCTGCTCCCCACGGCACAGCGACGGGGACGTGCTGCAAACTGCACCACCAAGCCTTTTGTCTGCTTGCGCTCCTTCAGAGCAACTGTGGCTGCCTCCTCATTCCAGCTCAGGAGCTTGAAGTGATTATAACTTCCTCTAGAAACTTAACTCTCTGACTTTCTGATTTTTAACACCCAAATGGAACACAAATTCATATTATAAGAGTAGCAGAGATTAAATAAGGCAGAATTCATTAATGTGCCAAAAATATGTGCCAATGTGTCTCCAACTAGTTAAAAGACAAATACACAGATTGATTTTTTTTTTCCTCCCAGTACATCCCACATTGCCTATTTCCTAAAACCTTCTGTCAAATGCATAATCGACTGCTCTGCCTTCAAAAATAGCACTTTTTTATAATCATTCATCTAGATATTTGGGAGTAGATGTCACACTGTCTGTCATGCCCATGCAAGACTGGGACACGGAAAGCATGGGCATCTCTGCTGAGAGCTGGGCAGGCACCTCGTGCTACCTCACCCTGAGTGGGACAGGGCAGCAGGTGGGACAAGCTGGCTGAGGGACATGGCAGAAAGGGCAGCCTTGCAGCACAGGCTATGCTGCCTGCAAAGCGGGCATCTGCAGCCTTCAGTTCCCCCTTCTTGGCAGCTGGGGAACCAACTCACACATGTCTTCTCAGGTCTATGCACCTACAAGCAATTCCCCAGAAGTGCTGGAGAGTGGCAGGGCCAATACAAAGGAAAAATATCCCACGCAGAATGACTTCTTTCCCAGAGGAAAAACCAAGCAGAAGCAACTTTTGTTTATAGCTGCCAAAAGAGCATACTAACTTTCCTGGAGAATATTTTAACACGCTATTTTGCAAAGCCAGTCAGGTTGTCATTACCAGAAAAGGTTTCTCTGAACTGACAATCAGCACAGTACTATCTATTATATAGCCAATAAAAGATTTCCAGCTCTAAGAAAAAAAACAGTTTTCAATTTTGCAGAGGGAAAAAACCAGCCCACACTAGCCTGTTTTACTCACGAGTTCGGTAAAAAAGAAATTCCCCCATGCAAGGGGACCCACATGACAGCGAATCTAGAAAAGGATCTCCCAGTACTGTTTTTACAGTATTTGGCCAAGCTTAATCTTGTCCTCCCCTGGGGTACCACTGCTTCCCAAAACCAGCACTGCAGATCGCTGCTGAGAGCACAGACTCTGCTGATGCCTAAGCTCAGAGGCGATTTGCTACTCGGCTCTGCTGCACAGCATCCCTCCTCTTTCTGACAAGAAGACTTGACTCCAGCTCTTCAGAGCAGGCACATTACTGGACTGTGCATTTCTATGCAAAACCAGCAGAGCAGTGTTCAACAACGCCCTACAAAGCAGAAGGGCCAGAAATGCAGAGAGATAACGCCAAGTTAGGTGAGCAGGAAACTCCTCCCAGTACAGTAGCTAGCAACTAGCCCTGATTTTTCTCCTGTAGTGCTATAAGAATTTACTGTAGATTTTATACTGGTACCTTGGGGGAGCTGCTTATTGTATCTCATTTCCATTTTTACATTGAAAATGTGGATTGTAAAATTTACTGCATCATACGTGGCGTTTAAACTCACAGCCATTAGACTCTTACAACTCTACTAATGCCACTTTTATAGGTGTTGGCCACAGTCCTAGTTTACCATTTCATCCAAGAAATAGATGCAGCTCCCATAGTGACCAGGATTAGTGATTTAAATAAATGGGGCTTAGGAAATCTCCCAATGAGTTTTCTTCTCAAAAAAGAACAGTTAACAGAAAGTTAACAGAAAGAGATCGTTCCAAAAACGATTGGTAGGAACAATGCTGCTAAAGTGTAAATTACAAGGTGGTAGGCAGTAGGACAAAAATGGTTCCCACATGTTTTGAAGCAGCATCAAAGAAACACTTAGTGGAAAACAAAAGAAGTAAGTTGAAGGACAGAAAGAAGAGCTCAGGATTTCTTGAATTTGGCTTACTAACACAGAGAGCAACTCTATAGCACTGTAAGGAGGTTCTGCACGTCTATATTCAGATATGAGGGCAAAATAATCATGGCTCAGGGTCTGTTGCTCCTTTGGCACAGGCCAGGTTGGTTTGAGCCCTTTCAGAGCTGTGTCAGGCTGAGCCAGCTGGGACCTGTCCACTTGGCTCACCTGCAGCTGCAGACACACCAAAGAGAGGAGACTCACAACACCCTCCCATTGCTGGAGCTGGCTGCAGGGGTCACTGAAGGCCAGGCCTTGGGGTGCAGAGCACAGCCACCAAAAATGTCTCTTTTGGCAGCATCTTACTGTAAAAGGGGAGGTGTGAAATGAAGTTCAGAGGCAGCCATGTTATCATGGCCCCTCTGTGAGTCCTGGCTCTCTCCCAGTCCACACCAAGCTTGCCCTGCAAATCTCTAAATCCTCCTCCCTGAAGCACCAAGGTCCTTTCCATTCCCACAGAACTTCCTCTCTGTCCCCAGTGTCCCATCAATGATGGGGAAAGGGAACCTCTCCCAACCCACCCATATTTGGAGGCATTTCTGTTCATTTTTCTCCCCTAAGCAGCCTCCCTGCCATCAGTTAGGATTGAGTGTCTGGAAAAATGGGCCAGGCAGTATTAATGAACCTTAGACTACAAATCCTTGTGATCTGTAGCAACAGTGAGAGGAAGAGACTTGTTTCAAGGAGAATCTCTATAGCACAAAAAAGAGCATATTTGAATCACCAAGTCAATATTTGATTTTTAAACTGGGTTTATGAACCAGAATAACCATTATAGCTTCCATAAAACATCAACATAGATAGAAGTACAAGTTATCAGATCCACCAGAGGAGATGAAAATGGCTCACAGGTAAGCTTTACAAGCAGGAAGAGCACAGAGGTACTAAGAGAGAATTAAACTTACTTGATCCTTAAACAAACCAGTGCAGGAAGTAACACCATGAGCATACTCCTGAAAACCATATAGGCATATACTCTTAAGTGATCCCATATGACTGTGCATGGCACTAAACTGCAAATGCTGTCATCAGAAAAGAGCAGAAGCTAGAGCCACCCTGGATGCACCTCTCCTTCCCATGTGAATAAAGGTCTGGATGATGCTGCTTGCAGCACCAAACCCCTGCTGAAGAGCCACAAAGGACCCTGCAGGCTCCTGAAGAAAGAAACACAGAAAGGAAAAGCACAGGTGTTTGTGCAGCACTGAAGCCCAAGGCATGGCTTCAGATTCAAATGCCACGTACAGTCAGGCAGCTGATTTATATTTTGCATCCAGGACCGCATTGCAAGCTGGATTTCAAAACCATGGACCTCTTTCCTTCTTTTCTTGTGCCCTTTTACCAGAGCAGGCCTTACCCAATCCTTTCATTTTTATTATGTCAGGTTGCTTTTGTTCTCACTCTTGTTGCCCCACTCCTCCCCCCAGCTAAAAACAACAATTTAGGCAAGGTTTATTTAAATACAGCCTGTGGCTTACTAAATCTATTTTTTCTTTGAAGTCTACAGGTCCCTCTGAAAGGGGAGCAGGTTTAATGCCACTGGGAGATGCCACCTTCTGACCAGGGTAGTAGGGACTGTTGCAGGTAATTGCTGGGCTGGTCCTTGCAAGCGCCTGTAGACAAAAATGAAGGATAACAGCACACAGCTATAGGAAGGAGTGATAAAAATGAATAAGCCATTGTTTCCACCACTGTTACTTTCTCTGGAGCTGCACCAGTGCTAGAACAAAGATGAAAAACTGTCCAAGTTTTAAACAAAAGCCTGAGATGCAATTGGGGCCAGCAGTCCAGGAGCAGCTGCCAGTGGAGAAAAATGCTTGTCTTGGAGCTGAGAGCTGTGACCCTGCAGTTAAGGTGAGCTCATGATGCCACACGAGGCCACTGCTCCTCTGGGCAGCAGGGAAGGCAGTGCCATCAGAGGCAAGCACAAATGTGAAGAAGTAGAGACACCCTGTGCTAAGAAGGCACTTGAGCTTCAAAGAATGAGAGAGGTCCTTCTGCAAATCTCACATTGTCCATTTCTCAGCTGAACTTGGGAATCCACTTTCAACTGCCAGCATGAGCAGCTCATCACTCTGTTCAAAGCCCTTCCTTCCTAAGGGCAAGAGACACACAGCAGAAAGGCAGAGGGTCTCTGCCCCAGCAAAGGCTACTCCTGGCCTGGCCCACGCATCCCAGCAGAAGGAGGCTTCAGCTCCTGCCCAGCCAGTGCAGAGACCCTACTTTGGTGCAGTCTGACGTAGGTCCTGTCAGTTCCTCAATAATTATGTGGCTGCACTTCAATCCAGCTGAAAAATAAACCATTGCATGATAGAGGTAAAAAAGGATGTGATTACACTCAAGACTCCAGGACACTGCCAGATCCTTACTCAAAGAGTTAACAAATGGGCTTTTTAGTATCTGCCTTTTCTTTGAAAAAAGGGGAGACAAAGCAAAAGAGCAGAGAATAGGAGGGGTTTTTCTCTCACCAAAGCTAACACCACCAGTGAAGCATTCCAACATTTTAACCTAAAGAAATTCCTGGTCTTCCCTCTCTCCTCCTGTGGACAAAAAATGTTTTCATAGGAAATAGCTGACCTTACAAAAAAATTGCAAAAAGACACAAGCATGTTGGTACTGGGGTTGGTCCTGGCAGAGATTGTTGGTGCAATGTTTTAGGTGTTCCCAGCCTTCCTTCCTCACCTGTATCTGCTGTGTCTCCAAATCACTACACTTTGTTCATTGATGTCTCTTCACCTATGTCAGCTTTGGTGTTTTTTGCATCCTCTCAGTAACACCTCTGCTGCTACCTCTCTGCAGACACTGTCCCAGTAGAAGACCTTTTGCTGAGGAAACACTTTCATCTGCAGAAGCTAAAGCTTTCCCCTGCCTGCAAAAGTAATTTGACAGATCTTGACCTTTCTTATGCTGTCAAAACTAGCATACTCTGAGTATGGCAACAGTCCTGAGCCCCAGGAGCCAAAGAAACAGAAGCAGTTTCTACTTATGATAAGTGATGCTGGGGGGACTGACAGAACTACTTTTGTATTTCCATTCACCCTCACAAATTTCTTCAGCGTGTGTTTTTCTACTTAGTTGGTGTTTCTGTTGGTTTGCTTTGGGTTTGGTAAGGTGGATATTTTTTGTTGTCATTATTTTTGTTGAAGGGTTGTGGGTTTTTTTGGTCGGGTGTTTGTTAGTTTGTGCTTTCCTCAAAAACCCTAGTGTACTTCTCCTGTTTGGTGCAGGAAAACAAGCCCCTACCATGGCTGAATCTCTAGGCACAGGGGAACTGTCAAACACACTCATTCATAAGCCTTGAGTTCTCCACTAAGTGAGCCATTAAGAGGTCAGCGAAGGTGCTGGAATGTGTGTTTAAGGCAAATGGCTTGGCACGCGAATGCCTCTCACCCCAGTGCACCAGGCAGCTCAGAGAATTTCCCTCCAGCAACTCCTGGCAGCACAGGGTGCTCATTAGCCAGGGAAAACAGAGAAGGGCATCCCTCACACGGGGGAGTTTCTCCAGGTGCCATTGCTGGCCCAGGGAGGAGGTAGTGCCCCATCCCCAAGGGCAGAGTAATAGGAGCTTGCTAAGGAAAGCTGAGGGTTCCAGGACTAGAGTGGGAGGCAGGTGGCCAGGAGAAGGTGAGATGCAGAAAGTTCTTTCAAGAACACCTGTTGAGAATTTCCATGAGCTACAAAACAGGCAGAATTTTGGCTAAACATTTCAGCTAAAAGCTATTCTAAAAGTATTCTAGAAGTGTTCCTGAGAAGAACAAGGAAAATTTTTTGTTGTTAGTCCAGGCACTCTGAACACAGGAGAAATTAAGGACCCAGTAGTAGTGTCAGTCAGATAGATGAGCATAAGTTCTCAGACCTTACCAGCAGTTCATCTTCCTTCCCCTGAGTATAAACAATCTATTTGCATTACAGGGTAGGAACGGAGCCCAGGGTGTGCTCTTAGAGTTGTAAGCGGTTCACTTATCTGTGATAGTTTGTAATAAGGGTCACTAACAGATTCCCTGGGATTTTTTTTCTATGCAATTCAATTTACAAGCAGAGCTTCTATTTGTGAGTCTTCTGAAGTTTGAGTATTATACAGATGTGTTTGCCAAATAGTTTAGGGAAAGAATCTTTGACCCATGGGATGCCATCTGACAGTGACAACTCTTGCTGTGCAGTGCCTTAGAGCAGCCACATGGCACTGATGGCTTCTGCTGGCACACCTGAATGGTTCCTGCTCTCTCTGAGCTGCAGAAACAGTTTTGGGCCTTTTTCTTTTAAGAGATAAATAAGAATTCGCCAATTGTAAATGATGAAATTGCACCAGTGTTATCTATTTGTATGAAGTCACAAACAGGCTGGAGGATTCCTGCATTATCAGATTCTGAGTAGCTGTTCAAAACATTGCAAAATCCAAATCCTTACAAACCCCAAAATAGCCTACAAACAAAGCAGAAATTGAATTCTAGATGTTGGAGTCCTTTTTAAATTCAATCTAAGTTCCTTCAGAAATTCATAATCTTATGGAAAGACAAATTATATTTTTTACCTATATACAGACGTGTGTATGTAGACGTGCACACCACTATGAAGTACACCAACCTGAGCAACATGCTGGGGGTCTTTTGTAATGAAATATCCTAGACATTTCAAAAAATTATAGTTGACAATCTCTTAACCCAATAAAAATCAAATCCAGCAGGGGGGAATTCTATACCAGATCTCATTTTGACAGATAAAGAAGAACTGATCATCAAACTAAAAATTAGTGGTAGCTTACATGCAAGTGATTGTGACTTGATTGCGTATATATGCAAACAGAATAAAGTCCAAACTAGTAAGTTATACACATGGCAGTTTAAGAAGACAATTTTACAAAGCTGAAAACAATTATGGACCAAATCAGTTAGGAAAATGAATTTAAATAGAAAAACATGAATGATAACTGGGGGCTACTTAAGAATGTATTACTAGATGCCCAAGAGCCACAATCAACAAAAAAGGCCATATTGAGTTAGGAACTCAACCTGGCTCAGGGGAAGTCAGAGCAACCAGAATAAATGAAACACATGCACCTACCAAATAGAAATGTACAAAAAAGTGGTAAGCAAAAAATAAAAATAAAAAAACTAGGAACTATAGAAAAATTATAAATACACAAGAGAATATACAAAGAGAACAATAGAGAATTCTAGGTGTATTGCAAAAAAACTCATTAAACATCACTATCTGGGAACAGTAGGCAGACCTGTCAAATTTACTCAGAAAATATTTAACTGGCAAATACTTAAGAGTCTATACAAAGGAGACAAAAATAAAGCAGCTGCTAAAGTTAATTTTTTTACATCAAATTAATGTCAAAAATTCTCACTCATGAATTTTCAAAGTAAAGATTGGGGCTCTTTGAAAAACTAAAGCTGATTTTCAGGACATTTTGGATATTGGGACAGCACCAAGTCAATTAAACAAAACTAATGTCAAGACAATGCTTTGGGAAGAGAAATGGAATGGCCAAGCAGATACAAACTGACAGAAAAAGAATCATCCCAGGTAGAATAATGGAAGAGCAGATGCAGGATTCAATCAATTAAAAATTAAAGGAAGGTAATATAACTAATACTGAGCAGGAAAGGTTTATGGAAAACAGAGCTCCTCAAACTAATTTGACATCTTTTCTCTAAATAAAATTACTGTTGCCAATAAATGTAATAGTACTGAGGTAATAGATATCTATTCCTATGAAGACTAAAAGTGGACTGCATGACATTTTGATTAAGATACCAGCACAACACACAAAAAAAGTCAGCTTGGCACATATTAGTGCTTTAAGAATGATGAGCTGCCACATCACAAAATATGGAAAGGAAGATCTCACTGAGCAGATGTGGCCCTAATGGCTTTCAACCCTACACTCTGCTTTTCAGTGGCCTGGTAGGAAACCTATCATTAGTGATAAAGGACACTGATGATACAAGAAAAAGAGTGGTAAATAAGGGAGAGACTAACCTGAATTGCTTTGTAAATGGGATGCAAATACCAACAAACAAGTGAGTTGTACTTCCTGGGCATGGGGAGAAGGCTACCTTTGACTCCAAGAGATAATTACAGCTTCTTGGTGGACAATCACCTGCACAGGAGCTCTCACACTGAGGATACAGACCGAAGAATGAACATCCTCCTCTATCCAGAAGCAGGGGCATCACCAGCAGAAGTAGGAACCCTGAGGTACCCACAATTTTGGACCAGCTGTAACTGCTGCTGGATTGCTATCTGGTGTCCTGACTGAAGGTGTTAAAGAACTGAACAGCTTTGTAGGAGAATTATAAAAATAACCAAAAGATTTGCAAAGTGTGAAATAGAAACAAAGTACTAATTGATGCAGTTAGTTAACAGCAGACAGCATGGAATTAAGCAGGGAACAGTGATCTGACTGTGTTTCTTGACAGCCTACCCCTCAAAGATCAGCTTTAATTCAAGCTGGAATTAATTCAGAGGAAATCACAGTAGATCACAGTGAGGATGTCTTCATACTGAAATAGTGAGCAGACCAAGAGGTCAGCTGGGATTTGATAACTCCCACAAGGTTATAGCTTGTGCATCTGCAAAGCAGAGCAAAGTATGCCATGCACATTCACACATGTTCCAAGCCATCCTCCTCTCAAGCTACTGGTTTAGGGCTGTCCTTTCATGTGTGCAGTCTCATGTGAGTACATCCTTCCCACAGGGATGGGCAGTCTCAGCAGCATGGACATAAGGCAGATGGATGTGCCCCTTCACCAAAGCTCCTAGTTCTGGAAGGGGCAGGAGACAGACCATGAGGAATTGCCTTTTTGTGAGGGGTCCAGCTGGGGATTCCAGCTCTGACTGCATCCCATCACGTGTGTTTTTACTGCACGTAGATCACAATTCTGTTAATAACTCGGGGGTTGCAGTCCTATGCATGCCATGCTGAATGAGCCAAACTCAGTTTGGGAGTGTTCCAGAGAACCTGAAGGAGTTGTACCAGACTGTCACAGCTTACTTTAAAGCTGCCAATACCACAAAAGTATTCCTGTTAGCTTTGCAGTTAGTTAGGCTTTATTTAAATATTAACTAGTGTCTTCCCATTCAAAGTCTGACTTGGCTTTGCTCAGCATCATAAACAGAGGTGTTAATCTCCTGAGCGTCCCTGCCTCAGTAGCACTGACACTGTGTTTGAAGCATCATTGGAACCAAGTCCTCCCACCTGTCCAAGCTGCAGGTGAACCATTGGAGAGGGTGGATAACACCTGTGTCCTGGACAACGTCCCCTCTCAGGAAACAGTCTCTAATGTCCAAGGTCATACAAGATACAACTGAGTGTAAGTTGCAAACCACCATGTTTGCCCGCACAGGCATTTGCAAGTATTTAACACCTTACATTCTGAATAGACAGGAGGTGCTTAAAAGGAACCAGCAGAAAATAAAGACCTATTCCCCTGCACCAAGAACACAGAATATAGGCTCAGCATGAGTGGCACGGTGGCTAGCTGTAACACATACACACACACACACACACACACTGCATCTTCTATGATTTATATATAGTATATATATTACACATTTTCTAATTACGTTTTACTTTGAACAGGAAAACTGCTGGTCCAGTTTGATTTCCTGCAAGTCCAGATGCAAAGAGGAACAGAACTCTGCCTGGGCTGCATTCACCATAAAATCCAGGAGGAAAAGAGAAGGCCATTAGAAAAATTCTCTTGTTTACCCATACCATCCTCCCTGGGGACCAGAGGCAGGAGTTTATGCAGACAGTTTTTCCCCTTCTGCTAGAAAATTAGAGGGTTTTAATTTGATAACCCTTGTTGCATTCCAAGGCAGGTACAAGTCTAGCAATGGCAGTGTTAATACCTAAGTAGGTCAGTCTTCTGTGTGGTCCTTGAGGGTTTCATCACAGGACTAGTCCATTGATATTAATGGGAGGAACTCCTCCCCAGTCCCCACACACCACAATGACAATTCAGCTCAGCATGGTAATTAATGCTGCTTCTGAAATTGCTTTGAGTCAAACGATTCTTCCTCTCCTGATGCTCAGAAAACATACTTGTGGGACAAAGTGGCAAAAGCACAGACCCAAGAAGAGCAGAGCACACTCACCACCAAAGTATTTCTCTTCCCAACGAAATACATGTATGTTGGTCCCCTGTGCATACATGTGTACAGAGAAGTGCACAGGCTGACCTGGCCAGGTACAAGCCAGCTGTGACTGGAAGCTGAGCAGCCCTGCTAAGGAAGTGTCACAGGGAGCAGAGTACCCTGGGCACATGGAGCAGAGCTGACTCCTGTCCAGCCAGCTCCAGCTCAGCACCAAGGGCAGGCGTGTGCACACCTCAGCACACAGACATCTGTGCCAGCTGCCCAGTATCATTAAGTGAGCTGCACCCTCCCAAATCACATTCCCTCAACTCTCACTTTTTTCCTTGCTCAAACAAGTTACTTGCTAGCACAAATGACAAAGATCTTGCTGCAGGCCACAATTCACTCTGCAATCATGATTACCTTTCAGTGGCTCCTTGTAAAAGGTAGATCTCTTGAAAAAATTGTATTTCACTTTATATGATCAGTATTTTCATTACCACCCTAATTTTACAACATATTACTATAAACCTACACCAAAGCATTCAAAAACAACATTTGATCCCTTAATAAAATACTATCTAAATTACATAATACTTTTTTAAAATACAGGCACACGTTCTTCAGCACCAAACCTTAGCACTGATTCTTCAATTTCCTACTTTCTGTGAAATGCGTTATCTGGGATAAAACTTTGGCATAATTCCTATTAAAGACAGCAGTGTTTTTTCCTGAGTATGAAATAAAATCTTAATATCAATCTTTTGAATATTTTCTACAAGGAGAAATTATAAAGTAGAGAACAGCTACTGGCATTATGAAAGCCATAACTGAAAGTCCTTAGGAGGAAGAACTAATCCACAAAAGGTCTTGATCCAAGAAACAGTTTTAATCACTTTGCAAAATCTCAGCAACTGAGACACGCTTTATTGACCTGTAACACTGCCACCATCTTGTCAAAATATTTTCAAACTGGATCAAGCTGGAGCGTGCTATTCTACGATACCACATATTTCTTTCCTCCAAAGGAATACAGCAAACTGTAGAATATCTCTGAGACAGGCAAATCTTCTGACCTTTTTTTCTTTCAGAATTCCTATCTTAGTGACCCAGGAATAAATGTATTTTTGAAATGTCAAATTTGTTTCCATGGTAACGTAAAATGTCACTCCTGGAGATGATGTTCAATACAAATGTGAAGAGTTGAAGGCTATTTAACATGTTTTCAGTTGTACCTATTCAGCAGTGGTTGTTATACTTTAAAACTCAATAAAGAAATTAAAATATATTTGTCAAAAGTTGATCTCTGGCAAAGTGACTTTTACACCTCACATTATTGCCTGCAACAACACTCACTAAGGAGAAGCCTCTTTAAGTACTTGTCTGCTGGTGGAACATGGAAACATTTTCTATTATGCTGACAGTCATTGCCAAGTTCTGTCCTCTGAATTCCCCAGGAAAAGAAGAGGTTTCATCTACCATTTCTACCCAGATCTTCTCCATGAATAGACTGTGGGAGGGGGGAAATAAAGAAAAAGAGATAAAAATATTATCAGTGCAGCTGAGAGGGAAAAACAGCATTTATGAATCCATAAGGGAATTACTTACTCAGAGTGCAACCCATTCATACATACTACACATAGCAGGCATAGAGTGCCTCTATATATGCACACTGAGACATAAACCAAACTAATCATGGATTAACGGGTTTCTAGCAGATTTAGCAATTTCCTTCCTCTGCAACACAAAGGTCTCCCCTCAGACTCTAACCTCAGCCAGGAAGGCCAAAGGGACACAGGAGGGCTGCTCAGGAGCACAGAACAATTTTGGCGCTACCGCACTGGAGAGGTGGCCCCGACACCCATGCCAAGGACAGCCAGAGAAGGCCTGCAGTGACAAGGGAGGTCCTGCCACTACCAGAGGGCTCCTTCCCTGCCCATGGCTCACTGCGGAGTAAAAAAGCCCCTAGGAAGAAGAAACGCTTCCTAGTCAAGGAGGTGCCTCTGCACCACAGCTCTCAGGAGCTGTTCTGAAAGGTAAAAAACAAGATAAATTGTTCCCCAAGGTTCATAAATACTATATGAACAATTAAGTCTCTTTTTATGGATGCATCATAAAATATTAATTCATTTTTATTTTCATAAATTTTACAATTTACAAGTTGTTGTTGTTTAAATTTTATGTTAACAAGGTATCCAAAGGTGACAAATTTGGTTTCAGGTAAAAAAATAATCAACTTTAAAAAAATTGAGAAAGAAAATAATAGAACTTCCTATTTGCAATCTCAAATATCATAAGGGTCTTACTTCTTAAAAAGGGAGGAAAGAACCAGTTCTCTCTGCTAAAAAAAGAATTTTCAAATATCAGTTCAGTTTTATTTCATGAGCATTATTAAAGACTAATTGCATTCAGGCTGTCCATCCTGATAGGCATTCATGCTAGGTACATGGTGTGCTGTCTGAATAAATCCACTGTGTAACTAATTAAAAAAAACCAAAACAAAACCAACTATAATTGCAAATAAGCAGTAGAGACTACCAGTTTAAAGAATTTAAAGAACTAGGTTTTGCTTGCATTCCTACAAGTTCTAGGTAGCTGAGGTAGAAACTCTGAAGGGAAAACTTAAGAACAATTAGATGTATTACATATAGTGCTATGCACACAAAAGTATAAATGCTGAACACAGACAAACCCCCTATATAGCAGAGGTGGAATAACTGGCCCTCCAAGCCACCCATGGGCTGCTGAACAAAATTCACAGAGCTTTTTACTTGGGGCTCATCCTTAATTTTTCCCCCACAGGTTGAGCTTGTATTCAGGCCATTCTGAAGAGGAGCAAAGCCAATTAGAAGGCTTTAGAAGTAAGAGGAATATCCTAGAAATGCCACAAGGATAAAGGAATCAGAGGATATTGCTGGAAGATAACCATGGGTATTTCTGTAGAGTTTAGGAAACCAAATTTGTTTGCTATGATGTGAGTACTGCAGAGCTACAGTTCATAGACCAGGTTTACATACACCAGAACACTTGGAGAAATGCCATTTGAAACAGTGGGGAAACGGGGCACCTGCCAGAGAAAGAAGGCAAAAGAGAGAAGTTATGAAATAGCTGGGCAAGACCAGTTGTAGGTGGTCAGTTTGGGTGGACCCTTTATCCGAATACTGATCTCATCATATGTGACCATTTAAAAGAATTTGATTTCCAAAACCTGGTTATTTTGTTGTTGTTATGTATCTCAAAAATGATAAAGTTTCACAGATTCCAGATCACTTTTGCTAGTGAGGAAATGGAGGAAGAAAATCCTGTGCATTAGAGTGAGGTAACAGATGCCAGGCATCCCAACAGAACATACTCAGGGTCACTTTGACTGTTCCAGCATGAGTTAAAATTAATGTCCCAAGAAATTTTTCTTAGTTAACTTAGTTACACAGCTCCAAATTTTGCCTCTTGGTTCAATTTAGGTAGTTCTGCATTATGGTGTGGATGCAGCAGTGACAACAGCCAGAAATCTCCAAAGGCATTAATGCAATCCCCATCACAGCAGAAATACTGTTTCAGCACCATGCATCTTGATGACTGATTTCCTCTGAGCCTCACTGACCAGTGTCATTATAACAACAAAAATAGACTGTGGAAGTAAGACGAAGCCAGGGGAAATAGTTCATTAAAAAGTAAAAGCATGTTCTGTCATACACATACTTGCACACCGTCAAAGCAGCCAGCTGTCTCAGAACAGACTAATTTTTCTAAATGCAATAAAAAGGGCACATTATATTGCACACTGTGATAAAAAGTAACAAAGGTATGACTGAAGCAGTCACTGGTTTCCAGAAAACCATGTCAACAATGGCAACACAGACCTGTGGAGGATCAGAAGACTCTAATCTAGAAAGATTTAGGCATGCACTTTTGAGCTTGGGGGGAAATTCATGACACTTTCCTGAAGACATTGGTACACTACACTGCTACCAGGAGCCAGCCTCCCTGGGTAGTCATCAAAAATCAAGGCAGCCTGGCTTCTCTAAGAGAAGCTGGTAGCAAAAAGGAAACACTTCACTGTGTTGATATCTCAGCTGCAGCAGTTAATTTTGATACCAGTTACACCTGACAAATGCCTTCACACAAGTCAAGCCCTTCACTTTCTGAGGCAGTCAGTGTGGGTACCTGAAGGGAGTATGGGTTGGATCATATTTGAAGCCTATCTAAGCCAAGAGACATAACCCAGAACAAGCTCTCTGCTAGTCTGACATAGACTGGGTCTAATAGCCCCGCAGTGATTCCCACGAGCCGCAGATGATGCGGCAGCGCAGCCGTCACTGGGAGGTACCCATACCCTTTCAGAGAACTACCTGGAGAAGCGGCTCAGTTTTGTAGGCAGACAGTTTTGCACTGCCAAACTGCAGTGTTGTACATTACTTCATTTAGACTGGTAAGTTTGGTCCCAGTTTCTGACTCTCAGCAGAGTCCCTGAGGACCAGACTCAGTGGCTGGAGGGAAGGAGTGTTTACTGTGACAGCCTGGGAAGGCTTGCACGGCTCCTGCGAGGGACACATCGCCCAGGGCTCTCAGCCTGGCACCTCTAGCGAGCACTGCGAGGAAGTTACCACCACATGAGGCAAACAACATTTCAGAACTTCAGAAACCACAAACAGTACTCCTTTATTTACTTATATTTAGAAAACCACCCAGCCAAACTCTTCCCTAACTTGTATCTGTGCAGGCAGACTGCAGCCAGTGTTGCACAGGGTAAAAATCAGGTCAGAGCCTGGCCTAAAGCCTTGCTGGGCACGGGTGGCAGGTGACACCTCTACTGCTCAGAGGCACTTGGCAGATGGGACTAATTCCATCCCCAATCACATATCATCTACTTCCTTCCTACAAACCTGTGAGAAGGCTTGGGTCTTCTCATTCTCTTTTAGTGTTCTTCCACTTCACTCACAGCTTATTTACTTTACAAGCTTATTTTAAAGAGGGGTTACTGATGTTCTTGTTTAATTTGCTCTTGTTTTTGTCTCTTGCACAGGCCAGGACCTCAGATAAAAATCAGACTTGAGCCTTAGTGAGTAATATCCTGGTGCACTTTGTGAATAAATAAAAACAAGATCATTCAATAAATGCCACTCAATTTTGTTAAACTCCTTACACATGTCAAAATGCCATTTAATCCTTCAGTAAGTGAAGTGACTCCAAAATAAGGATCCAAGTGCAATGAGCACACTGCTTTAAAATAAAAAGAATTAAAAGAAAGACATTCCATTAAAAAAAAAAAAACCAACCAAAAAAACAACCCTATCCTAAGAGGAGAAAACCTCAAGCAAACAAGAAAGCTTAAGCCAACTATAATATGGAGAAACCTAATATCCCCCAAACTGAAAATAACTCCAAAATCCAATAATATAAAAATGCTTTATAAGCTTTTCCTTTTAAGTTGTGGTGGGTTCCAAAAGGTTCTACAATGCAGAACCAATGAAATAACACACAGACGTGCCTTTGCTTTGTGAGCCTTCGCTCCAAGTGACAGCTTTCACTGTAAACTTTTGTTTAGAAACAACAGATAATGTGATAAGGCTCTTCCAAAGGAGGTTATGAAAAAGACATTGAGCAATTGCTCTCCAACAATATTAGGGCTAGCACAGAAAGAAATTGCTTTGATTCACAGCAAATGTCACTTTGATTATGATTAGGGAGAAAAAAACAGAACGGTAGCTTGGTACTTGAACCTCTGTGGGGGCATAGGGGACCTCTTTCTTTGGAGGTTGTTTAACAAAGAGACAATTTCCTTCAAAACTGGCCTAGGGATTCTTGGCATGGACTCAGAGCAGGTGCAGTAATATACTTTTCCTTAAATTTGGGCAATTCTTGCAGCTTTTATCTGAGGAACATCAGTGCATTTTGTCTTGGGAAATCTGGTGAAACTTGTTTACCCCTGCTGCAGGCTTTTCAGTCACTTCTGCAGGTATCTGCAGGTCCCATGGGAGCACCACTTACATGCACACACTGCTCCCCAGTTATGTCCATGCTTCCCCATTACCACACTGCTATCTCAGTCTCAATTCAGTTATTAATTCTGTCGTTTCCCAGCTTTGAAGCCCTTTTTTTTTTCCCGACCCTAACACTTCCCTACCAGATTTACGGAGTGTAAATGTCATTTGCAGTCACTCGTAACTTTACGATACATTCTGAATCCGACACCTACTAGATGACTCCCTGCCAAAAGGCAATATTTTTGTATAAAATGTGATCAAAAAAACATTCAGCTATATAAATATATACATCCACAAGGCTTTTTTTAAGCAGCTCAGTGTGGAAAGATGGAATTTGGCAAGAAAAGAGTCTTCAAACAAGAAGAACAGCCTCTGCGCGTTTGTGGTAAAAACTGGGTTTGATTTGATCCAGTTCTAAATGTTTTAATATCACACGTCGGGCATGCAGCGTTCACACTGTGCCATTTTGAAGTAATTTTCGGAGTCCTACCAAGCGAGGGCTGCTGCACAGCACATGCCTTAGCTGTGCAGTGAGCACACATCTTTCTCCCCATGAGCAATACTGAAGGCAGAAGTCTTTTTCTCCAGTGCACACTGCAAACCGTGCCGCTGAAAACTTCACGCTCTCAGCAAAGGTTTTGGCATGTGTGTCCCAGAATTCAAGAACAGTTGAAGTGGGAGGAGAAACAATCAAAGATGTGAGAAAGACCAAGAGCTGCCTGATGATTATTTTTTATATTTGGAGGAAGGTTGAGATGTGCCTCTGTCTGAAAGTTTCTCTTATCAAGGACACTATAGTTACCAATTTACAGCCCAGGAAGATACAGATGCTGCCTATAGAAAAACATAGCTGAAGATCCAACCCCAGGGCCACCATCTACCCATATGGGGCAGAAGCAGCTTAAGCATTCCCTACCTCTGTGGGTGGCATGGGCCACACACGAGTGGTTCCCCAGGCACAAGGGCTTCCGCCTGAGACTGCAGTCCCTTCCTTGGCCCTGCAGAAGGTGGACAACTCCCAGGGAGAACCTCCCATCAGACCCAGTCCCCCTCCTTTGGGCAGCAGCACCTTCCATTCCCATACAACCTGTTCCACATAGTTCCTCTGTGTCCAGTATCAGAACTCACCAGCCAGCTCTGAGCCTAAACACCACAATATTTAACACCCCAAGGATTTATTCCTGCTTGTTCACACTGAGATTACTCCCTTAACTGGAAGCAGTGTGAGTTTTCCTGTTCTTTCAAACAAACACCAAAAACCCCAGAAAAAAACCTTGAAGGATCTGAATGTTTAAAAGGAGCTGGCGTTTGTGACCATTATACTCAGGCTCAGGGCCCGTCCAACACGAAAAATCTTCTGTACCAACCAGTCACTGCAGAAAAGCTCCCATAGTCCTTCCTCGCACTGCCCCACTAGCTCTGACTGTGCTGCCAAGCAGGGAGCCACAGAGCCTCTGGTTCACCACATCCTGCTCTCTGCAGCGTGTTCACAGCTGAATCCATGCTGCAAGTCCCAGGGGATAAATAAGTTCAGGCAAGAGAAGAAACATCACTGAACTTCCAGGGACTATGTCTTGGCTTTCAAAGAAATGGTTTCTTTCTCTCTATTTTTCTCTTTCCAGAAGAAATGTTTCCCAACACGTTAAACTTTTCCGTGTTATTTTTTCCCCCTGTAGTTAATGAAATTCTATTGTTTTCTTGTCTACTTAACCATTAAAACAAGGCTTGCATGAGCTGCAGGAAGCCGAGCAAGCCTACAGAGGCTGCTGCCCAGCACAGCATTACGAGGAGCGCGGCCGCACCGGGACAGCGACGGCGCTCCCGCCTCCAGCAGAACGCAGGGTCCCCAGCAAGGAGGGCACCTCTGGGCAGGGAGGGCCACACCACAGCCAGGGCAGGCCAAGGGGCTGCTCCAGACCAGGGGCACCTCGAGGATGTCAGCGCTCTGACACGGCCATGGGCAAACCCAAGGGAACACAGGCACAAAGGAAAGACCTTTGTTATCACAAACTGAGCTTCTCCGTCCTGAAACTGGAACGGATGGCAGCAGCCACCTCACCTTTTATTCCATTTGTGCTGCATGAGCTTTATCAAGCACGAATTAATAAATCCTGTGGAATTATTAATTTAGTCCTGCTCTTGCAAGAGCCTGAGGTAACAGCCACACAGCCAATCCCCCTTGGACAAGGAAGGGGCCCAGAACAGGCCAAGTGCTGCATGCCAGAGGAAGCACCCTTCTAGAGTTTGGTTTTTACAGAAACAAGATGGAAGATGGGGAAAAGGATGTGTTATTAATCCCTTCTGCAAAAGTAAGCCATGGAAATTTGCTGTCTGTTCAAAGTCAGTCTGCTGCACAGCTGGGAACTGATCTCGTATCTCAAGTGCCAGTCTAGTGCCTAAACCACAAAAGTGCTCTTTCCTGCGCTCCTTCGACATGCAAATGGTGTATAATTGTATAGGCATGCTCACCATAAACAACTAGCAGAACTTGGCATCATGCTAATGGGATTTTTATTGGCCAAATATTTCTTTGGTAACCAGGTCAAACAATCACGTTCTCTTTTGTTTCCTGTTATGAAATGAAACTGAAAAAATATGCCACTTAAAAAAATAAAATAAGAAGAAGCCCAACCAGTCCTTTTTTCATAAAGAAAACAATATGCTTAATGCAGAATAAACCACATTTTATGAAAAGAGGTCATCTTTGGGGGGAGGGAGAGAAACAATTGAAAAGAAAAAAATGTAGCACAAGAGGGAATTATGAACCTTTTTTTTTCTTATGGAAAGTATTTACATGTTTATTTTAAGCCTAACATAAATGTAAATATTTTAAACAAACAAAAACACACCAGGGTAACAATAGAGTATTGTTTTTTTATGTTGAATAAAAACTGCCAGGACAGTGCATGTATATTTTTAAACATGCTGCTTCAAAAAGCAGGATGCAAAGGATGTTGCATCTTTAATTTTTCTGTTAATTATGGATTGAGCATTGTTGTGAGCCTTGTCCTCAAAACCCAGCTCAGAAAATAAGAGCAGATGCTCATACCCAGGTTTGGCTCATGTGGGAATTGAACAGAACATATTGGTTTATAATTAATGTAATTTGTTGGATTATCTTTTGTGAAGGAGCTAAGGTAAACAACCTTGCAGCATTGTAGTGAAATTCTTCTGCGCTCAGAGCCTCTATACTTGATGGGAGATGACAAAAAAACTACCCTTCCTCCTGGACTGTGGGAAGATTTGGAAATGTCTGTCACATTCAAACATATTTTAATTAACTCAAAGGAAAGAACTAGGCTACAGACCCTAAAGCAAATTACAAATGGTGTTTAAAATCAGAGCTAATGATTCCCCAATTGACTATTCTGATTAACGAAATTCTCTTTTCTAGTTAGCTGTAATTTTGTTATGGGGCAAGGATGGAGAAAGAACATGCTCTTCTGCCCTGAAAATGTTCTTCAGACCAAATTTACTGATCGAAGAGGCTCCTCCCCATGCCACACAGCACTCGAGCAAGCGTTGGCACTAAGTGGTAAGTTAAAGAAGAAGGAAAAAGAAAAAGCATGATTATATAATGTGACAGTTAGCAAAATACTTTTCTCCAAGAACACTCAGTCTTGGTAAGCATTAGTGACCAACACTTCCGTCTCCAGGAAAAAGAAAAGGAAGGGAAAAAAAAAAAATCCAACCCACCACAACCCCAAGCACTGTGCTCTTAGGGATAGAAATTGCAGAAATATGGGCCAAAAACCTGGCTGTGTCTTCCAGGATGATTGCACCCACCCTGGCTTCAAACCATCACCATCAACCTTAGCTCTTTTTTCTTCGTACTCCACAGGAAAAAAAAAAAAAAAACATGAAAGCAGCAGCTTAAGGAATCAGGTCAGGCTTGCTGCTCTCACAGAACTATATGGTTAACTTTTTCATCCTTTGTGTATTTTAGTTTTCCTCCCTTCAAGGCAATCATGAGTTCACCTCGTGGTACCAGGGGTACCAGCAGCATGGTGTGCTCCCCTCGGCCCTGCTGCCAGGTGGGCAGTCCAAGGTGGGATTGCCATGCTGGAGAGCTGGCCAGGACCACAGTAGGATGCTGCCCCAGAGCCACCAAGTGAGATCATTTTGAGCCAAGGCCACATGCTGTGCACTCTTTGCCTTAAAGGGCTTCCCTCAACAGCAAGCATATCTTATTTTGGCCTCACATCTTATATAAGTAACAAGACACCTTGGGATCATGTCTTCTGGAAGAAACAAACAAGGAAGAATAGGAAACCAAAGATCTTGTCTCAGGCCTTGCTGCCACCCTCCATAACTGGCCACCAGCACAGAGGGGACAGAGACTGGTCCTTGAGCCATTTCAGTGCTACCTTGAGACATCTAGTTTGCAACTTCAAGCACCCTCAGCTGTCTAAAAATAGGGCATCTCCCTAGGGCCCTGCCAGCATCCCACAGGTGCCTTTGTCCACAGTTAGGATGCTGGCATCACACAAAAACTTCACCTTATAGAAGTCATAGGCTACATTTCAGCTGACAGATGGACGTGGAGACAGAGCTCTAAACAAAAGCAGGAGTACCAAATATTTGGTCTGCTTTTAAAGACAGAAGTAAAAGTAGACATTGAATGGATGTTTTCCCTTGGTCAGGACCACCAGGAGTTTGTACTGCTAATGGTCATAAATAGAGTCATTCTCTTCCCACGGAAAAAGAAAAAATGAAAGAAGTCTTTAAACCCAGGCATTTGTTCTGGCATCAGCAAAATTTGGTTTTAGGTTCTGCCAGGACTTGGAAAGGTTCTCCTATCTGAGCTGCAAATAGGTACTGACCATCCCGGAGGTAGCCTGCCACTTTTCCAACTTTTCTCTCCCAGAAAAATAGCACTCCTGAAAGCACATGCACATACCAGGCATGCAACAGTTCATCTGCCAAAGGTTTTGACTCTTAAAATAAAAACTCAGCTGCTCACAAGACTGCACATACAGAATATTTTTGGAGAACAGTTTTTCCTGGATATGTAGCACTTCTGCAATTTTATGAGAGAGGCAGAAGTAGAGAGCTTGGGACACTCACACACCAACTTTAAAGTCATAAGTGAAGTAGACTTTTAGCTCAGAAATGTACATTGCTAATGAGCTACAGGCACAGCTGATACAGTAATAGTTCCATCCCATATTCACAAGAACAATGCTCACTCATGGGGAACGACAGTCTTATCAGGTTGGTAACTTTATCTCGAATATCATGTTCAAATTTTCATATCCTTATAAATTAAGAAATACTAGAATGAAGTGACCAGATGTTCAAGTCTCCTCTGCAGCACATTCATTACCAGGCACGCATTTAAGATGCATGCAAGTCCACTAGGACTCTTCTCTGAAGAGGCTCACTCCTCTTAGTGTCATCTGGTTTTGCTTGCACAATGTTTCAGGACCTCAGCCCAGAGGAAACTTCTGCCTCCACCATTACCTCATCCCAGGACTTCTAACACACTGTGTTGTTTTATGTGGGCTCAGGAAAGAGAAAATACTGGTTGCCCTTTCAAGCCAGAATCAAGGGAAGAGAGAGCAGAGGAAGAACATAAAGGAGAGGATGAGCAAAGCTCTTGCTTCATGCAAAAGAGTTGCTGGTTTATTCACAGTCTTCCATCTTCTTCACCTCTGCATAGCATCACTCTGAAAGCTTCATAAGTTCTTACTACTTCATTTTGCATTTAACACCAGGTTTTGTTCTGTGTTAACCAAGCACCTCATCTCCCTGGGGGCTGCCAGTCCTGGCTGCTGGGCCTTCAGTCTGTGCCTTTACCATGCCATCAGTTACATCCCTGTCTTTCAGCACTGCTGAAAGTGTAAACCCATAGCTTGATAAGATGTAATGCTCTGACAGTAACAGCAGCACATAGACACACATGTTCCCTTTGATAGCTCACTATTGTTTCTGGAAGATATGGAATGTAACTCTATAATACGATTATAATTATTTGGAAATTTAAGAGTAAACATGTTGGTCCACATAAGTGAGAAATGCTGAGGACCAGCCTATAGAGCATCTCAAATCACTTATTACACTTTTCCTTTGCTGTTCTAATGCCAACAGGACATTTTCTTCTCAAATTTTGTAAAAGAAGAAAAATATAAACTAAGCAGGCTGTTCTCTGGCCGAGACCTTGGATTCTTTGGCACCTAATATAACAACAAAAAATTAATTTCACATCATACTGGCAATAGCTTATATTAAAATTGCATTTTTGCTGCTTTGACATTACTGTACATGGATCTTTTCGTTGTACAAAAATGCTCTACACATCTGAGCTTTTTTCAACTAGCTAGTATTCCCTCCAATTCAACAGGATACATAAGATTAGCATTTTCCTACTTGTTCACATATCCATGAAAACTATCCTTTTCTCTAGGTTTAGCTTTGTTGCTGTAAGTAGACATAACACAATCCAAATGGACAGCCCATTTGGACCAGTGTCTGTTCCCAGTCTTTGTCCAGGGAGCAGATTTTATTGTGCAGAAGCCTTAGAGACAGACCTTCAGCTGGAAGTCCATGGCCAACAGACAATTGACCAATAATAAAAGCCTGCCCCCTTCTTGTCTCAGGCACAACTAAAGGATAGGATAACTCCACAGAAGAGCAAAGGGAGGAGCACTTCTGGTGACGAGCCTTGCTATGAAAGGACAAGTCAGATTCCCTCTGAGGTACAGAAACTCAGAGTGGCTGCTCTGCTTCTTGCCCTACTGCTCACCTACCATCAACCATTCACAAGAGACTTGAATGAAACCAAATATTTCCCAGTATTCTCTGTTCCATCCTAGCTGAGGACTTTCAAGTGTCTATCCACCCAGAGAAAGTGTAAGGTAGCAACTCTTCCACACCATTGACCATTACTCCCTGCCAGCCATCCCCAGAAATACCTTTTCCCCATGCTCAGTGCCTCCTCTTCAAAAGGAGTTAACGTAGATCTGAATCCAGTCTGTAGTGGCACTCCTCTCTCTTTTGGTGGCTGCATCTGTTTGGTCTCCTTTGATGCAGAAACCTGAATTGCTGCAAGAATTTGCAATGTCAAAACCCAAAAGGAGCTAGATACTTTCTATGTAGAGAGTGCAAGGTTTTACTGTCTCAGCAGATACCAAAAGCATTAATTGCTCACATTGTTTTCTATTGTTTTTTGTCAGTATTTGAGCCAGTATTGGTTTGCCTTTTCTCCTGGGAGTGGCTAGTTTTTTTATTACAACACTAATAAGATAATTTCATATTTACAAAAAATGTAATTGTGTAACTTTAAGTATAATTTATTTGCTGTCTCCATACATTCCACAGTGGGGCCAGAATTTGGGAAAGCAAAAAACATTTATGTGAAAGGGTCAAGTCCTCAAATGGNAAAAAAAAAAAAAAACCTGGTTTCTTTCTTTTCTTTAACCCCTCTATCTTGGCTCTTTCTCCTGTGTTAGTAAATAAGCAAGGGGAGGGGGTGAACCATAGGAACCATTTACTCAGCTGAACTAAAGAGATGAAAGCAACTGTCCAGGCCAAATGGGTTTGTGGTTTTTCACCATAAGAGTTGCCACTTCAGGAGGGTACCAAGTTTTTACTGGAAACTTGACATTTGTTGACCGGAATGTTTTTAGTGGTCTTCAAAACTGAAAAATTGCAAGGCAGAAGCTTTGCACCTTGATGTGGTAAATTAGCTAAGAAAATCTAGACTTGAGCAGCATTTTAAAAAAGCCCCAAAACATTTCAGTGACCAGAGTCACTGCTGTTTCTCCCCCTCATCAGAAAGTCACACAATTTGGCTGCAGCCACCCCTTAGCACAAGAGTAATTGTCTCCATTTGGAGAAGCATGTCAGGCTGATGCCAGACAGGAGATACTTTTTGATTTGCAACTGGAATTCTTGAGCAAAGAAGCTTGAAATCTGTGCATGCCACCCCCCAGGGAAAGCAGCCATCTCCAAGCCCTGCCCTCACCCCTGGAGTCTAATTCTGTGGTCTCCTAAACTGTGCATGCTGGGAGGAAAAAAACACCATTGTCCTCAAGCTTTTTCTAAGATTAGATCTGACCTAGAGGGTACTGAAAGACCAAAACCCATCATCATTCCTATTTTACAGAAAGGAAAAAATGACATTTGAAAGTCAAAATGTCTACTTTGACAAATAAGCTTCTTTGAATACAGCATCTTTTCCCACTGAGTATCTGCAGTACGGGCGTATTTAAAGTGGCACAGTGTTGGAGTATTGAAGAATGCTGTCTCTTTAAAATGGTTGTCCCAGGTTGTGTACCCCTTTGTAGAAATCTTCTGGACATGGTATATTTCTCCTTCATGAGACTCAGAGTTGGAACAGATGGTGGTTCTCTGTGGTTTAGAGCATAAGGGAAGAGAGGGAAAATCTTACAAATTCAGATGCCTGGGCCATTTGATTTCCTGACTATTAAAATCACTGCCTTGAACCCAACACAAGCCCACAGCAAAAAATATACCACTTAATAGACAGGCTGTGCTTCCTCTAGTAGCCTGACTTCCTGGGTTAAATTACAGGTCTTGTACAATGCATGAAAATAACCCAGCATCCATGGAAAAAAAGTCAAGGTGATGGAAGCACGTTTTAGACCTTCAGGAGAATGGCATACAGCCTGTCTACAAGATGAAGGAGGCCTTTGAAGCTTCCAGAGCATCAAATGCAGTTATTTTCACAGATAGTTGAGAACTTCAGGAGCAAGAAAATTCAGAACCAGTATGGCAGGCTGCATGTAACATGAGGTGAAACTGTCTCTATGATCTGCATCACACTGCTCAGGGGTTTTAACCTTTAAAAGATTGAACACTAGTAGAATTTAAAGGTAAAACCAGATTGATGCAGTAGTTTTTGCACCTCCTTGATTATCTCATGAGATCATCATATAGAAGAGCTTTTTGGAAGAAACCAAGTGAGAGCAAAAGCCCAGCTTCACACTGGCAGAACCAAAGGAGAACAAGGGGAAGATTTGTTTGCAGAGAAACAGCTACTGAGGAGGCTGAAGAGACTATTCCACAACAGGAGGTAATAGCCATATACAGAAGAGCTGTAATAAACTGACTTCAACACAGGCTTCATCACGATCTCACTTTGCATACGCATGTTCCAAAGACCAGCTTATGCATTCTGTCACTCTGCACACAGGAGAAAAACACTTTCAAATTCCAGGAATACATGTTCCTTGCTCCTGCTTTCAGAAGGTAGCAGTAGCTCAAATGGGAAGCACCATGTACTCTTAAGCAGCAAATTGCACATAATTATATATTTTCTTAAGGTGCCTTGCATTATTAAAGCCTCTTTAAAGAAAACAAAACTGAACATAGTTTAAGTACATGACTGCACAACTAAGCTACATATCAGAACAGAAATGGACAATGATTCTGTTCCTTTGCTCATCCCCTGTTAACCACTAGATACTCAGGAAGAACAGCAAAGCATCTGCAGATGCATTTGTCACCATCTTTCAGCTTTATTTCTACAATGAACTAACAAAACTACAGAAGTCACGGTGTTTACGACTCTTATTTACTGCAACATGGTTGCTGATAACCTTGTAGGCAAAGCAGTCTAAATAATCTAAATTTGAATGTGAGATCACAAATTAGGGGTGTGCTTTAAAAAGGCAGCCAAGATGAGAGGCTACGTGAGATGTTCAGCTAATGTAAGAGAAAGCAGTTCTACCCACTGAATACTGGGCCACATGTTTGCCTTAAAACAGACCACAAAGAATTACTTAGTACAATCAATTACCCACATCTAGCAGAGGAGATTAATGTTGCTGTTTGATTATAACCCCAAGAGTTTGTTCCTGAAATACAAACTTTGACTGTCAGGGAATACAGAAATATAATAGACTTTTGGCTTTGTTTTAACAGTAGGTTTTTCTGAAGGGGAATAGTGTGATATGTACTCGCCACACCATAGAGAACCTGGAACATGCCCAAGTCTATTTTAGGGCCTTGCCTCAGGGTACCTCTCTGAGGAAACAGGAAACTTTGGTTTAATACCAAAGCTAAACCTAGACAACAGTTCCCAAAGAATTTTCCTCCCCCTCTTTTGCGTCTTTTCTGAGTTTTCTCCCTAAACTTCAGATTCCCAGAGCATCTTTTGACTTGCAGCACTTTTTTACTCATGATGTACCCTCAAGACCCTGAGTGTCCTGCTATAACCTCCCCCAGGAGCTCCCTGGTCTGGCCATCACATCCCCCAGAGCACTTCCCTGCTCTAGACACCCCACTGCAGAGTCCCTGACAAACATTCAATGCGTGATTTCTTCTCAGGTCTTCCCCACCCACTGGCCACTCCACCTGATTAGTACTTGCAGTGGCTCCAGTCACCTCTCCCATGGCCGGCCAGCCACCCTGTGTCATGGTATAAAAGCTAGTCCACAATCTCTGTTTAAAGGCTTCCAGTAGCCATAGGAAGGGTAAGCAGCTGCCCTGAGGAGCACTCCTTGTTTTGGTGCTCCCTACCACAGAACAAATATGAATCTAAATTAAGGGCTGGGTCCAATAAAGACAAGTCTTTTAAAGTGCTTTTCCCAGTTTCTGAGTTGCCATGCTGTATTCCTCTTCCTTAGGCAACAGGGAGAAAGGTCTAGGCCCCAGATTAGAAGTGTCTGGGAGATAGGTGACTGCCACAGCTCAACAGTTCCACATGTGTGAGCTGAGCTTGATGCATCAGTTCTTCATAAGCACCACGAGCCCAGGGCTACCAGCATAGAGCCTTGGGTCTGCACAGGGCTAGAGCTCAAGGTAGTTTTAAAATAATACAGGCTCTCTCTTGTCCATTCCTGCCTCATCAGGAGCATTCAAATTGAACAGTTGGAGGTCTTAGAGTCATAAGAGACTAAACTAGCCAATAAAAGCCATTGCATGAGAGACTGACTTGAGCCATGCCGGGGAAATAGGTCACGGAAGTCCTGGGGGACAACCTTTGAATGCAGCAGACTCAAGCCAATTTATCTGGAGAAACACCAAACAACTTCTCCACCCCACCACCCCTAAAAAAAACCCCCAAAAGTTCCTTAAATATACACCAGCTACCTAAAGATCGCCTGCTCCACAGGACCAATTGCTGCTCAACAGACAGATGCAATAACATGAGAGGATTTTCCTAGAACCAGACTTTCCCTGGGTTCAGTGGCAAGTAGTCCTAGTGCTCTTAGTAGTCAGTTCATCTGTAATTGCTTGGTTATCCATGCAGATTATTAACTATCAGATGTTACAACCTTCTGGAGCACGTATATCATTTTCATATGTCCCCCCACCGTGTGCACATACAGAACATTTGAGCTTTCTTTAAACAAATCTGCAGCTGTAACTGGAAAAAAAAATTATGAATTATTGAAAGTTTAGAAGAAATGTTAATTGCTTCCAACCAAGGTCCAAAAGATTTAGTTAAAGACTCCTTAGAGTATATATAGCACATTCAAGAATACTGGCTATTCTCCAATGGTTTGTATCTGCTAAGCTTAAAAATTCATGTAAGTCTTTAAAATTAATGCTGCATAACCATGTGTATCCTCTAGAACCATAGCAATTACAATAAAAGTGCTTTAATTTGTTATCAAGTTATTTTCATCATAATGTGACACTAAATACCAAAACATTTAATAATTATCCCACTACTCTAACGTATTAACAACATTTCCAAATATTTACTCTAGAAGATTAGGTGGTTTTCAGTTCTCACTTCACTTACAAACATAAATTGTTTGAGAGGTTCTTGAAACAGGTCACATCCTAAGATTTCTCTGGCAGCTGTTTCTCTTTCAGACTAAAATAAGGAGAGACAACAAAAGCAAAATCTTCTCTAAGTCCTAGCAATGGAGCAGGAAAACATCATCCTCTTTACAAACCAGGTCCCCAGTCTTGAATCCTTGCACAGATGCTGAACTTTGAATTCAATTGGCTTACTCATGTGCATCAAATCATGCATAAACTTCAGTCCCTACAGCTTCAAACCTGACCTATTCAGCAACTAAAATTCAAGATATTAGCTATACATTTCTTCATCTAGTTTTACATGTACCAGTTCATCAAAAATGCCACGCACGCATGAGAGTGCTTTAAGATTTCGAGCACAGAACTAGAGTGGAGCGAGGAGTTGCACCAAAATGTCATTGCTGCAACACCCAAACCTAAATAATGATAGTGACTGAAATCCTGCAGATTCTGTTTCTGACTGGAGGAAAGACACCCCCTGTAAAGTTCCCCCCAAAGTGAGTGGGTGCAGTTCTCTCCCCATCCTTCATCTGAGGCTAAGGGAGAAAACTTGGCACATTGTGGTTTTAACTAATTTTGATGGACGTTGGTCAGTGATACCCTTACAGGTGTCACTATACAGATGTTTCTTCCTGAAATCTCTGTCCTCTCATTCACCAGATGGGATTACAACTCCTAATCTCAGACCCCATCCTTTGTCTGCACTGCCAAGGTCAGCTTATTACAAAATGCCATTATTTTCACACTAAACTCAGCAATCCTCCACTTCCACAGTGCTGCTCTGATTCCTCATAGCACTGCTGCGAGTCTGTGTGGACATAGGAGCACACACCTGCCAGACAGATCAAGGCCAGACCCTTCTACCTTTCCAGTGCTCTGCAACAATAGGGCTGTTGGTGTTCCCAAAATACTGCCTTTGGGAGAGGCACAGGGGTGTTCCCCCACCTCCAGTAAAAGCAGCACATGTTGCCTCCTTTCAGACAAAGAGGGGACACTAGAGACAACAAAACTTTTGCCTCCTTGGTTATTCCTGTGCCTCTCTCAGAAAAGAGACCCCTTTCACTCACCAGCTCCCTGCATTCCCAAAGAAATTGCCTAAGAAATCAAAAAGAAAGGAGAGCCTCTTTCTGACAGTGACATCTGTCTTGGATTTCAAGTCTAGCAGCAAACCTCAAAAGTCTGTTTTGAGAACCGTGAAGACATCTGAAGCCTGTGTTTCCTAGATTTCAGGAAAGGTAATACAACAGTTCTTTTGGTTCTCTGTGTGCTGTTGTTTTCACATTGCTGGCTGAGAGCACTCCCAGCAAGATGGAAAGCCCACAGGTACCCCCAATCCACAGCCCAGCACGAGTGATCACGGTGCCTTTTGACCACATGAGCTTTTATAGAGGAAACAAACAAGGAACTACAAAGTAATTGAACCAGCAAGACAGTGAGACTGCTATAAACATCTGGGTGGCCTCATGCATTACAAAAGACATTTTTGTACCAAAACTTCGCTGCCTATAAATAATTAGTGTGTTTTTACATCATGTTACTACTGCACATTGCCACAGCACTTAAGAAT